>CM034154.1:455745389-455755550 GCA_019776745.2 Taxus chinensis | reverse complement strand
AATACAAAAATAAAATTCATCCAAATTATACAACTTACATCTAACTTTCACCAAAGGAAAAAAAAAATAACAAGATTTGGTCATCCAAAATGCGGGCAAATGGACTACAATCTTATAAAAATTTTCAAAAAAAATAATAATCCATATAATTTTAAGTGTTTAATATAGCTAAACTTGTCCGTTTTTTAAAAAAATTAGTATTTTAGAAACTAGATTCCGAATGCTACGATTCATATTTATATAAATTTTTCTAATTTAGAGTGCGTGTATAACTAATAATCCCTATAAGTTGAGATTTCACTGTTTTTTGCAATATGACGTCCACAGATGACCCTATATTTGTCCATCAACTTCCTGCACTTACCCCCTTTCTTGACCTCTCTTTCTGTAGTTTTACCCACCATAACATAGCATGAACTTTCAATTTTGTGCGTGCAAATTTTACCTTCTTTTCTTATGAGATAGCCTTCCACTCAAAACATTTCCCCATGCTATTCAACTAGTCTATCACCTCCTCTGGTATTAGACTACCACCATACTCTAAAACATCAACTCTTATCCCATCCTTCTTTCCTTCTAATGCTTGAAGCATCCTTTCTTCAAAAGTTTATGGTAGCCCTTGTGTTTCCTCCTCTTCACAAACTTCTTCTTCATATGTGTCATCTTCACCTTGATTTCCTCTCTGGGTTATCAATGCAACAAGTGCATAGAAACTTTCCTATATAAACCCTACATATTTCTATTCATTGGGGTAATACCACCTCCTCTTCCTGTTCTTGCTATTTTTTTTAACGACCCGAACCTGCTCTGATACAAGATAATGTAGCAAAATTCTAAACAAACTTGATATACTTCAAATAATATGAACTTAAAAAGAAAATAGATCTCATTTTTCATTATTGAATAATAAATTCCAATGTTTTCAAATAGGAAAATAACTCCCAACTCCAGTTTCCAAGAAAAATCTAACTAACTTTGACTAAATCTACTGTAGGTGGTAGAAATTACTATTTTTTAGCAGTTTACTAGAACCTGTTATTCTTAGTAAGTTTGCATGCTTATTCATACAAGCACATAAATTGCCACACATCTTCCACATTCCTAAATTAGAGGAATTTCCAACTTTCTAACCCATAATGTAACTAATAGACTAAAATTAACTAATGCCTAAAAATAGGAAAAAACCGGACTACAACTTTAATCCAAAATTTTGGCCTCAAGATGGAGGATTTAGGGCCCGAAAATGTTCCAAAAATTGATCGAACTTGTAGGGTGATTTGACAGGTGTGTTCATCTCATTGAAACACGTGGTTTAAAAAAAATTACTCAAACAGACACCTGGAGCTCAAGTTATTACCTTGTCAAGTTCCTATTAATTTTGGCACATTAACTATGAGTCAGGTTCCTCTAGATGATGCCAATGCCCCACCACCTACTCCTAAGCCACGTCATAAAATATTCTCTCCTAGTTAACATTATTCCCTCCTTAGGTTATTCCTACTCTATCCAACTTCAGATCAGGCTAGATTATGTCACCTTGAGGTAAGGTTGTGGTCATATCCTCTAACTAGAACTCTCCTCCTTGGGGGCAATTTTGGAGGCTCTCCACAACCTAGATGGAAAATCATGGTGCCTTTGAATATACAAATGTTAGATCTTGAAATTTGGGCTATTTATCTAACATACAAGGATCTGACTAAATGGCTTCTATCCCTTCAAAATATGATCCTCCACCTCTACCTAGTGTTATTACCCAATGTTCTTAGTTATTTAGTTATGTGACTTTCTAGTTACATTTCTAGTGTTTCTTGTGTCTTAATTATATTTTGTCTTTGGACCATGATTTTTTAGTCACCTCATTATTGTAACTCTTTTTTATTATTAATATAAAAGTATGATATAATAGTAAACTTGGCATTACACAAGGACAAGTTACCAAATTTTAGTGTTTACAAGGGTATGTGACCAAGGATGGAATTTTTTTCTCTTTTTTTAAATATTTACACAACAGAGTCTAAGATAAATTGGGACATGTACAAATAAAAAATTAAGGTCAGAAAAAAAATGTAAACCAACTTACACATATAACTAAGGATGGGAAAAATACTATTTATTTTTTGAGGTTTCATCAATTTTGATATATTTTTTTTAGATTTTTCAAAAATTGAAAGAACATAATACAATAGAAAATACAATCCTGACTAGTAGAATAGGTGTTTTAATTTCTTAGCATCCCAATAATATAAATCAAAGTTATATGGAAAATATATTGGGTAATGTTGTGTTCCTTACATGATAAATTAAAGCATGGAAAATGCAGGGTCATAACACTAGGTTAGAAAGTTGTTTCTTATAGGTGACCTCAATATACCTTATGGTATGTGAGGCAAAAATATATGCAAGGATGATGTCTAAGGCATAGGTATTAGTTGTAAAACCACCTTACATCACATGAGACAAGGAAAAGTGAATTCCTACTTAGTCAAAAATAGAAGTTTTCCAGTATCTCTTATAGTTCACCAAAACATTGACTCTAAACTATGAACTCTAGGTAATGAAATTTGAGTATTCCCCTAAGAGACTAATACAATTTAATTTTTACATTATCACCTTATGCTGCAAGAAAAGTTAATATGCCAATCTTAGTTTATCATTTTCTATCAAACAATACAATAAAATCACATAATCCAATTTTAGCCTTCTTATTTTTCAAAATGACTTGCACATATGAAAATCTTAGACTTCTTTTCCTTAACAGTTTGTAACTACTCTCTGTGCTCAAGCTATGGGTTTCCCTTATGGAACAACCCTATAATAAGGCTTTAGCTTGTTTATATTATCATTAGTTGTGGCCATACTTAAATACAATCACATCAATAATCCAAGCATACATAAACGTGCATGCATGTGTTTCTATGTGTACATTTACTACTATGTATTCATGTATTCATATATGCATGAATTCATGTATGTATGTATGTATTTATATCAAGTAGATTGAAACCCTAAATTTGGTTATAATTAAGTAAAATGGAGAGTATAATATGCATAAAAATAAATAAATACAAGAACATGGAAAAATAAAATGAATGTAATAAGAATGATAATATCAAGTAGGTAGTTGAGGAAGCCTATATTGGAGCAACAAAATTTAACCTGTAAACATAATGAGATAAAATGATAGAAAACCAAGTATGACAAACATAAGCAATCATATATAGAAATTTAGGGCTCTTGGATGGCCAAAAATATCTATAGTGGAGGATATTTTCATCAAAAGGCTCAAAATAATTCCCATAATTTTACTTTAGATGTTGACCTTTTCCTTAATGATCATTTTAATTCCTAACTAAACTTAATAAATATAAAACCTTATTTTAAACATTTAAATGGTGTGTGATAAATAACTAAATGTGATTTTGTAAGTTTTTTTCAAGGATGCCTCTAATGGATATAGGAATTACAACTTGGTGCAATAACTAACCTCCTTGGGATCATTCTTGACCGGATCGATAAATTGAATGTAAAATTTAGACACATAACCTAAACTAAACCTATCCATTTTGTTTATATTCTAACTAGGGTTATTTGAAAACTCAATACACCTATAATATGTATTGTCAAATCAAGAAACCCATACAACTCACCAGATGAAAAATCAAGTTACACACCGCAGTGGTGCACCAGATTTTTTTTTAATAATGTAATTTCAAACTTAGTTTCTCATTAGTTTTAAAAAAAATATTACATCAATTTTTTATTTTTAATTGTTAATTTTTGGTGTTTAATTATGGGTTGTTACACTTCCTATATTTGGTCATCTCAAGTCCCTAAATCTAAATGGATACCTACATTTACTACACACACACACACACACACATATATATAATAATCATAACATGATATTAAATGATATAACTTTGTCTATGACATAAGTGACATATAGTACCGAAGAGGGTATGTAAACAAAACACTATCTAGAAAAGTATATATTAATATAAGGCAGACAACTTAATATTATGCAGATAGAAAATGAAACCACATAAATCTCACAAGAAACATTGCAAAGAGTGAAAATTGAGAAATAATGTCTCGAATAGTAAAAATTACTTATGGCTACAAAATAAATATACCATTTCATAAGTCCCTTCCAATTGGATACACAAAGACAATTTCAAAGGATATCTCCTACACTCTATAGATGTTTTCATAAATTCAAAATCAGCTTGACATTGATCAATTCTTCATTGTATTTAATTAATTCTTGGATGTTGCATATGTTATCTTTTGCAAAACTAATTATGGATAACATGTGTCTTGTGACAGTGGTAACCTATTGATTACTTGTATGTGATTTAACACTAACCGGATTTATTATACTTGATTTCTAAAATTCTCTTTCACCTCTACAAGTTGGGATATTACCCATAGGCTACTCAATTTGTATGTGACCCGAGTGCCTTAATTATCTCTGTGACACCATGGGTATGCACATGTTTACTGGAACACAATGTACCTCTATTGATACGTGTATAATCATAAATTAGTATATGGCATGTATGCCCTAACTTTTATTTTGTTATGACACTATGGATGTCACATGTTATTCACCTTTTTTGCCTTTACTGTGAATCTATTTAACATGATATTGTTTATGTCTGACTTAATTGAATCTTTTTTTCCTCTATGATTATAAGGATATACCATATATATTGCATCAATGTGCCAAGTTTATGTATAATTATCAAGTGATTATGGTCACATGTATCCCATTTGTGACCTCAATTGCTAATTTACTTAGTAAAAAATCTTTACGTATTAATTCTATGTGTATTGCATCTACACATGTTTATTCTAATAAATATATCCCCATAGGTCCTTTTACATTCATTTTATTCCCAGTGGGTCTCTTCATATGAGGTCTCTTATGGCATATAGTATGACTTATTCTTATTTTATACAAGATTATCCTTATTCTACTATGACATATTTTAGGTTTGATCCCCCTTCACCTTATGGGTCCACCCCACCTCTCGATGAATTCATCATCGAGTACTTATCATGCTACACCCTCTTATATACATAGTTATTTTTATACAATAAGAACATTAAAATAATCACATGATACAAAAACATTCAAATATTTACAAAAATACAAAATTAGGACGTACATATGACTTTAATAGCTAGTTTTTTAATTTACATATGTTGTTTGTTTTATTGGCTAATTAGATAGCATATTTCTCTATATACTCTTTATACACATACATTCACAAGGTATGTTGAGCTTGATGTAGAATAGACACAAATTTATACACAATGACACATGCTATCCTAGTCCCTTCCAATTGACAGTAATCATTTGGGGGCATCTCCTACACTCTATAGATGTTTTCATTTCATTTCAGTTACATTTCAATTCTTCATTGTATTTAATTAATTCTTGTGTGTATGTTATCTTTTGGGATAATATGGATAACATGTGTCTTGTGTAGTGGTAACCTATTTTACTCTATGTGATTTAACACTACTATTTATTATACTTGATTTCTAAATTTCTTTCCTAGTTGATTACTGGGCTACTCATTTTATGTGACCTGAGTGCCTTAATTATCTTGTGACACCATGGGTATCACATGTTTTTGGATATGTACCTCTATTATATGTGTATACTCATTTTTTAGTATGTGGCATGTATGCCCTAACTTTTATTTCTTGACATCTATGGATGTCACATGTTAGCATCTTTAGGCCTTTATGTGAATATTTTACATGATATTGTTTATGTTGACTTAATTAACTCTTTTTTTTCCTCTATGATTGTTTTTATTCTATAAGACATTATTTTATTATTTTTATTAATTAGGGCTTATTACATGATTTTTATTTGCACATCATGGTCACCACTATATGTACTCCTTTTACAATAATATGATCCTAAAGGTGTACACCATTCAAATTTTATATGTCATCCTATGTATATTAACAACTTTATTTGACATGGGTACTCCTAATTATATTGATTCATGTGCTTCAATGATTCATCACATGCACCTAAAAAAAGGTGAACTTTAACAAGATATATTCTACATCTATACCTAGAATAGAATTATTATCTTAGAGTCAAATAAAAATATCTACAATGTTCAAATTGTCATAAACACTTGCAAATATAAAAGTGGTAGAATTTACTTTAGTTTAAAACCATATAATTGAAGTAAAGATCAGACTATGGTACAGAAAACTCATTATTGCATTCCCAATCTGGGGGAAATATCATAAAATTTCAAACAATTTCAATATTCTTGACAAACATTTACTAAATTGGAATAAATTCAGACACAAACAAAAAACATTTAGAGTTAATATATAGGGGATTAGTAATTCATCTCGTCCAATTATATTAATTCCAAATACAATGACAAATAACATGTTTCTAGAGCATAATGTCTTCTTCTCCTTATGCATTGATAACATTAGAATAAGCATAATTAGTTGATACACAAATTTGGCATGGATAATCCATTCCTTTTTTACAAAATGTCCATATCTATAGAAATTAAGACAGGATCCATTTACAGTGGTGTGATCAATGGGTTTAAAGGTATCGAATCAACTAGGTTATTTTTAGGGTAATCCTTTCTAATATTTTTCTATTTGGTTGAAGGAAGAATCAAATGTTGTTATATACTCAATACATTATATCCCTCTAAATAAAGGTATTTATTTTACGCTCTCTCATTAGCAATTAGACATTGTACTCAAATCATATCCTATTTGGGTTTTCTCCTTTATTCACAATTTACAGAATGATCACATCCAAACCGTAGACAACAAACTAAACAAATCTGAAGTCCTCAAATTAAAACAATAATGTGAGATTCTCCTCTGAAACAATGGACAAGTGTATTATGTTGACACCAAAATTGTTCATCAATTTTAGGCCTTGTGATTAAATTTGAGAATTTTCAGATTTTTGGTAATGATTAACATCCATTATTTGGTATCCCCTTATAACTGAAACTTTTGTCAAAAATAGTTGACACCATTTACTTTAACATGTCCTATATGTTGATTAAAAAACTTGAATATTTTAAAGGAATTTTGCCTTAGAAGGTCCACTTGAATGGATTAATTTAAATTTTTAATTAAGAATATAACACCATCAAATTTAATTTGAATGAACTAAAATTTATAGCAATCCCAAAGAATTGTGAGTTTGAATAAATTTCCCATTAAAGACACATGGTTAAGATCAATATCAACAATGATTGAGAATTATTAAGCCAAGTCTTGAACAAGGGTCCCCCGGAGAACTTGAAGAATTCGTAGAGCTGGGATGATTATTTATCATAACATTAAGGATTTCATACTTAATGTTAAATATTAATAGTATTCGACAAATGGAAAAAAATATTCGTGAAGAGCTCTAAGAGCTCCAAAAATCCTAAGATTAAAATATTGATACACATACTTTCCCTTTGAGCCTTTGGTTCTAAATTTAAAGCAAACATTAAATCACAAGTGACAAGGAGGAACTTAAAGAATTCCTAAAAAAATAAACCATGATGAAAATCCATGTGGACCAATCCATGTGCCTAAATTTCCAATGCATAAATTAAAAAGGTAATTTAAACAAGCAACCTCGAGATCTCAAAATTCAGAGAGTCAGCATGCCAGAATTCGTTATTAAATTTGGAGTTAGCCAAAGGGTTAAAAACTCGAGTGTCTTGTGCCAAAATATGTGAATAGATTAAAATTTAAATAGTCTTCTCTAGAGCTAGCTATAGTGGTCATTTTCGGTAGATTAAAATTTACAGTCTCTCTAGAGACTAGCTAAGGGAAAAATCCATGGTTTAGGGATGGTTCATGGAGGAAAGACTAGCCTAATTTCTTACTATATATTCTAATTAAGAAACCTCATATTTCATAATAATTTAATTTTAAAGTGTGTAATGGAGAGATATTTAATCCGATAGTTTGTGCTATATAAGATGGGTGGAAGGAGTTATAATATTTTGTAAGTGAACAAAAAAGCAGTTTATGTTTTTCTTTCATTCTAATGGAACAAAAAGCATTCCCTCTAAAGTGCCGATTGTTCTAGTATCTTATAAAATACTTTGGGATAATATTGTTCCTTAGGGGCCCTAAATAAAAATTTTAAGACGATTTAAGCAGGTTGTTAATCATAAAGGAAATATATCTTATGGATGAAGGTGAAAAAAATAATCTCCTAAGCAAGTGGAAACTTCTAGTTCAGAAATCCTCCTTATTTTAGGGATGTGCATATTGTTTCCTCATTACATATCTTTTGTTTCCTCAAAAAATATTTTTATGAAAAAAAATCTTTTCTTCAAGTAAAATTTATGTTTTATTTTCATAATGATTTGATTGGAGATGATTCCAAGCATGTTGTTATCTTTACACTCATTAGTAAATGGTTTTGTTTCATCTAGTGGTCTACATTTGGAATCCTCCTCAGCATTTTATTGATTTCTGGAGGAAAAATTTTTAGTAACATTTTCTTTTTATTTTTTACAACAATATATTTTATAAATTGAAGGAGAAGTCTTATATTGATTATTTTTTGGATGTGTGAGAAAAATTGGTTTTCCCTAATCGAACATTTTAATTTTCCATTTTTTTTTAAAATTGAATTAGTGAAATCTTTCTTGGTTCAATAGTGAATTATGTAGGATTGTTGGAAAATGTTTTTTTATTAAAATGCTTATCGTTGTTTTTTAGTAAAGCACCAATTTTTGTTGTTTAAACATAAATAAGTTTCACATATAAAACATGTTTTCACTTATTGTATCTTATATAATTGTCCCAATAAATAATGTGTTGTAATTTTATGATAGATTTTTTGGAATGAATTATGAAGGTTACATTAGGAATCTAATAATTATCTATCTGGATTTATGAAATGGCATATTGGATATATTATTGTGTTAATTTATTATCATATATTTATGTTGGTTTTAATTTCCTAAAGTGAACTCTTGCAAAAATGTTTTAAGATTGATCGTAAGTTCATTTATGCATTTCTTTTGTAAAAATGCAAATTCACCGCCGCCATGCCTTTCTAAAATTATAACTTTATATTTGAAAATATTTTAAGTTAACAATTATAAACTTTTGAAATTCATGTACATGAGCTTTCCCTTGAAACAATTTGGTTAGCCTAGAGCACAATTAGGTTATAGATTATTGATGATATTTTCTTTATCATTATGTTTGATGTAACCTTTTTCCCAATGCTTTAGGTAGCTTTTTGAAATTTCTTACTAGTGACAAAAATAGGTGGGAATTCCATAGTAGTTTTATGCCCCCTACTTTAGTTTTGGCTCTGTTATATTTTATTTCATTATACCTATTCATTTTTCATAGTTTTAGGATCTCCAAGTTCTCCTCCATCGGTCTCACTGATCCTAAAGAAGTAGGGAAAAGTTAACCACCCTTTCCATTGTTAACCTAAATATTATATTCTAAATGAAGAAAAAATCACTATCAATATCACATGTCAACAACTTGAGATCGTTAGCACTTTAATTAATTAACTATACATTATCTATGAGGAGGTGGTTAACAACTTTTTATTCATACTTTAAGAAGAAAATTCCATGTTACTCAGTTTAATACTTTGTATAATTTGAAGTATGGAATTTATGGAATGAGATTAAAATATTTGAAGATAAATTTGTGATAAGATAGATCTTGTATTTCTCATGATCAAATTGAAATTAATATGAAAGTATTTAATGAATATGGATGAATTAATTTTAGATTAGTAAAGGTTTGTGAATGAAATTATAGAAAGGTTAGACCCCCTACTATAGCTTTAATCTATTAAATATTATGAGGCATTTTATGTTAAATGATAGTTTTTATCTTATAGATAAGGCCCCCATAAAATTTAAAATATTATTATACTATGGAAATAAACATTGAATAATATCAAAAATTATTGGAAATCCACCTAAAACGATGATGTTATTCATTCCACTAAATAGAAAAAAAAATATCCAAGAATTTCATTGAAAGGTTGGATGTAAGATAGAAAATATGAATGGGAGATTTGAATAGTTGTCTTATAGAGTGATAGAAGTGCATAGAAAATTAAAAAGGATTAACTCCTATTTCAAAATAAGTAGTATTTAA
>CM034154.1:455194738-455744889 GCA_019776745.2 Taxus chinensis | reverse complement strand
ATAATGTGGACAAGTATACTAAACGTTGTTAAAAATCAAATTAGCAGCCTTTTTATATCTTGTTAGCCCAGACTTCTTACACCGACATCGGTTACCTGACCGACGTCGGCTATAGTATAACCGACATCGGTTACTAGACCGATATTGGTTACTGTCTTTTCCAATTCCTGACAAACCAGCAACCTACCAATTTTACCAATCTGAGTTTGTTTCTATTCTTGACAGATTGAAACCCTACTGTGGACTCCTGTCCATGGTTGTTATCACTCGAAAGCAAGCCGCCGCCATGGTTTCACATGCTTGCTCTGTTTCTTTTCCTGAATCACCCCTTTCACATTCTGTGGGGAATCCTATGGATACCGGCGAGGTTCCTAAAATTCCTGTGGGAGATAAGGACTTTGCCAAGTTTTTGGATGCTAATTCTAGCGTTGTACAATACTACTTGTCTCATACCCCTGACCGTACGCCTGATGGTCAGCTCCTTGTGGGTATGCCTATTAGTATAGTTGCTCATTTAGCTCCCACTCCGCCTGATAATACCGCCTTGCTTCCTGCATCTCTAGCCCCGTCTCCCAATCCGACGGCTTCAGAGGTTCATACGACCCCGATTAGCTTTCCTTTGGTTAATCTTGGACCCCACATATCACTACCACCGACTGCCCCTACCTCATCTCTCTTGCAGACTACTCCGTTAATGACTTGCTCTCTGTAACATCCTCATTTTATACTTTAGAACAAGTGAATTTTTTTTTTTTTTTGATAATTACATCCTGGTTCTAAATACATAATTTAGAACTCACAAATCATTAACCATTCATATAACAGACAACCATATGCAGCTGTAATGACTCGGAGCACCTCCGATCTATTCATTCCATGACTCAGTAATCTACCGATCTATTCATGAGTAATAAGAGTTGGTGTTTTTATTTAACACATTACTCTTGCAGTTCTCTTCCCTAATCTGGGATTTAGAATGCTCTGTCCAAGGAATCTAACTGAATAATTGTTACTATTATTCATCTGTAGATAACAAATTCGTGTCTTACGACCCCTTGTGACCCGCATCCCATTTCACAACCTAACCTCATTACCTAAACCTTACACAATTATTTATTAATTACCTCATAATTGATAAATCCACATCGCCTTACCCGCCACCTCACTTGGCCACCTCACCATGACCTAGCCCTAACCCTAAACTAACCTAATTAGGACCCATGACTTGGTCTAGACTCACATCCATAACTAATGCCTCCTTACTCGCACCCAAAGCCAACCTTCTAGCCACTTGACCAAGCCCGCAACTGATCCCTCGGGAGAAAAACAGGGAAGGTGGGCTATTTTACTAAAAATAGCCTACTTTTTCCTAACCGATGCCGGTTCCTACTCGACCGCCATCGGTTACGCAACCGCCATCGGTTCCCTGTAAATGGGCTTCCCAAACCAAAACAACGGATCGGAATTTCATTTTGGAGATAAGTCGAAGGATTTCTGGATCAACAGAGAGCATTGCGAGCGAGGAACAGAGTCCAGAACTTCACTTGACCAAGCAGAGACGAGTGAAGAAACCAGAAGAGTTGGCAGCCAAGGAGATCAACTTGCACCTTCATCAAAAACCAGTAAGTTACATCTTACATGTCCTCCATTATAACATTTCTTATGCTTTTGGAATTACAGTCCTCCCAAATCCGTTTCTGAATCCATTATCCAACGTACCATTGCCTCTAACTATCATTCTTTTGCTTCTAACCATCCCATTTCCTAATACTATCCAAAAACCAGCCATTACAAACACCACAACCAGCCCAGAAGATCCTAGAACCCACCAGTATCGGTTATCAGTAACCGGCATCGGTTATAGGTAACCGGCATCGGTTCCTTTGATCAAAAACCAGGAAAAACAACCTTTCCCCTACCCAGTTCAGCCAAGCAATTTAATTGATATTTTACAGTCTTTTGTGTTAATTCACGTTACCAGGGAAACTGACCACTTTCGAAAGGAAGTTTTACATTTCCTGGGCCCAAGGCAGTTTCCTCATTTATTGTTTAATCAAATCTTGTGGTCTTGTGTTCTTATTTGCAGGTAGTCCTTCCCAGACAAAATGGAGTTCTCCGCAGTCAACCTGATCTTTCTCTACGGTACGCGCACATCATCTCGACATCCTACAGGTATTCCTCCTAACCCTAACCTTATCTGTTTCTATAAGGAACGAAGCATTTTCCGAGTGAAACAAGTAATTCTAGACTTGATCACGTGTCTTACGACCCCTTGTGACCCGCATCCCATTTCACAACCTAACCTCATTACCTAAACCTTACACAATTATTTATTAATTACCTCATAATTGATAAATCCACATCGCCTTACCCGCCACCTCACTTGGCCACCTCACCATAAGACCTAGCCCTAACCCTAAACTAACCTAATTAGGACCCATGACTTGGTCTAGACTCACATCCATAACTAATGCCTCCTTACTCGCACCCAAAGCCGACCTTCTAGCCACGTTGACCAAGCCCGCAACTGATTCCTCGGGAGAAAAAACAGGGAAGGTGGGCTATTTTACTAAAAATAGCCTACTTTTTCCTAACCGATGCCGGTTCCTACTCGACCACCATCGGTTACGCAACCGCCATCGGTTCCCTGTAAATGGGCTTCCCAAACCAAAACAACGGATCGGAATTTCATTTTGGAGATAAGTCGAAGGATTTCTGGATCAACAGAGAGCATTGCGAGCGAGAAACAGAGTCCAGAGCTTCACTTGACCAAGCAGAGACGAGTGAAGAATTTGTAGACCCCATGTTTCCAGCGCAAGGAGATCAACTTGCACCTTCGTAAAAAACCAGTAAGTTACATCTTACATGTCCTCCATTATAACATTTCTTATGCTTTTGGAATTACAGTCCTCCCAAATCCGTTTCTCAATCCATTATCTAACGTACCATTGCCTCTAACTATCATTCTTTTGCTTCTAACCATCCCCATTTCCTAATGACTATCCAAAAACTAGACATTACAAACACCACAACCAGGCCCAGAAGATCCTAGAACCCACCAGTATCGGTTATAGGTAACCGGCATCGGTTATAGGTAACCGGCATCGGTTCCTTTGATCAAAAACTAGGAAAAACATATTCCTTTCCCCTACCCAGTTCAGCCAAGCAATTTAATTGATATTTTACAGTCTTTTGTGTTAATTCACATTAGTAGGGAAACTGACCACCTTTGAAAGGAAGTTTTACATTTCCTGGGCCCAAGGCAGTTTCCTCATTTATTGTTTAATCAAATCTTGTGGTCTTGTGTTCTTATTTGCAGGTAGTCCTTCCCAGACAAAAAGGAGTTCTCCGCAGTCAACCTGATCTTTCTCTACGGTACGCGCACATCATCTCGACATTCTACAGGTATTCCTCCTAACCCTAACCTTATCTGTTTCTAAAAGGAATGAAGCATTTTCCGAGTGAAACATTTTGGCACTTGCATTCGTGTCTTACGACATAAACATTGTGGGAAAAAGTGTCATAAAGACCACTATTCAGTAACCTAAAAATAATATTTATCCTATTCTATTCCTTACACATCATTATTTCTACAAAGCTAACAGTCTTCCTATGCAATTATACCATTTCTATGACCACATTTTTTACCTTAGCCCGCAACTGATCCTCAAGTCCGTGGAAGACCAGGGAAGGTGACCTAACCCTAACCCTAAACTCCACTTAATTGTCCCCCAACTTGGTGCAGGACCCTAATCCTGACTTGGATTAGACTTGAAAATCCAGCAACTAATGCCAAGGATTCCTACTCGCTACAGTAGGGCGGAGGGATGAAATTCCGCACCTTCTATCCCAAGTACAAAGCCACTTTGACAGATTTTGTAGGCCCCATCTTCACCAACCCTGCGCACGATGGTAAAACACACGATGTAATGGGCTGGATTATTTGACAAGATGGGTAAAAGTAACGCCTACCAAGGATTGTAACAATGGATAGCCAGGTTTCTATGGGACCGCCGTCGGTTACAAGGTATGGATTCGCCATTGAGTTAACTAGTGATAAATGGGCTTCCCTAAATTTCCTAAATGAAACGGATAGGATTTCATTTTGGAGATTAGTCAGATTTCATGATCAAGCGAGGGCATTGCGAGCGAGGAATAGAGTCTTTAGATCTTCACTTGACCAAGCAGAGATGAGTGAAAATACTAGACGTGTTTTACAGCAAAGGAGATCAACTTGCACCTTCATAGGAAAACCAGTAAGTTACATCTTGCATGTCCTCCATTATAACATTTCTTATGCTTTTTGGAATTACAGTCCTCCCAAATCCGTTTCTGAATCCATTATCCAACGTACCATTGCCTCTAACTGTCATTCTTTAGCTTCTAACCATCCCATTTCCTAATACTATCAAAAAACCAGCCATTACAAACACCACAACCAGCCCAGAAGATCCTAGAACCCACCGGTATCGGTTATCAGTAACCGGCATCGGTTATAGGTAACCGGCATCGGTTCCTTTGATCAAAAACCAGGAAAAACAGCCTTTCCCCTACCCAGTTCAGCCTAGCAATTTAATTGATATTTTACAGTCTTTTGTGTTAATTCACGTTTAGTTAGGGAAACTGACCACCTTTGAAAGGAAGTTTTACATTTCCTGGGCCCAAGGGATGAGTTTCCTCATTTATTGTTTAATCAAATCTTGTGGTCTTGTGTTCTTATTTGCAGGTAGTCCTTCCCAGACAAAAAGGAGTTCTCCGCAGTCAACCCTGATCTTTCTCTACGGTACGCGCACATCATCTCGACATTCTACAGGTATTCCTCCTAACCCTATCCTTATCTGTTTCTAAAAGGAACAAAGCATTTCCGAGATGAAACATTTTGGCACGCCCGGTGGGACCCATTTTGGGTTTATGATTTATTTCTTGCTTGCTTTCATATAGGGAGCATACTTGATGTTTTCTTCTTCTAGAGATATTCACAAGGTATTTTATTATTCTGGTAAAAGAACTTGCTTTGTTTTTGCATGTTGCATTAGTAAAAGTCATCTCTTTTGCTTCATCGAATATCACTTTCGATTTGGGTTTTAAAACACATGCATTGCATTCCGGCCTGTTGTTTTTCAATTCTAGTGAACATAGATTAAGTAACAGGTCGTACACGTGGGGGTGATATCCACGGTATTGACAGGAAATTAATCTTACATTCACTGCACAACACATACCGAATCACTTCACAATTAACACAATAGCTCAAACATCCCCCCTTTTTCTGCGGTATTCCTCCGCCCGATTGAGGTAACCTTATAAGCCAAAACAACTTGACATTTCCCCTAAGTCTCTTGTTTAGGATTCTGACATCATTCTACGTCTAAAGGCATAAGCCCACAATAATTAAAATTAACCCTAAGGTTAATCTCTGGATTTGCGTGTGCATCTTGCTTGTTTGCTGTTCTGTTTTCTCGGTCATACTCTGTCTTTTGTGATCAATAAGTTGATCTAAATATACTCAAGAGTTGCTAAAAATCAAATTAGCAGCCCTTTGTATCTTCTTATCCTAGATTTTTGACACCGGCATCTTGTTAAGAATTGACCGACGTCGTTTTGGCCTGTGACCGACACCGGTTAGTAAACCGATATCGGTTACTGTCTCCAACAGCCCCCTGACAAACCAGCAACTTGCTAAATTCATCATTCTGAGGTTGTTTTTGTTCTTGATAGATTGAAACTTTACCAAAAGAACTGCTGTCCATGGTTGTTATCACTCGAAAAATAAGCCGCCGCCATGGTTTCACACGCTTGCTCTGTTTCTTTGCCTGAATCACCCCCTTCACCTTCTATGGGGAATCCTACTGATACCAGTGAGGTTCCAAAAATTCCTGTGGGAGATAAGGACTTTGCCAAGTTTCTGGATGCTAATTCCAGTGCTGTACAATACTATTTGTCTCATACCCCTGACCGTACACCTGATGGTCAGCTCCTTGTAGGTATGCCTATCAGTATAGCTGCTCATTTAGCTCCCACTCCTCCTGATAATACCGCCTTGCTTCCTGCATCTCTAGCCCCGTCTCCCAATCCGACAGCTGCAGAGGTTCATACGACCCCGATTAGCTTTCCTTTTGTTAATCTTGGACCCCACGTTTCGTTACCACCAACTGCCCCTACCTCATCTCTTTTGCAGACTGCTCCATTCATGACTTGCTCTCTGCCACCTATCCACACGAGCTTTCCTTCTCAAGCTCCGCCTACCTTTTCATTCCCATACACGTATCCAGTAACCTCAACACCTTATATGGGACATCCCTATTCTGGTGCACCATCATCTCATCCAACCACTGATTTCATCAAACAAATGATGGACAAAATGCAAAATTTGGAGGCTTCGGTTTCGGGAAGTCATAGCGCCTTGACATACGAACAAGTTTGTCGGGAGGCCCATTCACCCTTCTGTCCCCCTTCATTCATATCCTCCTCAATGGGAGTTGCCGAAATTTACTCGTTTTAATAGTAAAGAGGATCCTCAACAACACTTGCGATCATTTAGACATGCTTGTTATTTGATTGCCCATAATGACGCCTTGTTACTCCGCACCTTCCCTATGTCCTTATCAGGACCCGCCCTGGAGTGGTACAGTGCTTTAACCCAGCACTCGATCTTCTCTTTTAACCAACTAGCCCAATCTTTCTTGGATCATTTCTCCATTAACATTGCTAAGAAAGTATCTATCACCGACCTTTATGCCATCCGACAATTTGAGGACGAATCTATCGCAGATTTCGTTGGACGATGGCGGGGCCTTATCAACCAACTTACGTATGCCTTGCCTCAAACCGAACTTATCGAACTCTTTACGCGGGCCTGCGCTAAGCACATCTCCCCTACCCTCCAAATCCAAACTTTCCGTACATTCGATGAGGCCTTTACTATGGCTCGAAAATTAGAAATTCGAGCCTTAGAGGAAGAGAAATTGCGGTTGCGCAACAAGAACTCCACTTTCAGAACTCCTGATTCTACCAATAAACCAAATACCACCACTCCTCACGCGTCCACCTCTTCTAAATCAAAAGGAGCTGTCCACGCGGGTGATGGTCAAATCCCAACCACCGTCCAATACTCCACCAAAAACCACCTATAAATACAAAGCCGAACCCATCAACTACACTCCCTTGGGAGAAACCTATGGTGTGATATTGGAAAAATTGCTCAAAGCTGGGGCTATCACCTTGCCCCCTGTTAAACCTCACTCTGGGTTTGACTCCACCCGCGCAATACCTTCCTGGTACAAAGAAAATGACTTTTGTAACTTTCACCGCGTAAAAGGACATAGTCATGAAAACTGCAAGATGTTGAAAAACATAGTGCAGGAAATGGTTGATGCAGGGGATATAACCCTCGATAATCCTAACGCCCCTGCTAACCGAAATCTGAAAATTTTCAACAAGCCATTCCCGAATCACTCGTCCAGCAGCAACGTGAACCAAGATATCTTAGCTGAGGAGAGTGTTTATGAGATCCATGCAGTCTTCGATTCCCAGCCAAAAGCCTCTATTGAGAAAATTTTGAATCAAGCCTCTTCACTAACACAGGAGCCCGAACCTCCTTTACCACCATCAAGCCAAAGCGAAATCGTTCCTTTACCCATAGAAGAGTTAACTGCCCAGGCTTCCCTTCCCATCAATGAGTCTTCTTACACCACATCCCTACAAGACTGTGAGCGGATGCTATCTAATTTATCTATTTCCCAAATGTCCCCTTCTACCACTCTTGCTACACAAGAGGAAGGCTCACCACTCCTTTTGACATCCTTAGACGAGAAATCTCTTACACTAACATCACCACATTCTTTAAACGTGACAGATCCCCTCGAACACGCCCTCCTACCTATCAGTCCCTCATCGCCTAAATCTTTTCAACGACCGGTTGACCTCTTAACATCTATTGATACAGTGCCTCCTCTACCTCCTGTATCACTCCCACAGTGGACTGGAATTACAACCCACCTTTCTTCCGTACCAAAATTACAAATCACACCTGGAGACTGTCATTCCACAGAAGATAGACAGGCCCTATGGGAACGTTTGAGTACCCCTTTTTCTACTCAAATGCAAATGACTGATCCTGATGTCTCCACCATCTACCCGAAGTGCTTACAGAAGCTTAAAATGCCCCTGTTCTCGCCTTCACCCCCCTCACCTCTACCAAATGCCCCGTCCACTTCTATCAACTTAACCAGATCTTCCCCTACGCTTGGGACCTCACCAATGCCCAGTCTAACACACCCGCCTAAGCGACTCGATCTATCCAAAAATAAATCCGTTCCGCCACCTAAGAGACGAACGCAATCCGGGCCTCTATCACAATTAAAACCCTCATCGTCACACCCACCTTCCATATTGGGACCTCATCCCTCCACATTACACCAATATATCATACCTCCTTTGTTTTCTGCAAAACGACCTACGCCTTCTACACCTATACAGAGATCAAAGGGTATCACAACATCGTTACCCCGCGTATCCGGTCCACCTATCAACCCTAAACCAATCCCATCATCAAAGGATTTATTTTCTGTCACTCCCCTTTCTCCGTGGTTGTTTCCCGCTACCACGCCATCTGTAGCCTCATCATCTAACCAGCTGAACGTAACTTCTGTGTCCAAGAAACCACGTTTAGTGAAAAACATGTGTCAGCACCCCTCGGCTAAACCACCACCTGTACGAACCAACCACGCCCAAACATTACCAAAACCCGCACAACCAATACCCTCATCCGATTTTGACCCCCTCAAAGGATCTTACGCCAAAATCCTTGCTATGTTGGTGGAGAATGCGACCATTTCCCTACCTCCACTTAGACCTTATGACCCGTCTAAACCCCGACCTATGGGTTACGATGAGTCTAAAATCTGCGCTTATCACCGCACACCAGGACATGATGTGGAGGGATGCAAAGCTCTAAAAACCATCCTTCGTCAGTCACCTCTCCCGGATAGAAAGATTAAGAAAGACAACTTACGAAGGGAGAGACCTCTAGCGTCAATTCCCTCTACTATATCATCTATCCCCGCCTCACCAAGATCTATCATTATTACAACCCCACCTCTTGAAGACCATGAATTATCCCAACCATCTTCCTCATCTCAGATCTACGAGATTAATATGATTAGTGTTGCTACTCGAGGACAGAAAAACAATGGGAAAGTGAAAGAAAACACACCTGCGGCATCTCTTTCTCCTTCAACCATCCCGATTACACCACCACCTAAAGTGGTTATTCGCGGACCCGCCTATCCCGTCTCTAATGGAGTTGCCCACCGAACCATGATCAAACAGCTTCATCAATCGCCCGTAAAAATGACACTATATGATCTCATTCAGACTTCTGAATCTCATCGACAAGCTCTCGTTGAGATCCTTCAAGGGATAGAGGTTTTACCCAACGAAACCCTGCCCGTTGCCTCCATTCTAACACCCAATCACGTTGCCTCTCTCACCAAACAATCCATCTCCCCCACCACTTCTGTCTCAAAACAACAAGCCGCTGCAGTTAGTTTCTCGGAAGATGAAATTATCGACTTTGGTGCAGAAGACCCTGACCCTGCCCTTTTCATTTCCGCTTACGTCCGAGACATTCGAGTACGTCGGGTTATGATTGACGGGGGCGCTAGCCTAAACATCATCTCTTCAAAAGCCTTCCAACAAATGAACATCCCTTCTAGTTGCATGTGTGCCAACCCCATCATGTTACGGTCATTCAATGACGCTATTACTTCTACCTTAGGCACCGTGATCCTCAACATTCGCGTAGGCCCACGTACTTTACCCGAACTCTTCTATGTCCTTGAAGGAGAGTTCCAATATAATATATTGCTGGGTCGTCCTTGGATTCGAGCCATGGGATGCGTTCCCTCAACATTACATCGATGCATAAAATTTGAGTACGAGGGGAAGTCCTACACTGTAAAAGCTGATCCTCCCCCCTTCAAAACTTGCAATATGTTATACCGCCCAAACGATGTGCTTATACCAATTAAGACACCCATACATTCAACCCAACCATCCTCTTCAAATGTACCTCAACCATCCACCTCAACTGCACCTACGCCTTCAACTGATGAAACCACCGTCGCACAAACCACTTCTCTTCCCGCAGCTAACATCCCAACCTCCGACCCCTTAGTAGATGTTTTTCATCGCCTCACGCTGGGGGAGTACCGCCTATATAATGTTAGTTCTTTCCCTACCCCGCAGGAGTACGGACAATTACATGCGCATCCCACCTACGACCGTCGCGTGGGGGAGGTAATCTCTTACGGACCACCCCATTGCCGCACTAACCTAACGTATGGGGGTGTTGACACATCCTCCATTACCCCTGAACCTCCTCTTGGTGTGGTTCCCTTCCAATCCGATTTTCAATACTTGACAAATCGTCGTTTCGCCCTCACCTTCTTGACTCGCTGTGCGTGGAAAGGCTTTGGTTTTGGCCTTTACGAACAAGGCCGACATACACTCATTCCCGTGACCACACGCAAACATAATGATCGAAGTGGTCTCGGTTTTTCTGAAACACCTACACAGGAGACACCTCCTGTCAGCTGTATCCTGGAAGAGGAAGACGTTGCCCCTACCGAACCATCATCACCCACTTTGCCATCATCACCCACAGAATCGATGGACCCTGAATCTATCCCTCCTAACTTTTTTTTTTCATAAATGCTATCTTCATAGGTCCTCTCACTTATCAACGCGATAATGAGGACCCATCTTCTCTTCCCCTTCTGTATCCAGACATGATCGAAGAGGATTTACCTTTGATTAATGTTGTTGAATGCCAGGATGACGACTCCATCCTCACTTACCTAGGCGCGGATGATTCTTATATTCAACGCGCCCTACCATCTGAAACCCAAACTATGCTGAACGAATCTACTATAGAAATCAACATCCACACGGAGGAAGATCCTCACATAGTGAAGATTGGACAATCCCTTAACACATCAGAACAAGCCGCCTTTTCTACCTTTCTCCGTGCTCGCAACCAAGCTTTCGCATGGTCTTACGCTGACATGCCAGGAATTGATCCTACCATTGCCGTCCATAACATCACCCTAAACCCCGATTCCAAACCAGTCAAACAGAAATTGAGAAAAATGCATCCACGCATTGCTCTCTTGGTCAAAGAGGAGCTCCAACGACTCCTTTCTGTTTCCTTCATCTTGCCTATTGACTATCCTCAATGGATTTCTAACATCGTACCTGTCACTAAAGCGACAGGGGGACTTCGGATATGCACAGATTTCTGGGATCTTAACCTTGCTTGCCCCAAGGATGACTTCCCCCTCCCAAGTATTGATCAACTTGTTGATCTCACTGCGGGCCATGAAATGCTTTCTCTCATGGATGGCTTTTCAGGATACAACCAAATTTTGGTTGCCCCTGCCGATCAACACAAAACTGCCTTCATAACTCCTTGGGGAACCTTCTGTTATCGTGTCATGCCATTTGGCCTTAAGAATGCTGGTGCTACCTATCAGCGGGCTATGACCTACATTTTTCATGACATTATGCACACTATCCTTGAAGACTATGTCGACGATCTTCTCGGCAAGTCTAAACATCGTAGTGAACATCTTGATGTTTTAACCATTATTTTTGATCGCCTGTTACAATATTCTATCCGCCTTCAACCGAAGAAATGTGTCTTTGGTGTTCTTTCGGGAAAACTTCTTGGCTTTATCGTCTCTTTGCGTGGCATTGAGGTCGATCCATCTAAAGTAAAAGCTATCCTAGAAATGCCCCCACCCAAAAACCTCAAACAATTGCGTAGTTTGCAGGGTAAACTTCAATCCATCCGGCGTTTCATCTCCCAAATCTCGGATCGATGTCACCCTTTTCATCACCTTCTAAAAAATGACGTTGCCTTTCAATGGAGTGAGGAGTGTCACCAAGCCTTCGAAGCTCTCAAAACGTATCTCTTGCAGCCACCCGTGCTTATCCCACCCCAGGACGACCGCCCTTTCTACCTTTATCTTTCCGCCACTGACCATGCTATAGGAGCTATGCTCGCACATCGAGACTCGGCACGCCGAGAGTAGGCCGTTTATTATATAAGTCGTACCCTCGTGGATTACGAGACTAGGTATACACATGTAGAAAAATTATGCCTGGCCCTATCATTCGTCGCCACCAAACTCCGACATTACCTCCTGAATCACAAAACTTTCATCATCACCAACACAGACCCCATTCATTATATGTACGCCAAACCACACCTAAACCAACGCATCGCTCGATGGCTCATGCTCCTCGCCGACCTTGACCTTGAGTTTATACAACAGAAATCAATCAAAGGACAAACTCTTGCAGACCAACTTGCGGAGGCCCCTCTACCTGGGGAACAATTTACCAATTTTACCTTCCCCGACGAACTCATCGCCACTCTTTCGCTCGGAGAAGAGTCGTATCAAATGACCCTCTTCTTCGATGGATCTAAGTGCCAGCGCGGCGGAGGAGCCGGCGTTGTTCTCATCCCTCTTGACGCTGAACCTATGCCTCTTTCATTCCGGCTTGATTTCCCCTGCACTAATAATACAGCGGAATACGAGGCCCTTGTTCTGGGTCTCCAAGTTGCGATACACTTAGGCATTAAATCTATCCATATCTTTGGTGACTCTCAATTGGTAGTCAATCAAGTTATGGGCATCTACCAATGTAAAAACGAGGAACTTCAGAAATACAAACACCACGTGGAATCACTTCTAGCCTTATTTACTCACTATTCTATCCAAACCATTCCCCGCTCCACTAACAAATTTGCGGATACTATGGCTTGCTTAGCCTCGCAGATTCCCGCCGCACCAACTGACTCTGAATTATTCGTTGTGGTCCAGCAACTTTTTGCACCATCCTATTCAACCCCGGTAGTTTGCATGATAAATACTGTGTCTACTAATTCGCAGGATACCTGGTACCACCAATTTCACGACTACCTTACAATCTCTGTTCTCCCACCTGACCTTACTAGTAACGGAAAACGTGCTTTTCTCAAAAGTGTTTCACGTTATGTTGTCATGGGAGGACTCCTCTATAAATGTGGCTTTGATGGCATCCTCCTTCGCTGTCTGACCAACGCTGAGGCCACTCATACCATCCAACAAGTACATGATGGGATTTGTGGTGGACATTTTAGTGGCCTTGCCGTGGCTAAACGAATCCTTCACCTGGGTTATTATTGGCCTACTCTCAATAACGACTGCTACGAATATGTTAAGCGCTGTGTCATGTGTCAACAACATGCCAATCTTCAACATACTCCTAGCCACCCGCTACAAGTCGCTCGTGATCTTTGGCCTTTCTCACAATGGGGTTTAGACCTTATTGGTGAGATTCACCTGACCTCTTCACAACGTCACCGTTGGATAATCACAGCGACCAAATATTACACAAAATGGGTGGAGGCCATCCCACTCATTTTAATCAAAAAAGAAAAAATTGTCGAATTCATTAACCATCACATTATCTGTCGTTTTGGTATTCCTCATCGCCTAATAACAGATAATGGTAAATCTTTCAAAAACAAGTTGTTACAAGACCTTTGTGACAACTTTGGTATCAAACTTAGTTTCTCATCGCCTTACTATCCACAGGCCAATGGTCAGGCTGAATCTTCTAATAAAACTCTAACCAAAATCCTCATGAAAGTTGTCAATGAATCTGGAAGAAATTGGCACGATCACATTCCCTTTGCCCTTTGGGCTTATCGTACTAGCATTCGTACCTCTACTAATGCCCACACCTTTTTCTTTGGTATACGGTACCGAGGCTGTTTTGCCTCTCGAAATACAAATACCCTCCGTTAGAATATCTCTTCAGGATATTCTCACCAACGATGATTTCTTCCAAGAGCGGTTAGCCCAATTGGAGCTTCTTGACGAACGCCGTCTTACAGCTCTCGATCACCTTCAAATTTATCAAAAACGCATCAGGTGTGCTTATGATAAGTGACTTCATAAGCGTACCTTTAAGGTTGGTGATCTTGTCCTCAAAGAGAATCAACATGTCACCAAACTAGAAAAGAGCAAACTTGGAAAAATTTGCTCCCAATTGGATTGGGCCTTATATAATCACTCACACCTATGGATCAGGCACTTATCGTTTAGCTTCGCTTAATGGTAAACCTGAGCCTGAACCCCTTAATGCCTTACATCTTCGCCCATTATACTGTTGAATCTAGTGTTATATCACTTCTTATCTACCTACTGCTCGTCCCTTGAGCTCATTTACTGCTACATACACTTTGTTTTCTATATCTCTAAATAAAATCGAAATCACTTCGCACCTCCCCTTGATAATGCCTTCCCCTTTTTTTAGTCTAGTCCATGACTTCAAAGTATTAAAATAAGCCGTATTCTTAAGGGATTTTCTTGAGTCAAACTTCCTACTAAACTAGATGCTTCATGCCAAAAGAACATCTAGTCATCTAAAATTAAATATAGACTGCTCCCACGAAGGACAGCTATATGCCAAACTATTGCTGCTACTATAAATAGACTGCTCCCCTGAAGGACAGCTATGCACTAAAATCATCTCTGCTACTATAAATAGACTGCTCCCCCGAAGGACAGCTATACACAGTCAGCCTTTATCAGAAGCTTCTCGCATTGATCAGCTTCGTGAAGACCTCAAGAATAAAACAATCAATATCCCTTGTAGACTTCCCGCATCGATCAGTCTATATTCAATAAAATAAAAGCCTCATTCAAAAGAACTTTTTGGGTCATGGACTTGTCTATTTAGGGTAGGTTCTCTTTCGTTGTAACAAGTTCTTTGTACCTCAGCTATATCATCCACATCACCTCACCATTTGTTTCGACTCAAGGGACGTAACGTACACCTGATATATTGTGATCATACAACTCTTTTCAACTATGGACTTCTCGTCTATGCACGGCACTTAGGGCTTCAGGCTCGTTCTACGTTGTGTGGTTTGTTTGGCTCTTCTCAACTACGGAGCACTCTTTCCACTTTGCCTCGCGTCTAGAATTGTGTGTTGATCTTAATCAGGACACTATTCCCTACTACTTGGGTATGCTAACCTTTGCTTTACCTATACCTACACCAACAACATTATCCTACCAGCACCAACAACATTACCCTACCAACATCAAATTTTTACCAAACGACCAATTGCCTAAACCATACCAAATTGCCTAAATTCACCCCTCCCTGATCCTAAGGGAGAACTACATCGGTCTGAGGCCCGTCCTTGCTTTGTGCAATGGGCTATGTAGGCAGCACTTCGGAGACATGGGGTCTCCCAAGGTTAGCTCGACCATCCCCTACCATAACCTATCCTGTGTGGTGAATATAAATATTTTTGTGTATTTCTATTTAATCACATTCCTCTTTGATCCTTTTTCAAAACACCGAAAGTCAAAACGACAACATTCTTATTATTATAACGCAAATCAACATACATATCTCGTTTTATTTAGATGTTAAACAAATACATCTTCTATATCATCGACACGCAGGTCGGCACTCTTATTTATTCTTATACCTTGCTAACATTTATTTAGACCCTCACGCCTCATCCCGAACTAGGTGATGATCGTGATCGTCGACCCCTCTCGCCAGGCCTCTCTGTCCTCAAAGGTACCACGGCTATTGGTACCACCCACTGATCTGCCAATCTCTCCTGTAACATCTGAATA
This sequence comes from Taxus chinensis, assembly GCA_019776745.2. NCBI lineage: Eukaryota > Viridiplantae > Streptophyta > Pinopsida > Cupressales > Taxaceae > Taxus > Taxus chinensis. The sequence goes on along the minus strand of CM034154.1, from coordinate 455,729,176 downwards.
CGCCCTCTCGCATGGAGAACTCCAGCCTCTAGTCTCGCTGCTCGTGACTCCGCAACCACTAACAATCTTCTTGTCTCATTCACCTGCGTTCGGAGCTGCTAAACCAAACGCTGTAGCCGATCCCTCTCTGCTATAATCACAGCTATGTCAGGGTGATCACGTACACCTCGCAACTCTGCTACCCACCATAACCTATAGGCCTCTGTCATTCCTGCATCCATTACACTGCGATCGGTAGCTATCTCCTCGGGCCCTTCTGGAGGTGTTGGCCGGGGTGGTGAGAATGCTGCCTTGGCATCGATCCTCATATATGGTCTATAAGCCTGTGGTATGTCCTGCACAAATCCAAATTGTCGCCGCACGCGATCTATAGGAATCCTCTCATATTCACCTGGCCTGTGCCCCGCAATCCACCTCAATCGCTCTACACCTCTCAACTCCTCAGCTATGTTCTTGGTTACCATATAGTTCCCGTAGGGCCTCCAATAGATATCTGCAACTATCAACCTCTCCCATACCTACCTGTAATACTCAATGTCACCCGGCACGGCCTGAGATCTTGCCTCTTGTTCTGTCTGGACCCATCATCGGAATCCCAACCTCTGTACTCCGGTCTCTCTTGCCTGGATGGATCGGCCTATTGGTCGCACACAAACAATGTACTCATAGGCCCAACAGTGTAATAAGTATGAGCAATCCAACGTTGTCCTGTGATTTTGCCTACAAGCCCATAAACCCCTGTATAGCTCCGCCAAATATGCAGGTGCCCATGCAAAAGTCACGTTCCTTTCTATCATCTCCCAAATAACACCCATCAATGCCTTTGGAAATCTTCCCCCTTCTGCCCTCGGTAACGCATAATACCCTACCGCTATCATTAAAATCACTACTAACCTTGTCTCCTCAGGGTGTGATGCATACATTACCCCATATGTGGATGACAAACCTCGCTGTGTTAAGTCTCGTACATATGGACCAAACACTTATGTTATCGCTGCCCGCCCCGCGCTAGGTAGTGCCTGATATACTAGTTCTCCTGTAATAGGGAGTCTCAAAATACGGAACACATCTTCCAATGTTACTGTCATCTCCCCTGTTGGTAGATAGAAAGTATTTTTCTCGGGATTCCATCTCTCAATCAACACCTGTAGCATACCATGGTTACATGCGATTCGTGAATAATATCAGATCCCACTTAACCCCAAATGGTTTATCAACATACACTCCGCTGGTGTTACATCCGCTCGGATTCGCGACAACAGCGCTGGCACACTATCATTCATCCTCAACCCTGCCTCCGCCTGCATACACCAAAACAACAAACAAACATTCAATCCATTAGGGTTTTTTTCTCTCCGCCAATCAAATAGCTACACCTCACTCAATAAACCTCCAAATCAAATCTCCACGTCAGACCCAAGTTTCGCCCCATTCTTTGCCCTTATGTACTCCTAACCTCTTTTTCACCAATAGTCGACAATATCCACCTTTGCTGCACAACATTTGTTCTTTTGTCCAGCCTTTTTCGACCTTAACCGATGTCGGTTTCATTTTTTATTACCATTCAGCTCGACCTAAGGCCTCAACCTTTACCTATTCGGCCCTACCCAGAAACCGGTATCGGTCGCCCTTGACCTATTTCGGTCATGACCCAAGGCCTCGCCCTACATCGGTTCGATAGGCCCAACTTCGGCACGACCCAAGGCTTTGCAACCTTCCATTCGGCTCCACCTAAGGCCTCTTTTTCACCAATATCGCCTCTGTCCCAAGGCCTTTGCTGCACTAACCTATTTGTTCACTTGACCAGCCTGACCTAAGGCCTCAACCCTACCAATTTGGCCCGACCCAAGGCCTCAACCTACCTAATTGTCCCGACCCAAGGCCTCACCCTACCTATTTGGCCCGACCTAAGGCCTCAAGGCCTCGCCCTATTTGGCCCGACCTAAGGCCTCAACCTACCAATTGGCCCGACCCAAGGCCTCAACCTACCTATTTGGCCCGACCTAAGGCCTCAACCTACCTATTTGGCCCGACCTAAGGCCTCAACCTACCAATTGGCCCGACCCAAGGCCTCGCCCTACCAATTTGACCGACCCAAGGCCTCAACCCTAATAATTTGACCCGACCTAAGACCTCAACCTACCCACCTAACCTGACCCAGGGCCACCGCCCAACCACTTGGCCTGACCCAAGGCCGTATCACTTCAATACCATACCCACAATCAACGTTTTATTTTATACATCCATCATGTACCTTTTGTTCAATCAAGCTCACCTGTTCATGTTTTAGAATGATTAGGGTCCTTGACTTGATCTGTCAACCAGCTTTGCCCAGACCTAGACCGTGACGTTTATCTCAACCAAACCAACCATGTGGTACTACCGAACATGCCTAAACGTTCCGGTACCTCACCTGTTATATACCCTGGAGCTACTTCCTATGCCTTGGATACCAGGATTATATCACCCTTGTTTGGATAAACTATTGACCTTTGCCTACACATTGCTAGTTTGTTAGTCAAATCATGTACCCTCGTCGTACTATTGCATTTCAACATGCGTTTGCTTCCTTGGACCTACCCCACCACCTTACCATCCTCTCTACAACATATACCCTTTATCAACCCTATCCATGATTTCCCATTCACTCAATCGGTGATAGATTTGAGGGGGATTACCTATATCCTTAACATGAGAAACCACTTCATATTATTGTCCGCGTAGCTTTATAGAACAAGCTACACGACAATAAGGGGCTAATGTAGACACCAAATTTGTGTCTTACGACCCCTTGTGACCCACATCTCATTTCGCAACCTAACCCCATCACCTAAACTTTGCACAATTATTTATTAATTACCTTGTATTTGATAAATCCACATCACCTTACCTGCCACCTCACTTTGCCACCTCATCATGACCTAGCCCTAACCCTAAACTAACCGTAATTAAGACCCATGACTTGGTCTAGACTCACATCCATAACTAATGCCTCCTTACTCGCACCAAAAGCCGACCTTCTAGCCACTTGACCAAGCCCGTAACTGATCTCTCGGGAGAAAAGCAGGGAAGGTGGGCTATTTTAGTAAAAATAGCCTACTTTTTCCTTACAGATGCTGGTTCCTACTCGACCACCGTCGGTTACGTAACCGCCATCGGTTCCCTGTAAATGGGCTCCCCAAACCAAAACAACGGATCGGAATTTCATTTTGGAGATCAGTCAAAGGATTTCTGGATCAACACAGAGCATTGCGAGCGAGGAACAGAGTCCAGATCTTCATTTGACAGAAGCAGAGATGAGTAAAGAATACCAGAAGTCTTTACAACCAAGGAGATCAACTTGCATCTTGGTCAAAATCAGTAAGTCACATCTTGCATGTCCTTCGGTTATAACATTTCTTATGCTTCTTGGAATCTCAGTACTCCTAAATTAGTTCCTGAATCCACTACCCAACGTGCCATTGCATCTAACCGTCATTCTTTTGCTTCTAATCATCCCATTTCCTAATATTATCCATAAACCAGCCATTACAAAACACCATAGCTAGCCAAGAAGATCCCATCACCTACCGGTATCGGTTATTAGTAACTGGCATCGGTTATCAGGTAACCGCCATCGGTTCCTCTCATCAAAACCAGGAAAACCAACCTTTCCCCTACCCAGTTTAACGAAACAATTTAATTGATATTTTGCTGTCTTTTGTGTTAATTCATGTTAGCAAGGGAAACTGACCACCTTCGAAAGGAAGTTTTATATTTCCTAGGCCCAAGGCAGTTTCCTCATTTATTGTTTAATCAAAATCTTGTAGTCTTGTGTTCTTATTTGCAGGTAGTCCTTCTAAGACAAAAAGGAGTTCTTCGCAGTCAGCCTGATCTTTCTCTACGGTACGCGCACATCATCTCGACATTCAACAGGTATTCCTCCTAACCCTAACCTCATTTGTTTCTATAAGGAATGAAGCATTTCCGATAGAAGCAACTCTATTCCTTAGACAGAAGCCAAAACATTCCGAGTGAAACAAAGAGAAGGGCTTAAATCCTAATCCTCAAGCTCGACAACATGCCCTGAGACATAATAGATTTCGAAATCATCATAAATATATCATCGAGAAGAGGACAAAGGAAAATGACACATGGGTTCAATAAACAAGTAACATGTCTTCAGAGATAACAAGATAATCCTGGATCCATTGATGGAACTAATTTATGTGGTAGAGGAGGAGCACACTATTGAGCAGTGTGATAAATTTATTTTGCCTCATGTTCCTTGTAATCATCCTTGTGATGATGAATATGAAGATGAATAAAACAAATTTAATGATGTATGTATGTTGGAACGAGTGAAATTCCTTCAAAATATCGCCTATGTCCACCTTTATTGCATAACATTTGATAATCACTGGTCCGGCCCGACCTAAGGAATCATACCTTACATAATAGGCCCGAATAAAGGGACCTACGCCCATCTCCCAATTGGCCCGACCCAAGGCCTTGCCCTATCTTAACTAATATCCCCAACCCATAGACTCCTCATACCTACCTATGTTAGCCCGACCCAAGGCCTCAGCCATTACTCTAAATTGGCCCGACCCAAGTACTTCAACCTACCTATTTGGCCCGAAGCAATAAAGGACAACATTCCATTAGAAAAATTAGTCACCCTTACCCCCAGGCCTACATCCCTTACATAAATATGGCCCGACCCATGTGATATGGCCTCAACCTATTAATCGGCCAAACCCAAGATCATTTTCCCCATTGTAAAATTGGCTTAGGATTCCATAGGCACATCAACCTAAGGGAATTTGCCCGATCTGGGGCCTAAACCTAGGATATAGTTGTCAAAGACCCAAGGACTCAACCTAGTAATCGGCCCGACCCAAGGCCTCACCCTACCTATTTGGCCCGACCCAAGGCCTAAACCTAAATAAGATCAATAAAGCTCGACTTGAGGTACCTTTAGACATACCTATTTAGGTTCTGACCCATGGCCTGAATCAACCAATTAGATGTAGATCCAAGGCTTTACCACTACTTATTGTTAATGGGAGGATTCCAAGGCCACAACCTACACGTTTGATTTAGGGTCTTGCTATAACATCATGTCATTTGAACCTCATGAATTGAGTTAGACATCAAGATCACAACTTACCTATTTGGCCCAACCCAATTTTTCAACCTACCAGATTCTAAGCCCGACCCAAGGCCTCGCCCTACCTGTTTGGGTATGTTACCCAAGGCTTGGTGGTAGAGCAATTGTTTCTTACCCAAGGTAAATATCTGAATATCAATGTTTTTATAGTTGACTGCCTTGTCCCAATGGGGCATGTTATTATCAAAAAAATGGGTAGCTAATGTAGGGGGAAATTTTGTATATGGATGTATTTTGCTTCCATACCTCTGGAAGGGAAAATAATCAAGCTAAAAAGGGAAGACAAGATGTTTCACCTCATAGAAGACTCACCCTAAATGATTCTTATGCATTATTGGTTATTGATACACAATTGGCCTCAACCCATTTATAGGGTTTCCTGATTTTTAAGATCAGTCGCCCTACCAATATGGCCCGACCCAAGGCCTCAACTCTGAATAGATCAATGTTCTTTAGACCCATGGCCATTATGATGGAACATGCTCTAGTGTTGGACCCAATGGGGCTCGTATTAGTCTTCCATTTCCATACCCACAATCACCGTTTTAGTTTTATCCATCCATCATGTAGTGCTTAATATAGTTCAATCGAGGCTCACCTGTTCGTGTTTTAGCAGTTTATTAGGGTCCTTGACTTGATCTGTCGACCAACTTTGCCTAGACCTAGACCGTGACGTTTTATCTCAACCAAACCAACCACTTGGTACTGCCAAACATGCCTAAACGTTCCTGTACCTTACCTGCTATATACCCTGGAGTGACTTCCTATGCCTTGGATACCAGGATTATATCACCCTTGTTTGGATAAACTATCGACCTTTGCCTATACATCGCTGGTTTGCTCGTCAAATCATATACCCTAGTCATACTAAAATTGCATTTCAACATGTGTATGCTTCCTTGGACCTCACCCTACCACCTTACCATCCTCTCAATTACAACATGTACCCTTTATCAACCCTATCCCTGATTTCCCGTTCACCCAATCTGGTGATAGATTTGAAGGGGATTACCTATATCCTTAACAGGGGAAAACCACTTCATATTATTGTTCCGCGCAGCTTTAACAAAACAAGCTACACGACAATAAGGGGCTAATGTAGACACCAAATTCGTGTCTTACGATCCCTTGTGACCCACATCTCATGCTCGCAACCTAAGCTCATTACCTAAACCTTACACAATTATTTATTAATTACCTCATAATTGATAAATCCACATCGCCTTACCCTCCACCTCACTTGCCCACCTCACCATGACATAGCCCTAACCCTAAACTAACCTAATTAGGACCCATGACTTGGTCTAGACTCACATCCATAACTAATGCCTCCTTACTCGCACCCAAAGCCGACCTTCTTCTAGCCACTTGACCAAGCCCGCAACTGATCATCTCGGGAGAAAAACAGGGAAGGTGGGCTATTTTACTAAAAATAGCCTACTTTTTCCTAACCGATGCCGGTTCCTATTCGACTGCCGTCGGTTACGCAACCGCCATCGGTTCCCTGTAAATGGGCTTCCCAAACCAAAACAATGGATCAGAATTTCATTTTGGAGATCAGTCGAAGGATTTCTGACATCAAAGGAGCATATCATCTGAAGCGATTCCCAGAGTCTTTAGAACTTCACTTGACCAAGCAGAGACGAGTGAAGAATACTAGAAGAGTTGGCAGCCAAGGAGAATCAACTGGCATCTTCGTCAAAACCAGTAAGTTACATCCTTGCATGTCCTCCATTTATAAAATTTCTTATGCTTTTGGAATTACAGTCCTCCCAAATCCGTTTCTGAATCCATTATCCAACGTACCATTGCCTCTAACTGTCATTCTTTAGTTTCTAACCATCCCGTTTCCTAATAGCTATCCAAAAATCAGCCATTACAAACTCCACAACCAGCCCAGAAGATCCTAGAACCCACCGGTATCGGTTATCAGTAACCGTTATCGGTTATAGGTAACCGGCATCGGTTCCTTTGATCAAAAACCGAAGAAAATAACAGCCTTTCCCCTACCCAGTTCAGCCAAGCAATTTAATTGATATTTTACAGTCTTTTGTGTTAAATTCACGTTAGGCAGGGTGAACTGACCACCTTCGAAAGGAAGTTTCACATTTCCTGGGCCCAAGGCAGTTAGCCCTCATTTATATGTTTAATCAAAATCTTGTGGTCTTGTGTTCTTATTTGCAGGTAGTCCTTCCAAGACAAAAAGGAGTTCTTCGCAGTCAGCCTGATCTTTCTCTACGGTACGCGCACATCATCTCGACATTCTACAGGTATTTCCTCCTAACCCTAACCTTATCTGTTTCTATAAGGAACGAAGCATTTCCGAGTGAAACACTGACTATCGAAAAAACTTTTTTCCTTAGATTCGTAAGGATTAAAGTTTGTGATTCAACGTTTCAATCCCAAAAGCTTGCAAAAAACAAAAAACAAAAAGTATGAAACGATTCATGTGCAAAATGTTACTTGGTTTTTTTTTAATGGCATAAACATCGTCAATTTTGGGTGTATAAGGACTATGGAAACCATTCATATGTAATATTTGAATTGGCCTTATAGTGAAAAACTGCCAGTCCTTCCTTTAACAAGGGATTCACTCGGAGGCAGTTTTTAATCATGGTGATACATGTTATATCGGAGTGCCCAGGAGGATTAGTGGATCATCCTGACATAGCATGGTCCTATGTTGGAGGCTATTGCCCCCAGTGTGTCATTTGGGAAATATGGTCTCGTGCAAAAAATTTCCTATTGTTGCTGCCTAATAACCCATGACAAAGTTCCTGAATCGGATTTCTCAGTCAACTCGTGCGAAATTTAGGGTAGAGGATCTTCCAGCCCCATAAATGCAAACTGAGGTGTCACAAAAATAAATAAATCAGCATTGCTTAAAAATTTTAGAAGAGGCTAATCTTCTCGGAGGTACAACCCTGGCATTTAGTCTTAAGTCTTCAACCTCTCAATTTTCCATCCAAAAGTTCTGTTTCGGATTACATGGGACCCTACGCTTTTGCTAGTGCTAAAGCCTCCTATTTTAAAGACTCTACACAAAAAAAATAAAAAATCATGGGATCCCTGGATTCTTCATGTTAAAATGATCATATTTTTTTCTCTATAAAACCACATCTACATAAAAAAGTTACATGGGGACCAGTGCTCATAAAGGGGTCATTAGAATATACCCGATTCTAAGAGGGATCCCTCAATTTGACACCAACCTCAACAAGCTTTACCCCAAGATTGCCATCTGAGACTCCATTCGGCGGTAGATCCGACACTCATCTAACTGAATTTACACTCCCCACCTATTAGTAGAACCCGCTCCATATACATCATTAAGAAATTCCACTTTGAGGACTCATCAATTGTCCTGTTATACTTAGGACGAGGGATTATGTAAATTCCAAAACCAGCTCTGTTTAGAAGGGGGAGGAGAAAACGAATTTGTTAACCAATCTTCTAGGAGAACCCTACATGGGGATGTTAAGATCCAATTTTACTTTCAATACAACGAATTAGCACTGCTAAACATGTTTTAAGCAAGTCCCGCATCATGTTGAAAATCTAACGACAGCTTTCTTTGACAATCACAAAAGCTTGGATATGAAACAAATGATAGAGGTGACACATTTGGTAATTTTTATTGGATGAAGGTCAACTGATGTGGAAATACTTGAATACAGCTACACAAGTAGCAATGTTTATATATTTCCATTCCTTGATAAAAACTGGTAGCTCTAAATAAATTCCAAACAAAAGAATACTTGATACAGATGCTCTAGTGATAAGAAAGGATCTTCTCACCTGATAATTGTCATTAAAAAGGAAATCATTAGCTGGGAAATGAGCTTTTGGAAAGAAAGGTAAAAAATCTGATCAGCCTGTCAGATCTGCACTACTTTTAGCACTCTTACGGTAACCATGGGCAACAATAGTCTAGAACATGATTCAGTGTCAGGTGAACTGAGCTATTATAGGCACTAACTTTTACAATAGGGTGCAATCACTCTCAAGATGGTGAAGTTGTTCCCCCAAAGGAGCCCTGTTTAAATGAGACCAGATATCCACCATAAGAAAACATGAGTAAGACTATGATCAAGCTTATCCTACCATATACGATTGACAAATGATGCAAGCTCTAACATCTGGGGTACAAGAATAGTCTTATTCACTTACTAGTATGTTCAGCAAATATTACCAGGAGCTCAAGGAACGAAGGTAGTGCTTACAATCAGGTGTATCACAATTCCACCAAAATTGGTCAGATTGTTTCCATTCAGCCATAGAAGGGAAATATCATACCCTAGTTTTTGCATTCGGGCATAAATGTTATCAAAAACAATTCCCACTAGTAGACAGATGTCCTCCCTTCCTAGCAATAGTCATGACGAAAGAACCAAATCATTCAGCCTTCCATTCACATTGGTTCATTACTCGTCGACTAAGGAGAATTTTACATAGGGGAGACTTAAGTTCAATTAGTTTGTATATGATACAAGACAGACAAGAAACATAGAAATATCGCTGTTATAAATCAAGACACTAGATACATAGCAATTAACTGGACTGTACAGCAATTATCACATCAACATATAGAAATAGTGAACCTTAAGGAAAAAACTAGTTCACTTATAATAAACATGTAAGGCTTCTCTGGACCAAGTGCGACTAGCTTTAGGGGAGCTTTAGAATATTGCTGTAAAAAACAGACTTAAATGCATTAGGAGCCAAAATTGATCCTTCTATAAGACCATACATGTGATTTGCCTTGGGAATGACGTAATATACACTACCGCATCCTGGTGGGAAAACAGAAAGGAACATATCTAATGCTGTGAAAGGTACATCTGTGACATAGAAAGTCGGTTATTTGAGTCATTTAGTACTCACGATTAACTTATACAGAGGTCAACTTGTAGTAGTGATACATGATCAAAATTACTCAGAACTGGAAAATGAGGATCCATATATTTTTTAAACATACAATAAATCAAGTCAAGATTACACAGCTGAGACAATCGTACAGATATTAGGTTAACTTCCACAATTTGTTCTTTTGATCTATCTGATAACATCTGTGGATTGACAAAGGATTGCCAATGTTTCCCTCTGGAGAAGTAAATAGTGTATCCATAATAAAACTCAGGACGATCTCCCTTCACCACTTACCGATTTCGAGTCAAGACAACCCGACTTAGTCTAGCCAATTTTGGCTCGACACAAGATTGCAAGGTCATGGGAACCATGTGAAAGTTACACCCAAGAATCTGTACCACAAAGCTAGTTTTTCCGACTTCAAAAGTAATTCCGGTATCTAACAGATTGCCTACCTCATGTCCAGTGTTCAACTTCCTTCATGATCCCAGGTTCATCCATGGCCAACTATTTAATATATTCAACTTGGAGGACTAGGTGGTCAGCTCAATGCACAGCCATGAATGCATTCACTCGACTGGCTCAAAGTTTTTTCGCCGTGCAAATTACAACCATTATAAATCCATATATTCACACTGTATACTGTTAATGGGTTTATACCCATAACCGCTGAACCCAACAACAGCGTAAGATGAAATTAGTTGATGAATCCTTCTATGCCAACTATGGCAATCATTCAGAATAAAACAAGTGTAAGCAAATCGAATACCCATTTCAAGGCAAGGAAATCAACTGAGCCTCTTCAAAACTCTCGAACAGCTTACACAAAGAAATGCAAATGCATACCCAGGAAATCTATATCCATTAATCATTACAAATGGCAGTGAACAAAAGACATGTTACCTCTACAAGGCTTCCACAAAAACAAATAACAAAACTCGAGGATGAATCTATATTCTCAGCAGTGGATAGTAATATACGACTCGATCAAGGACTCCACTGAGTCGTTCAAATAAATCATAGATATATCAATAATGTATACAGTCAACAAATAATCCTGTTACCACAATAACAAGAAAGAACAACTTCCACTGGGTCGTATAGACTACGGTAACACAACAGTTACCTATTTCCAAACAAATTAAAGACAAGACGAAACCCAAAAAGCATCATTAGCCACTGTCACCCAAAAACCATGACAGAGTTTCCAAAGAATCAATAAAACTGATCCATCATACGATATCCATCAGTATCCCTTCATACAGTTCCCACAACAAGAACGGCGACCACAAATCAACAACATAACAGTGGTCTATATCCAACACAGGTATATTCTATGGGCTCGCGCTGAACAGGCCGAGCATTCATACTCATTTAAAAATAAATATCTCACATATTTAAGCCAGAATGAATACTCAAGAAAATAGAGCCACAATTCAATTTTTAATAAACACCCATCAAGAGGAAATTGAAAAATCGAACCAGAGGAGATACAGTACCAAAAATCAAACAAGACCTCCATAGAAAATTATCTATTTACTCATAACATTTGAACAGAGTTGTTCTAATGAAATCACATGAAAAACAGCAAGATATTTAAAGGTTAGGGCCTAACATGCCTGGATTTTTAATCAAATTTCCGAAGCAGACCACTGGAAGAGCTCAAACTTCCTTTTCTTCTTCCAAGTTAAAGTGACCAACAAAATTTCCCTATCTCCATCACATATATATCCTCCATGACAGAGAAAAGAGCTAGATAAGTTCATACTTGCCATGCAACACAAAGAGGACTGGTGCGAAGAACCAGTAAACAAGCAGAGAGAAATCCGAAAATTACGACAAGCCAAACAACCCCACAAACTTCCCATTTGCATGCCTTCTCGCGAGTTCCGAGCTCGTCTACCGAGAATATTGAATGCCATTAAACCAAATTTCCCGCTAAGACTCCACTTCCACCGACCGCCAGAGTTGGTGAGAGTCTAACGAAAACTCAAGTTCATTTCCAAACTTAGCGACCTGCCACATCAGAACAGGTTAGCTGCTGCTTAAACCTCCGCCATGACCTGTCCCTCATCCTTATCCATGCATTAAATGTCATAGAAAATGCCGCCCATGGTCCGCACCCCCTTCCATAGGCCCCTTTCCATTCTCCTCATTAGTTAGGTTAATATCTTAGGTTAGAATTTAGGGTAACACATATTCTAACCATATTACACATAGATACTAACTTAGGACATTAACACATAGCCTAGGTCTAGGTTAGATTAACACTAATCTAACCCCTAGGTTAGGTTTAGTCTTAGGTTACTAACCATTAATAATTCCAGTTAGGTCTACGTTCTGTACACTCAGAAAAGACCTGTATCATACCTTCTTGAACAGGGTTAGCTCCTGTTCTACTACAGAATCGTATGTAAACGAATTATTACCTGGTCCACGATCGAGACCTTCCAGATATACTTCCATATCGGGAACCAATTTATTTCACAAGATCAGCCTGAGTCATACTCCTGACCAGCTTAATCAATGCTTCCATACCTTGCAACCTGTTCAAGGTCTGTGATCTAATTCATCACGAACAAATTTAAAGCAATACTTGGATCAATTCCACTAATCCAAGACTAGATCTTATAGATGGATAACTCTATAATTTATTCCGAGATCAGATTAAACTTGGATACAAAATGAAATAGATAAAAGAGTCTAATCATATTCTGACTCAGTCAAGATCTGCAATCTGCAAAGAAATTACAGTACATATCAAGCATGATTTCTTAATCAAGGAACACATCCTTATACAAGAAATCACATATCAACACTTGTATGCTTAGGAGAAAGTAACAACAGTTCAGGGTGTTACATGCTTCCCTCCTAAAAAGATTCATCATCCCGATGAATTACATATTAAATTAACCTTCAGGTCAATCAACTTATCAATACACACATAATGTGCCTATTTCATATTTGAATAGTTTCAGAAATCAATGTCACAACACATTTTATTCAACCTAAATAAAGTCTGCCTTCATCTGGCTTTCATAAATACTTAAAAAACAATTAGTTCATAAAAGTATATTTTTTCAACAGATTTCATTCTGTTGAAAAAGAGAAGGAAAAGCAATTTTCATCTCTTCCAGATTTTCCCAAGTTGCACTTTCTTCGCTAAACTGGTCCCACTGGACCTTACATTGCTGTATATCATGATTTCTTAAATGCAATTGGCGATTTTCCAGCACTCGCGTGGGTTTAACCACGATTATTCCTGGGTCTTGGACCTGCAAGGAATTCCAATTTAAAACATGTGACAGATCTGAAACGTATTTCTTAAGCAAAGAAATATGGAAAACATCATGCATGTGAGATAAAGCAGGTGGCAATGCTAAACGATAAGCTACAGGATTGATTATTTCGACAATTTTGAAAGGTCCCACAAATCGAGGTGACAACTTGGCAGCCTTGCCAAAAGTTATAGAACTCTTTCTGGGTTTAACACGCAGGAAAACCTTATCGCCAAGCTCAAACTTTCTATCAACCCGCTTAAGGTCAGCATAGCTCTTCTGTCTATCCGCTGCTTCCTTTAATCGTTCACGAATCAGCTTAACTTGATGTTCCATTTCTGTGAGAATCTCTGGTCCAATTACCACTCTATCCTCAACACTGTCCCAACTTACAGGGGTTCTGAACTTTCTTCCATAAAGTGCTTCAAATGGTGCCATCTTAAGAGATGAATGATAAGTGTTGTTGTATGCGAACTCAACTAATGGAAGATACTCTTCCCATTTATACTGTTGATCCATGCAATACATTCACAACATGTCCTCCAACACCTGATTTACTCTCTCAGTTTTTCCATCTGTTTCTGGATGATATGTAGAACTGAAGTTCAGTTTCGTTCCTAGGGATGTGTTAAGCGTTTGCCAAAACCTTGATGTCATTCTAGGATCCCTGTCAGATATAATCAGTTCTGGTACACCATGCAATCTGAGAATTTCATGTACGAACCTCTTGGCCAGCACTGGTGAATCATCCTTTAGATTTCCAGTGATGAAATGAGCTACCTTAGTCAGTTTATCTACAACTACCAGGATAACATCATGTTTATTTCTGGACATAGGTAGTCCTTGTACAAAATCCATGGTTATTACTTGCCATTTGTACTGCGGTATGCTATGAGGATATAACAGTCCAGCAGGGTGCATATGTTCTGCCTTCACCCGCTGACATTTCAGACAATGAGTCACAAAATTTATCACATCCTTTTTCATACCTTTCCAGAAGTATTGTTGTTTCATATCAGCAAGCATTTTTATGATACCTGGGTGTCCTGAGAAAGGTGAATTATGAAATTCTACTAACAACTTCTTTCTCAAATCATTCAGCACAGGTACATATACCCTGTTTTCATAACGCAAGATTCCTTCATTATCAAAATGAAAACCTTTATACCTTATATTCTTAGGTTCTGCAGCAAGCGTTGCCTTTACTTGCTGAAAATATGTATCTGATTCTGAGGAACTTTTTACCTCATCTTTAAACTAAGTTCTTAATGTTATAAGAGCAGAAATGTGCCTCCTACGACTTAGAGCATCAACTACTCTATTCTCCTTCCCTTTGATATAGCTGATATCAAAGTCATATTGTGATAAAAATTCTAACCACCTTCTCTGTCTAGCATTCAGATTGGGCTGAGTAAAAATATATTTCAGTCCTAAGTGATCAGTTTTCAACTCAAAAGGTTTCCCAAGTAAATAGTGTCTCCAGACTTGAAGCGCATGAACAATGGCAGCAAGTTCCAAATCATGAGGGGCATAATTCAGCTCATGTAACTTAAGTTTTCTACTTTCATAAGCTATGACCTGATCATTGTGTAACAAAACACCTCCAAGGCCTTCCCCAGAAGCATTCGTTACAACAGTAAAATTCCCATTAGGGTCTGGTACAGCTAGAATAGGTGCAGAAGTCAAGTGGTCTTTCAGACTTTTGAAAACCACTTCGCACTTGTCATTCCACATGAATTTCTTATCCTTCTTTTGCAATGAAGTTATTGGTGCAGCTACCTTAGAAAAATCCTTTACAAATTTCCTATAGTAACCAGCAAGACCGATGAAGCTTCTTACTTCATGCACATTCTTTGGTGCAGGCCACTCAGTTATTGCCACTATTTTTGAAGGATCTACAGCGATTCCTTCTTTACTTATGACATGACCCAAATAGTGAACTTCTGAATCAAAGAAAGAACATTTGGATAACTTACCATACAACTTTCTCTTTCTCAAAATTCCCAAAACTATCTTCAAATGCTCATTGTGCTCCTCAACACTTTTAGAATAAATGAGAATATCGTCCAAGAATACAAGTACAAACTTGTCCAGGTATTCTTGAAAAATATTGTTCATTAAATTCATAAAGGCTGCGGGTGCATTAGTTAACCCAAAGGGTAGAACTGTAAATTCATAATGTCCGTACCTTGTTCGGAAAGATGTTTTATGAATATCTTCCTCTTTAATCCTTAACTGATGATAACCAGATCGAAGGTCTATCTTAGAATAAACCGCTGCTCCACTCATCTGATCAAACAGATCATCGATCCTTGGAAGTGGATATCGGTTCTTGATCGTTGCTTTGTTCAACATCCGATAATCAATACACAGCCTTAGTGTTCCATCCTTCTTTTTCACAAATATCACAGGTGCTCCCCAAGGTGAAACACTTGGTCTAATCAATCCTTTAGACAAAAGCTCTTGTAACTGTGCCTTAAGCTCAACTAACTCAGTAGTAGTCATTCGATAAGGCACTTTGGAAATAGGTTCCGTTCCAGGCTTGATTTCAATGGTAAAGTCAAATTCTCTCTTGGGTGCTAACCCTGGCAATTCTTCAGGAAAAACATCCCTGAAACTTTGTAACAGTGGAATTTGCTTCATGAAATCATCATCTTCTTCTGAAGATTCAGATATCTTTACTGCATAAAGGGTACATCCTTTATTCTTAGCCTTTTTAAGCTACATAGCTGACAGTTTTCTAACTGAAATTTCCCGTTTCACACCTTGAATCTCTGCTGATTCCAGCTGATCATCTAAACATTTTATGTTCTTTTCATAGCAATCTACTTTTGCCTTATGGTCAGCTAACCAATTGACACCAATAATAATGTCATACGATCCCAAAGGTGTAACATAGAGATCAACTTCCGTGGAGAAATTAGGTAAATCAAGGACTGCTCCAAAGAGACACATACTCACTGTATGAACAGAATTATTACCATACTCTACAGTCCAAGATTTATCCATTTTCCCAGCTTTTCTTTTAAGTTTAGAAGAAAGTTTATTAGAAATAAAACATTCAGTAGCTCCTGTATCAAAAAGAATAGTGACAGGTATGTCGAATAACTTACCCGGAACTTCTATAGGTGTTACTTGCTTTTCAGCTTGCTTGTCTGCTACTGCAGCATGTATCTTATGCTGCTGATTATGATCATACTTCTTCAAAGGGAATTGATTCGCATAATGATCTTTACCACAATTGTAGCAGCCTCCTACAGGTCCCTTCTTAGGCTCAGCATTACCTCTAGCCTTGTAATTGTCACGCTGTCCTCCATAGGACTTCTGTCCATTATTATAATTTTTAACAAAATTATCCCTTACATTTCCAGCAGGCTTATTTACTGCTGCTTTCTTATTGTTATCTCCTGGAAACTTACTCTTGTTTCCAAACTTTTTCCACGGTCCTTTTCTGGGTGCAAGAGAGGTTGAAGAAGGGTTTGCAGTCTTCTTCCGCACTTCCTCCTTATGAGCAGAAATAGCCTTTAATTTCTGTTCTTGCCTTATGGCCTTTTCAACAACTCCTTCCATAGTGGTTGGACTGTGAACATCGACCTCTCCCCCTATCATGGGATTCAATCCCATGATGAATTTCCGTATTCTGAACTTTTCGTCAGTTTGATACTGCGGTACATACTTGAGGAGTTTTGTAAACCGCTCCCAGAATTCAGTTACCGTTAGCTTCCCTTGAGCTAAGTTCTGAAATTCTGTCATTTTCTGATCATAGAAAAGTTGTGGCAGCCAACGTTGCCTAAAATAGCCTTTAAATTGATCCCAAGTAATATTGGTCTCATCAATGTTTAGCTCAGCTTTTCGGCTATCCCACCATGAAGATGCTTCGTGAGAAAGCTGATAGGCTCCCCAAATAGCTTTGGTTTCCTCTGAGAAGTTCCTTATTGCAAAGTACTTCTCCATTTCGCTGAGCCAGTTCTCAGCTCCATCTCCTAATGTGGTGCCATCATACTTAGGTGGACTTATCCTTTTTATATCATTAGTGAGTTCCGCTGCCAATCTGGCCTTTTTGTTTTCTGGTTGGACAGGTGCATTTCCAGCATTAACATCAACACCCATTTCGGGGTTGTCCTCAGGAGGTTGCTGATTATTATTATCAGCTTCTTCATCCTCCTCATTTCCCATCACCTGCTGTTCAAGTACAGCCAAGCGATCTCTTGTGTCCAACAGGGCAGCAAGGATCTCATCCAGTTTCTGGGTTCTTGCTGCTCCTCCTTCAGGTGGAGCATTATCCGTAACGTTCCCCCTTGTTCTAACCATTTTCTGTTACAAGAAAATTCAGGTTTTTATCAGATTATGGACTCAATAGGTCCAAGAGCTGCAACCTTCAGCTCTGATACCAAGATGTAACATCCTCATTTTATACTTTAGAACAAGTGATTTTTTATTTTTTTTGATAATTGCATCCTGGTTCTAAATACATAATTTAGAACTCACAAATCATTAACCATTCATATAACAGACAACCATATGCAGCTGTAATGACTCAGAGCACCTCTGATCTATTCATGAGTAATAAGAGTTGGTGTTTTTATTTAACACATTACTCTTGCGGTTCTCTTCCCTAATCTGGGATTCAGAATGCTCTGTCCAAGGAATCTAACTGAATAATTGTTACTATTATTCATCGGCATCTCATTCCTTAGACTAGGTGAATTAGGAAAACGCAATCAGTAGCTTGCGATACTTTGGCCAAAGATTTGAAACATACTGTTTATGTCTTGTATTCCTTAACGGCATACTCGTCAATCTGGAATACACCCTTCACCCCATTCATATGTTATATAGAATGTCCTACACTGACTACTGCCAGTCCTTCCTTTCACAACTGATTCACTCGGAGGTAGATTAACAAGATGATAATGTTATATGGGTGCCCACGAGGATTAGGGATATGGTGACATACTGGTCCAACCTTGCAGTTCAACCAGTGTGTCATGATACCCCGAATCTCCTAGGCAGCCTTATAACATGACCACGTTCTTAATCGGACCCTGAGTAACTCGTGCGAAATCAAGTGTAAATCTTAGCGATCAATGCAAAGGGTGTCGCCATAAGTCATCTGCATTGTTGTAACTTCGAGAAGATCCTAATCTTCTCAGAGGTACAACCCTGCAGTTGTCTTGTGTCGTCAACATTTAAATCCGCCTCGAAAAGATCTACTTAATAACATGCGTTACGCACTTGAGTTTAAATTACTTTAAAGACTTTTCCCTAAGGTTAGCCTTTCCCGATCCCTGGATTCTTCGTCTTAAGACGACCCTCCTCTATAAAACCCATTACATGGTAGAGGTATTAAGGTCAAGTTCTCATCAAGGAGTCATTAGAATACATCTGATTCTAAAGCAACAGAATTAGACAAAAACCTCATAACCTTTACTTGAGATTGCCATCTGAACTCCATTTGATTGTATATCAGTTCTCTTAACTGAATTTATATCATACTTATTAGTATAAAGATATAAATGATTAAGAATCCAATTTAATATTGGCCTGTTATACTTAGGACTAGGGATTAGTAATTTAATCCAGCTTGTTTAGCGTTCTCTTTAGGCTCATTTTTAACCTATCTTCTACAAAGACAATTATTTAAATCCAATATTGCTTTCACTAGACCAAATTAGAACTACAAAACACTCTTAAGAATTCAATCTCATTTTCTTGCAAGCTTTCATTGACAATCACAAAAGCATCCATATTACACAAAGATAATGTTACCACTCTGGTATATAGACCAGAGAAGGTCAACTATCAGAAATAGAATACAGCACATAAGTATCAAACACTTATTTTCATTCCTTTAAAAAATATACAATTACATTTTATGCAACAGCATACTTGATACAATGCTCAACGGAAAAGAAACATCTTTTCACATATAGTACATTTATAAAATCAAGCTGTAATTCATTATAAATCAATTAAACAATCTGATCAGCCTGTCAGATCTGCATTGCTTTTACCTCTTACGGCAACCATCTGTAAAAATAGTCAACATGAGTCAGTTCAATGAACTGAGCATGATAAGCACTAACTTTTAAAACAATTGCAATCCATCAATTGTTTTCATTAAACACCCTGTTTAAATGAGATCAGATATCCACATAAGTAAACATATTCAGACTATGCCCTTGTAATACAAAATGATTACAAATATGTAACTCTAACATTGTTACAAAATAGTCTTAATCACTTTCTAATATTTCATCAAATATTAAAATAAATCAAGGAACGAATGTACACAAACAATCATTGAATCCAAAAACACAACATTGGTCAGATTGTTTCATTCATCCAAAAAGGGAAATATCATAACAATTCGGGATTCCTCCAATATGTTACAAAACAATTCCCACTATTAGACAGATATCCTCAATTAAGCAAAAGAAGAGAAAGAACCAAATCATTCATACTTCCATTCACATTAGTTCATTACTGTACTGCTTTCACATATGAAAACATTCAACCAGTTTGTATATGAACAAGACAGACAAGCCACAAGAAAGATCACTGTTTTAAATCAAGAAATAGAAACACAGCAAAACTCCTGTACAGCAACTATCACATCAACAATCCATATATCAACCTTAAGCCCAATACTAGTTCCTTTTAAACACAGTAAGGCTTTCAAACCAAGTTCGAAATCAGGAACCTCTAGCATATCGCTGTCAACAACAGACTTATTTACATCAAGCAATTGATGCTTCTATAAGACCATACAGAGATTACCTTACAAATGCCGTAATATACACTACCGCATCCTATTAGGAAAACAGAAAGGAACATATCATCCTGTATATACATTATGTGCTAAATCGGAGTTGGTCAAAAAGTACTCACGATTCACTTATACAGAGTCACGTTACTTGATACAGACCATTACTCAGACAAAATGTCCAATATCAAACAACAGTATATCAAGTCAAGTTTCAACTGAGACAATAGAAGATACAGGTTAACTTCCACAATTCTCTAAACCCGAACAATAGTGGATTGACAAAGGATTGCCAATGTTTCCCTCTGGACAAGTAAATAGTGTACATAATAAAACTCAGGAAGAACTTTTTAATTTACCGATTTCAAATCAAGAAACCCGACTAAGTCTTGCCAATTTTTCACACAAGATTGCAAGGAATGAACATAAAATTACACCCAAGAATATGTACAACAAAATCCATGCAATACAAAAGTAATTCCAGAAAATAACAGAGGCCTAGTACGTGTTATTCCTTCAAGTCCCAGGTTCATCCATCACCAACTATTTAATATATTCAACTTGAACAATGGCTCAATTACAAATATAAATCATTCAATCGACTCCTCAGAGTCGTGCAGATTACAACCATTATAAATCCATATATTCACACTGTATACTGTTAACGGGTTTATACCCATAACCGCTGAACCCAACAACAGCGTAAGATGAAATTAGTTGATGAATCCTTCTATGCCAACTATGGCAATCATTCAGAATAAAACAAGTGTAAGCAAATCGAATACCCATTTCAAGGCAAGGAAATCAACTGAGCCTCTTCAAAACTCTCGAACAACTTACACAAATAAATGTAAATGCATACCCAGGAAATCTATATCCATTAATCATTACAAATGGCAGTGAACAAAAGACCTGTTACCTCTACAAGGCTTCCACGAAAAAAAATAACAAAACTCAAGGATGAATCTATATTCTCAGCAGTGGATAGTAATATACGACTCGATCAAGGACTCCACTGAGTCGTTCAAATAAATCATAGATATATCAATAATGTATACAGTCAACAAATAATCCCGTTACCACAATAACAAGAAAGAACAACTTCCACTGGGTCGTATAGACTACGGTAACACAACAGTTACCTATTTCCAAACAAATTAAAGACAAGAGGAAACCCAAAAAGCATCATTAGCCACTGTCACCCAAAAACCATGACAGAGTTTCCAAAGGATCAATAAAAATGATCCATCATACGATATCCATCAGTATCCCTTCATACAGTTCCCACAACAAGAATGGTGACCACAAATCAACAACATAACAGTGGTCTATATCCAACACAGGTATATTCTATGGGTTCACGCCGAACAGGCCGAGCATTCATACTCATTTAAAAATAAATATCTCACATATTTAAGCTAGAATGAATACTCAAGAAATAGAGCCACAATTCGATTTTTAATAAACACCCATCAAGAGGAAATTGAAAAATCGAACCAGAGGAGATACAGTACCAAAAATCAAACAAGACCTCCATAGAAAATTATCTATTTACTCATAACATTTGAACAGAGTTGTTCTAATGAAATCACTTGAAAAACAACAAGATATTTAAAGGTTAGGGCCTAACATGCCTGGATTTTTAGTCAAATTTCCGAAGCAGACCACTGGAAGAGCTCAAACTTCCTTTTCTTCTTCCAAGTTAAAGTGACCAACAAAATTTCACTATCTCCATCACATATATATCCTCCATGATAGAGAAAAGAGCTGGATAAGTTCATACTTGCCATGCAACACAAAGAGGACTGGTGCGAAGAACCAGTAAACAAGCAGAGAGAAATCCAAAAATTGCGACAAGCCAAACAACCCCACAAACTTCCCATTTGCATGCCTTCTCGCGAGTTCCGAGCTCGTCTACCGAGAATATTGAATGCCATTAAACCAAATTTCCCGCTAAGACTCCACTTCCACCGACCGCCAGAGTTGGCAACAGTCCAACGAAAACTCAAGTTCATTTCCAAACTAAGCGATCTGCCACGTCAGAATAGGTTAGCTGCTTCTTAAACCTCCGCCATGACCTATCCCTCATCCTTATCCATGCATTAAATGTCATAGAAAACGCCGCCCATGGTTCGCACCCCCTTCCATAGGCCCCTTTCCATTCTCCTCATTAGTTAGGTTAGTATCTTAGGTTAGAATTTAGGGTAACACATATTCTAACCATATTACACATAGATACTAACTTAGGACATTAACACATAGCCTAGGTCTAGGTTAGATTAACACTAATCTAACCCCTAGGTTAGGTTTAGTCTTAGGTTACTAACCATTAATAATTCCAATTAGGTCTACGTTCTGTACACTCAGAAAAGACCTGTATCATACCTTCTTGAACAGGGTTAGCTCCTGTTCTACTGTAGAATCGTATGTAAACGAATTATTACCTGGTCCACGATCGAGACCTTCTAGATATACTTCCATATCGGGAACCAATTTATTTCACAAGATCAGCCTGAGTCATACTCCTGACTAGCTTAATCAATGCTTCCATACCTTGCAACCTGTTCAAGGTCTGTGATCTAATTCATCACGAACAAATTTAAAGCAATACTTGGATCAATTCCACTGATCCAAGACTAGATCTTATAGATGGATAACTCTATAATTTATTCCGAGATCAGATTAAACTCAGATACAAAATGAAATAGATAAAAGAGTCTAATCATATTCTAACTCAGTCAAGATCTGCAAAGAAATTACAGTACATATCAAGAATGATTTCTTAATCGAGGAACACATCCTTATACAAGAAATCACATATCAACACTTGTATGCTTAGGAGAAAGTAACAACAGTTCAGGGTGTTACACTCTCTGCCACCTATCCACACGAGCTTTCCTTCTCAAGCTCCACCTACCTTTTCATTCCCATACACGTATCCAGTGACCTCAACATCCTATATGGGACATCCCTATTCGGTTGCCTCAACATATTCATCCTCCACACCTTATCAACAATTAACCCCACCAGGGTCTAGCGGTGGTCCTTGGCCCAATTTGCCTCTGTTTACCACAACCACACCATCATCTCATCCAACTACTGATCTAATTAAACAAATGATGGAAAAAATGCTAAACTTGGAGACTTCTGTTTCAGGAATTCGTAGCGCCTTGACATATGAGCAAGTTTGTCGGGAGCCCATTCACCCTTCTGTCCCCCTTCATTCATATCCTCCTCAATGGGAGTTGCCGAAATTTACTCATTTTAATAGTAAAGAGGATCCTCAACAACACTTGCGATCATTTATACATGCTTGTTATTTGATTGCCCATGATGATGCCTTGTTACTCCGCACCTTTCACATGTCCTTATCAGGACCTGCCTTGGAGTGGTATAGTGCTTTAACCTAGCACTCAATCTTCTCTTTTAACCAACTAGCCCAATCTTTCTTGGATCATTTCTCCATTAACATTGCCAAGAAAGTATCCATCACTGACCTTTATGCCATTCAACAATTCGAAGACGAATCTATCACAGATTTCGTCGGACGATGGCGCGGCCTTATCAGCCAACTTACATATGCCTTGCCTCAGACTGAACTTATCGAACTTTTCACGTGGGCATGTGTTAAGCACATTTCTCCTACTCTTCAAATTCAAACTTTCTGCACATTTGATGAGGCCTTTACCATGGATCGGAAACTAGAAATTTGAGCCTTAGAAGAAGAGAAATTGCGGTTGCGTAACAAAAACCCCAATTTCCGAACTCCTGATTCTACCAATAAACCAAATACCACCACTCCTCACGCATCCACTTCTTCTAAATCAAAAGGAGCTGTCCATGCGGGTGATGGTCAAATCTCAAGCGCCGTCCAATACTCCACCAAAAACCACCTATAAGTACAAAGTCGAGCCCATCAATTACACTCCCTTAGGATAAACCTATGGCGTCATCTTGGAAAAATTGCTCAAAGCCGGAGCTATCACTTTGCCTCCTGTTAAACCTCACTCTGTGTTTGACTCCACCCGCGCTATACCTTCCTAGTACAAAGAAAATGACTTCTGTAACTTTCACCGCGTAAAAGGACATAGTCATGAAAACTGCAAGATGTTGAAAAACATAGTGCAGGAAATGGTTGACGTAGGGGATATAACCCTTGATAATCCTAATGCCCCTGCCAACCAAAATTTGAAAATATTCAACAAACTATTCCCGAATCACTCTCCCAACAGTAACACAAACCAGGATATCTTAGTCGAGGAGAGTGTTCATGAGATCCATGCAGTCTTCGATACCCAGCCAAAAGCCTCTATCGAGAAAATTTTGAATCAAGCCTCTTCACTAACACAGGAGCTCGAACCTCCTTTACCACCATTGAAGCAAAAGCGAAATCATTCCTTTACCCATAAAGGAGTTAACTACCCAGACTTCTCTTCCCATCGATGAGTCTTCTTATACCACATCCCTACAAGATTGCGAACGGATGTTATCTAACCTATCTATTTCCCAGATTTCCCCTTCTACCCCTCTTGCTGCACAATAGGAAAGTACGCCACTCCTTTTGACATCCTTAGACGAGAAATCTCTTGCATCGACATCACCAAATTCTTTAACCATGACGGATCCTCTCGAACATGCCCTCTTACCTATTAGTTCTTCATCACCTAAATCTTTTCAATGACCGGTTGACCTCTTGACATCTATTGATACAGTGCCTCATTTACCCCCTATATCACACCCACAGTGGACCGGAATCACAACCCACCTTTCTTCCGTACAAAATTTACAATTCAAACCTAAAGACTGTCATTCTCCAGAAGATAGACAAATCTTATGGGAACGTTTGAGTACTCCCTATTCTACTCAAATGCAGATGACCAATCCCGATACCTCTACCATATACCCGAAGTGTTTACAAAAACTCAACATGCCTATGTCCTCACTCTCACCCCCCGTATCTATACTCAAGTATCCCATCCACTTCTATCCACCTAACCAAACCTTCCCCTACACTTGGGACCTCACCAATACCCAGTCTGACACACCCGCCTAAGCGACTAGATTTGTCCAAGAATAAAGCCGCCCCGCCACCTAGGAGACACACTCAACCCATGCCTCTATCACAATCAAAACCATCATCGTCATACCTACCTTCCATATTGGGACCTCATCCTACCACCTTGCACCAATATATCATACCTCCTGCATTTTCTTCAAAACGACCTATGCCTTCTGCACCCATATAGGGATCAAAGGGTATATCAACATTATCACTCCACGCATCCGGTCCACCAATCAACCCTAAACAAACTCCACCATCAAAGGATTTATTCTCTGCTACTCCCCTTTCTCCGTGGTTGTGTCCCACTACCACGTCATCTGTAGCTTTATCATCTAACCAGCTGAATGTAGCTTCTGTGCCAAAGAAACCACATTTAGTGAAAACCGCGTGTCAACACCCCTTGGCTAAACCACCACCCGCACGAACCAACCATACCCAAACATTATCGAAATCCAGACAATCAATACCCTCACCCTCTTCTGATTTTGACCCACTCAAAGGATCTTACGCCAAAATCCTTGCTATGTTAGTAGAGAATGCGACCATTTCCCTACCCCCACTTAGACCTTATGACCCGTCTAAACCTCAACCTATAGGTTATGATGAGTCTAAGATCTGCGCTTATCACTGCACACTAGGACATGATGTGGAGGGATGCAAAGCTTTAAAAACCATCCTTCGTCAGTCACCTCTCCCAGATAGAAAGGTTAAGAAAGACAACTTACGAAGGAAGAGACCTTTAGTTTCCATTTCCTCTCCTATACCATCTGTCCCCGCCTCACCAAGATCTGTCATTATTACAACCCCACCTCTTGAATACCATGATTTGTCCCAACCATCTTCCTCATCTCAGGTCTACGAAATTTAATATGAATTAGTGTTGTCTACTTCGAGCGTCAGAAAAAACAATGAAGAAAGCGAAGAAACACATCCTGCTTCTCTCCTTCTCCCGTCCAACATTTACAATTCAAACCTAAAGACTGTCATTCTTCAGAAGATAGACGGAATCCTATGGGAATGTTTGAGTACTCCCTATTCTACTCAAATGCAGATGACCGATCCCGATACCTCTACCATATACCCGAAGTGTTTACAGAAACTCAAAATGCCTATGTCCTCACTCTCACCCCCCGTATCTATACTCAATATCCCATCCACCTCTATCAACCTAGCCAAATCTTCCCCTACACTTGGGACCTCGCCAATACCCAGTCTAACACACCTACCTAAGCGACTAGATTTGTCCAAGAATAAAGCCGCCCCGCCACCTAGGAGACACACTCAACCCGTGCCTCTATCACAATCAAAACCATCATCGTCATACCTACCTTCCATATTGGGACCTCATCCTTCCACCTTGCACCAATATATCATACCTCCTGCGTTTTCTTCAAAACAACCTACGCCTTCTGCGCCCATACAGGGATCAAAAGGTATATCAACATTACCACCCCACGCATCCGGTCCACCAATCAACCCTAAACAAACTCCATCATCAAAGGATTTATTCTCTGCTACTCCCCTTTCTCCGTGGTTGTGTCCCACTACCACGTCATATGTAGCTTTATCATCTAACTAGTTGAATGTAGCTTCTGCGCCAAAGAAACCACATTTAGTGAAAATTGCGTGTCAACACCCCTTGGCAAACCACCACCCGCATGAACCAACCATACCCAAACATTATCGAAACCCAGACAATCAATACCCTCATCCTCTTCTTATTTTGACCCACTCAAAGGATCTTACGCAAAAATCCTTGCTATGTTAGTAGAGAATGCGACCATTTCCCTACCCCCACTTAGACCTTATGACCCATCTAAACCTCGACCTATAGGTTATGATGAGTCTAAGATCTGCGCTTATCACCACACACTAGGACATGATGTGGAGGGATGCAAAGCTTTAAAAACCATCCTTCGTCAGTCACCTCTCCCAGATAGAAAGGTTAAGAAAGACAACTTACGAAGGAAGAGACCTTTAGTTTCCATTTCCTCTCCTATACCATCTGTCCCCGCCTCACCAAGATCTGTCATTATTACAACCCCACCTCTTGAATACCATGATTTGTCCCAACCATCTTCCTCATCTCAGGTCTACGAAATTAATATGATTAGTGTTGCTACTCGAGCGCAAGAAAAACAATGAGAAAGCGAAAGAAAGCACACCTGCGTCCTCTCCTTCTCCGTCCAACATCCCGATTGCACCACCACCCAAAGTGGTTATTCGTGGACCTGCTTACCCCGTCTCTAATGGAGCTGCCCATCGAGCCTATGATTAAACCAGCTTCACCAATCACCTGTAAAAATGACACTATATGATCTCATTCAGACTTCTGAATCTCAATCGACAAGCTCTCGTTGAAATTCTTCAAGGGATTGAGGTCTTACCTAATGAAACCCTACCCCGTTGCCTCCATTCTAACACCTAATCATGTTGCCTCTCTCACCAAACAACCCCACTGCCCCCAACCACTTCTGTCTCTGTACCACAAGCTGCTGCAGTCAGTTTCTCTGAAGATGAAATTGTTGACTTTGGTACAGAAGACCCTGACCCTGACCCTGCCCTTTTCATCTCCGCTTACGTCCGGGACATTCAGGTACGTCGTGTTATGATTGATGGGGGCACTAGCCTAAACATCATCTCTTCAAAAGCCTTCCAACAAATGAATATCCCTTCTAGCTACATGTGTGCCAACCCCATCATGTTGTGGTCATTTAATGACGCTATTACCTCTACCTTAGGCACCGTGATCCTCAACATTCGGGTAGGACCACGTACTTTACCCGAACTCTTCTATGTCCTTGAGGGAGAGTTTCCAATATAATATATTGCTGGGTCGTCCTTGGATCCGGGCCATGGGATGTGTTCCCTCAACATTACATAGATGCATAAAATTTGAGTACGAGGGGGAAGTCCTACACCGTAAAAGCTGATCCCTCCCCCCCTTTAAAACTTGTAATATGTTATACCGCCCAAACGATGTGCTTGTACCAATCAAGACACCCGTTCATTCAACCCAACCATCCTCTTCAACTGTGCCTCAACCATCCACCTCAACCACACCTACACCTTCAACTGATGAAACTACTGTCGAAAAACCACTTCCCTTCCCACAGCTAACATCCCGACCGCGGACCCTTTAGTAGACATTTTTCAGCGCCTTACGCTGGGGGAGTATCACCTATATAACGTTAGTTCTTTCCATACCCCACAGGAGTACGGACAGGTACATGCCCATCCTAACTATGACCGTCGTGTGGGGGAAGTAATCTCCTACGGACCACCTCACTGCCGCACTAACCTAAACGTATAGGGGTGTCGACGCGTCTTCCGTTGCCCCTGAGCCTCCTCTTGGTGTGGTTCCTTTCCAATCTGATTTTCAATACCTGACAAATCATCGCTTCGCCCTCACCTTCTTGACTCACTGTGCTTGGAAAGGCTTTTGTTTTGGTCTTTATGAACAAGGCTGACATATGCTCATCCCCATCACCACACGCAAACATAATGATCATAGTGGTCTCGGATTTCCGGAAACACTTACATCGACAGAACCTCGTGACAGTTGCCTTCTAGAAGAAGATGACATCACCCCTACCAAACCATCATCACCCACTTTGCCATCATCACCCACAGAATCTATAGACCCTGAATCTATCCCTCCTAACTTTTTTTTTTCATAAATGCTATCTTCATAGGTCCTCTCACTTATCAACGCGATAATGAGGACCCATCTTCTCTTCCCCTTCTGTATCTAGACATGATCGAAGAGGGATTCACCTTTGATTAATGTTGTTGAGTGTCAGGATGACGGACTCCATCCTCACTTACCTTGGGGCGGACGACTCCTATCTTCAACGCGGCCTTACCATCTGAAACTCAAACCATGTTGAATGAATCGACTATAGAAATTAACATCCACACGGAGGAGGATCCTCACATTGTGAAGATTAGACAATCCCTTAACACATCAGAACAAGCCACCTTTACTACCTTTCTCCGTACCCGCAACCAAGCTTTCGCTTGGTCCTACACGGACATGCCAGGAATTGATCCTACCATTGCCGTCCATAACATCACTCTAAACCCCGATTCCAAACCAGTCAAACAAAAACTGAGAAAAATGCATCCACGCATTGCCCTCTTGGTCAAAGAAGAGCTTCAACGACTTCTTTCTGTTTCCTTCATCTTGCCTATTGACTATCCTCAATGGATTTCTAACATTGTACCTGTCACTAAAGCAACGGGGGGACTTCGGATATGCACGGATTTCCGAGATCTTAACCTTGCTTGCCTCAAGGATGACTTCCCCCTCCCAAGTATTGATCAACTTGTTGATCTCACTGCGGGTCATCAAATGCTTTCTCTCATGGATGGCTTTTCAGGATACAACCAAATTTTGGTTGCCCCTGCCAATCAACACAAAACTACCTTCATAACTCCTTGGGGAACCTTCTGTTATCGTGTCATGCCGTTTGGCCTTAAGAATGCTGGTGCTACCTATCAGCGGGCTATGACTTACATTTTTCATGACATTATGCACACTATCCTTGAGGATTATGTCGATGATCTTCTGGGAAAATCTAAACATTGCAGTGAACATCTCGATGTTTTAACCATTATTTTCGATCGCCTGTTGCAATATTCTATTCGTCTTCAACCAAAGAAATGTGTATTTGGTGTTCTTTCGGGAAAACTTCTTGGCTTTATCGTCTCTTTGCGTGGCATTGAGGTCAATCCATCTAAAGTAAAAGCTATCCTAGAAATGCCCCCACCCAAAAACCTCAAACAATTGCATAGTTTACAGGGTAAACTTCAATCCTTCCGGCATTTCATCTCCCAACTCTCGGATCGATGTCACCCTTTTCATCACCTTCTTAAAAAAGACGTTGCCTTTCAATGGAGTGAGGAGTGTCACCAAGCCTTCGAAGCTCTCAAATCCTATCTCTTGCAGCCACCCGTTGCTTATCCCACCCCAGGACGACCACCCTTTCTACCTTTATCTTTCCGCCACTGACCATGCTATAGGAGCTATGCTCACACATCGGGACTCGGCACGTCGAGAACAGGCCGTTTATTATATAATTTGTACCCTCGTGGATTACGAGACTAGGTTTACACATGTAGAAAAATTGTGCCTAGCCCTATCATTCATAGCCACCAAACTCCAACATTACCTCCTGAATCAAAAAACTTTTGTCATCACCAACACAGACCCCATTCATTATATGTATGCCAAACCACATCTAAACCAACGCATCGCTCGATGGCTTATGCTCCTCACCGACCTTGACCTTGAGTTTATACAACAGAAGTCAATCAAAGGACAAACTCTTGCAGACCAACTTGTGGAGGCCCCTTTACCTGGGGAGCAATTCACCAATTTTAATTTCCCTGACGAACTCATCGCTACTCTTTCACTCGGGGAAGAGTCGTATCAAATGACCCTCTTCTTCGATGGATCTAAATGCCAATGCGGTGGAGGAGCCGGCGTTCTTCTTATTCCTCTCGACGCTGAGCCTATGCCTCTTTCATTCTGACTCGATTTCCCTTGCAGTAATAATACATCGGAATACGAGGCCCTTGTTCTGGGTCTCCAGGTTGCGCTGCACTTAGGTATCAAATCTATCAATATTTTTGGCAACTCTCAATTGGTAGTCAATCAAGTTATGGGCATCTACCAATGTAAAAATGAGGAACTTCAAAAATACAAACACTACGTGGATTCACTTCTAGCCTTATTTACTCACTATTCTATCCAAACCATTCCCCGCTCCACTAACAAATTTGCAGATACTATGGCTTTCTTAGCCTCACAAATTCCAGTCTCATCAACTGACTTTGACATTTTCGTCTTGGTCCAACAACTCTTTGCCCCATCTTATTCAGCCCCGGTTGTTTGTATGATAAGTAATGTGTCTACTAATTCACAGGATACTTGGTATCACCAATTTCACGACTACCTTACAACCTCTGTTCTCCCATCTGACCTTACTAGTACTGGTAAACGCACTTTTCTTAAATGTGTTTCTCATTATGTAGTTATGGGGGGACTCCTTTATAAATGCGGCTTTGATGGCATCCTCCTTCGATGTCTCACCGGTGCGGAAGTCACCCATACCATCCAACAGGTCCATGATGGTATATGTGGCTAACATTTTAGCGGCCTTGCCGTGGCTAAACGAATCCTTCACCTAGGTTATTATTTGCCTACTCTCAATAATGAATGCCTCAAATATGTTAAGCGTTGTGTCATGTGTCAACAACATGCCAACCTCCAACATACTCCTAGCCATCCGCTACAGGTCGCACGAGATCTTTGGCCTTTCTCACAATGGGGTTTAGACCTTATTGGTGAGATTCATCCGTCCTCTTCGCAACGTCACCGATGGATTATCACAGCAAACCGAATATTACACAAAATGGGTGGAGGCTATTCCACTCATTTCAACTAAAAAAGAAAAAATTGTAGAGTTCATTAACCACCACATTATTTGTCATTTTGGTGTTCCTCATCGCCTAATAACAGATAATGGAAAATCTTTCAAAAAAGAAGTTGTTGCAAGACCTTTGCGACAACTTTGGCATCAAACTTAGCTTCTCATCACCCTACTATCCACAAGAAAATGGACAAGCCAAATCCTCTAATAAAACACTAACCAAAATCCTCATGAAAGTTGTCAATGAATCCGGCAGAAATTGGCATGATCACATCCCCTTTGCCCTTTGGGCTTATCGTACTAGTATTCGTACCTCCACTAATGCCACACCTTTTTCTTTGGTATACGGTACTGAGGCTGTTTTGCCTCTTGAAATACAAATACCATCCCTTAGAATATCTCTTCAGGATATTCTCACCAATGATGATTTCCGCCAAGAGCGGTTAGCCCAATTGGAGCTTCTGGATGAACGTCGTCTTATAGCTCTTGATTACCTTCAAATCTATCAAAAATGCATCAAACGTGCTTATGATAAGCGACTTCATGAGCGTACCTTTAAGGTTAGTGATCTTGTCCTCAAAGAGAATCAACATGTCACCAAACTAGAAAAGAGCAAACGTGGAAAATTTTCTCCCAATTGGATTGGGCCTTATATAATCACTCACACCTATGGATCAGGCACTTATCGTTTAGTTTCGCTTAATGGTAAACTTGAGCCTGATCCCCTTAATGCCTTGCATATTCGACCGTTCTATTGTCGAATTTAGTGTTATATCACTTCTTATCTACCTACTGCTCATCCCTTGAGCTCATTTACTGCTACATACCCTTTTTTTTCCTACACCTCATAATAAAAATCAAGCTCACATAGTATGATTCTCACCTCACCTAAACGATGCCTTCCCCTTTTTAGTCTAGTCCATGACTTCAAAGTATTAAAATAAGCCGTATTCTTATGGGATTTTCTTGAGTCAAACTTCCTACCAAACTAGATGCTTCACGCCAACAAAAAAACATCTAGTCATCTAAATTTAATATAGACTGCTCCCTCGAAGGACAGCTATATGCCAAACTATTTCTGCTATTATATATAGACTGCTCCCCCGAAGGGACAGCTATGCACTAAAATCATATCTGCTACTATAAATAGATTGCTCCCCTCGAAGGACAGCTATACACAGTCAGCCTTTATCAGAAGCTTCTCGCATTGATCAGCTTCGTGAAGACCTCAAGAATAATACAATCAATATCCCTTATAGACTTCCCGCATCGATCAGTCTACATTCAATAAAATAAAAGCCTCATTCAAGAGAACTTTTGAGTCATGGACTTGTCTATTTAGGGTAGGGTTCTCTTTCATCAGAACACTCACTTTGTAATGAGTTCTCCGTACCTCAACTATACCATTCACCTCACCTCACCATTTATTCAACTCAGGGGACGTGTCGTACACCTGATAGGTTTGTGATCATACAACTCTTTTCACCTATTGACTTCTCGTCTATGCACCGGGTACCTAGGGCTTCAAGTGCATTCTATGTTGGTGTGGTTTGTTTTGCTCTTTTCACCTACGGAGCAATCTTTCCTTTTTTGCCTCGCATCTAGGATTGTGTGTTGATCTTAATCAGGACATGGTTCCCTACCACTCGGGTAGGCTAACTTTCTCTTCTCTTGTACCTTTTACAACGTCACCAATTCGTTACCAACACCATCAACCTTACCTTACCAATATTACTATCAATACCTTTACCAATCAACCAATCACCTAACCATACCTCTCCCTGGTCCTAAGGGAGAACTACATCGGTCTGAGGCCCCTCCTTGCTTTGTGTAATGGGCTATGTAGGTAGCACTTCAGAGACATGGGGTCTCCCAAGGTTAGCTCGACCATCCCCTACCATAACCTATCATGTGTGGTAAATATAAACATTTTTGTGTATTTCTATTTAATCACATTCCTCTTTATCCTTTTTTCAAAACACCGAAAGTCAAAACGAAAACATTCTTATTATTATAACTCAAATCAACATACATATCTCGTTTTATTTAGATGTTAAACAAATACATCTTCTCTATCATCGACACGCAGGTCGGTACTCTTATTTATTCTTATACCTTGCTAACATTTAGTTAGACCCTCATGCCTCATCCTGAACTAGGTGATGATCATGATCATCAACCCCTCTCGCCAGGCCTCTCTGTCCTCAAAGGTACCACAACTATTGGTACTGCCCACTGATCTTCCAATCTCTCCTGTAACATATGAATACACCCTCTCGCATGGAGGACTCCAGCCTCTAGTCTCTCCGCCCGTGACTCTGCAAACACTAACAATCCTCTTGTCTCATTCACCTGCGTTTGGAGCTGCTGAACCAAACGCTGCAGACGATCCCTC
The DNA here is from genome assembly GCA_019776745.2 of Taxus chinensis. Classification (NCBI taxonomy): domain Eukaryota; kingdom Viridiplantae; phylum Streptophyta; class Pinopsida; order Cupressales; family Taxaceae; genus Taxus; species Taxus chinensis. Next base: position 455,695,217 of record CM034154.1, on the reverse strand, counting down.
TCTGCTGTAATCACCGCTATGTCAGGACGATCACGTACACCCTCGCAGTTCTGCTACCCCACCATAATCTATAGGCCTCTGTCGTTCCTAGCATCCATTACCCCTGCGATCGGCTGCTACCTCTTCAGGCCCTTCTGGAGGTGTTGGGCTGGGGAGTTGAGAATACTGCCTCTGCATCGATCCTCATAAAGGGTCTATAAGCCTGGGGTATATCCTGCACAAATCCAAATTGTCGCCGCAACCGCGATCCTATAGGAATCCTCTCATATTCACCTGGCCTGTGCCCCGGTGATCCATCTCAATCGCTCTACACCCCCTCAATTCCTCAGCTATGTTCTCTATTACCATATAATTCCCGTAAGGCCTCCAACAGATATCCGCAATCGTTACCCTCTCCCCATACCTACCTGTAATACTCAAAGTCATCCGTCACGGCCTGGGATCTTGCCTCTTGTTCTGTCTGGACCCATCGTCTGAATCCCAACCTCTGTACTCTGGTCTCTCTCCTGACTGGATGGGTTGGCCTATTGGTCGCACATAAACAATGTGCTCATAGGCCCAACAGTGTAATAATTATGAACAATCCAGCGTCATCCTGTGATGTTTCACCTACAAGCCCATAGACCCCTGTATAGCTCCGCCAAATATGCAGGTGCCCCATGTAAAAGTCACGTTCCTTTCTATCATCTCCCAGATAAACACACATCAATGCCTTTGGAAATCTTCCCCCTTCTGCCCTCGGTAATGCATAATACCCTACCGCTATCATTAATATCACTGCTACCCTTGTCTCCTCAGGGTGTGCTGCATACATTATCCCATACATAAATGATAAACCTCGCTGTGTCAAATCTCGTGCGTATGGACCAAATACTACTTGTTATCTCTCCCCGCGCCGTGCTAGGTAATGCCTGATATACTGGTTCTCCTGTAATAAGGAGTCTCAAAATACGGAACACATCTTCCAATGTTACTGTCATTTCCCTTGTTGGCAGATAGAAGGTATTTTTCTCAGGATTCCCATCTTTCAATCAACGCCTGCAACATAGCATGGTTCCGTGTAATTCATGAATAAATAGCGGATTCCCACTTAACCCCAAACGATTTATCAACATCCATTCAGCTGGTTGTTACATTCCGCTCGGATTCGTGACAATAGCGCTAGTACACTATCATTCATCCTTAGCCCTGCCTCTGCCTGCAAACGTCACAAAAACCAATAACTGTTCAATAAATCAAATCACCACGGGTTTTTTTTTCTCACATTCTGGAAATTCCTACAGTAACCGGTATCGTTTATAGTAAACTGGTACCATTTTTAGTAACCAATACCGGTTGTCCCTAACCGATATCGGTCACTGTCACCTTCATACAGCCTGGCTAAACACACTGCCTACGACAATAATTTGATCATTTATTCCTTTCTACACATACAAACATACCTGAAAACCCCTGATTACCTACCCTTAACACTTACCTCACCTATAACCCTTGCTATCATGTTTTCTTTTTCATATCTACCCACTTAATCTCTTATTCATAACACATGCAAAAATCAAATCACAACCAAAACGTTTACCTCTTGGGTTGCAGCAGCTTGCGGTGGCACTTGTCTTCCCTCTTGTCCCTGCCTGTGGGAGGCTTCTCCTCATTCTGTCATGATCACCACTCTTTTCAAATTCACCTTTCTACCTTCTGAATCTCAGAACACATTCACTTTTCCTTGTCTCTTTTCTCCTTATCACTCAAATTTCTCATGCAATTACCTGTCTCAGTCGTCAAAAAGCGTTGCGTTTTGCGTATTTAACTTCTTGCGTGGCTCTTAAAATTAGAACTTAAGTTGCCACCCTAGCTTTTTTATTTTTAGAAAAGCTCATACCTAAATAACCGGTATCGGTTATGTAACCGATATCAGTCTACTAACTACCACCGTCAGTTATCTAACCGATATCGGTTATACACCTGCCTTTTTGAAACATGGTTCTTTTCTTCATTTTTTTACCTAATTTTTGTCGCACCCACCTCTTTTCCTACATCTCATCACCATTATTCATATTTGTCCATCCACCACACATATCATTACAATTTCATTAACATCATCTATTTTACAAAAACCAATAAGTCATCAACTAAGGATACCAAAACAAAACGAAAAAACTATCTATCTATACATCATTTGGATACAGCTCATCAGATACATATATAGCAATGTCCCAAAACTAGCACCAAAACATGCAACATTTCATCATATAACACATCATCTATATATCAACATGTTCAATTTAAACTCATCATACATTCTATATCATAAACCATCGACAAAATACTTAAAAACATTTTAAACACAACATGTGGATCAAAACATCATCTCTATATATATATACAAGTTTTCAAAATATACACTGTGCCCTGCATCGGGGCCTCTGTGATCTCATAATCCAATAAAGCCGGCACGTAGGCCACAATAACTATCAATAATCTTGACTTGGCTCGCAGGCCGGTCCCTCATATCAAAAATATACTCAGCTCACAGGCCGGGGGGGTTACCAACTGTAGCAACCCGTACTCGGCTCGCAGGCTGGTATACAATAAATGAATGAATGAATAAATGAGTAATATGTAGGCACGCAGGCCTCTCTAAAACATAATCCGGTTCGCAGATCGGTTGCCCATATCCAATATACAAATACAAAAAACCATGTCGGGCTCCCCTTAGCTCTCCCCCACCGCCCTCAGCACCTCTCCCCGCTGGTCCCTGTGGTGCCTCTCACCTCCTGCCTGTCACAGACACGCCGGATGTGGATGCACCTCCCTAAGATCTCTGGCTGTGAGAGGTCTCTGCTCTATGAGTTGCATAAGGCTGATACTCAACTCTGGTATAATCAAGAATATCCAGATAGTATCGGGCCTCCGCTCTAACCTCCATATAGTGCTCTCAAGCCACTGAAGGAGCTGGGGCTGGTCCCCCTGGCACCTAATGCCAGTACCCCCTGTGCCTGTGCTGGTGGTGCCTACTGGCTATGCCGCTACTGGCAGTGGTATCTGGTACCTATACCTGGGGCTGTGCCTGTGCTGCTGCTGGTACTGCTGCCTGTACCTGTACCTGCACCTATGGCTGTGTTGCTGGTGGTGGTGCTGCCTGTGCCTGTACCTGAGCCTGGGCTAGCTGCCCCTGTAAGACCCCTATCTGTGCCTGCGTGAGTAGCAAGCTGCCCCTGTTAATAACTTGCACCTGGCCCCTTGAGCTGATCTCTCTCTACCGTTCACCGCTGCCAAGTTTGGCTGTACGGGCTGTGCTACCCTCGCCACTCTCTGACCAACCCACCAAACCCTGTATGCTCCTGTGCACCCAGCATCATCTACACCATCATCTGTTGTCCTCTCTGCAACCCAATCTGGGTCCAAGGGCTGTGGTGCAGGCAGTGGGGCCTCTACATCATCCCTCCTGTACTGAGGGAAGGGAGGTGGCTCGTCCTGTCACAGCCCCATCTGCCTCCGTACCCTCTCTAGGGGTATCCTCTTGTACTCTCCCGGCCTCCGTCCTGTTATCTAGAAAGTGTACTGGATCCAGACGTAATTGTTACTCGGCCTCCTTTCTGTGCGGGGTGATGACCTCTGTAAGGTCTCCATATGATGTCTACCGTTGTTCAGGCCCTCTAATAAATGTCTATAATACGCCACATCTCGCCCCATGCAAGAACTGCTTATGGGCTGCCCCACGACCCCCAACCACCTCTGAAAGTCATATCTGTATATGACCTGTGGCCCCTGGATTGCTGGGGTAACCCTACTGGCCTAATGCATATGATGTGCTCATATTCCCAACAATGCAGCAAAAAATGTCGAACAGATACCAAATCACCTCATCCGGCGATAACCCCAGAGCTCTCTGTTATAGCTGCACCAGATACACTGGTTCCCACGCATAGCAAGTATGCTCCTCAATCATCTCAAGCAACACCCCCATCAACGCCCGTGGAAAGCGGCCTCCCTCTGAGTCTGGGAGGGTGAAGCAGGTGATCCCAATCATCATCAGCATAGCCAGCCGTGTCTCGTGTCGATGTGCACGGTACATGTCACCATACCCAATGCTCGCACTGTGATAGGTAAGTAGCATGGCTGCATCTCCAAAAACCTATAATATGCTATCTATGGTAGTCTCTGAATCTACTTGGAAGACTGCCTCTCCCTCGATAGGTAGTCAAAGGATGCGATACACATCCTCCAACGTGATGGTCATCTCTCCGGTTGGGAGATGGAACACATTAGTCACCGGATCCCATCTCTCGATGAGGGCGACCATCAGGCTGTGATCTCTATCAATAGCTCTGTATCGCTAGACTCCGCCGAGTCCCACCTCATGTATGATCGCCCAATGAGCCACAGATACGTGTGGCCACATCCGCACCAACAGTGGGGGCATCCTATCCTGCATCATCAACTGCTGACGTGCATGCAAAACCAAACCCACCCCACCCAAAACAAACCCCAACCACACCCCAAAACACACCAACACAAAACAAGCCCAACCCAAACCCAAACCCACCCAACCCCAAAACAAAAAAAACCCACACAAACCCAACCCGATGCCGGCCGATATACGACTGATGCCGGTCCATCCCAACGCACCCTGTCCACACAATTTGTGATCGATATCGGTCGCTTAGCAACCGACATCGGTCGCTGTATTTTACTAGAGCCGAACCCCCGCGAGGCCCCCCCACCCACATTTTTGCATTTTTCTACTTATCTACCCACCCAAACACCCTAAAAAACCTACCCACCCAACCGCCTTTCCCTATTTTACCCATCTATCCTCTTCGTTTTTCAAATTATGTCCATTTACTCATTATTTCCTAAAACATGTACATTCCTACCCAAACCCCCAATTTAGCTTAATACCATTCAAATGCACAAAATAAAGAGTTCCGAACCTACCCGAATGATGACACGTCGTCGTGGTGGGATGGGTGGTGGTGGTCCAGCTAGTCCAGCCCCTCCTGCTCCTCCTGCCTGTGCCATAGCTCCAATTCTGATCTGCTGGGTCCCCGGCCAATCAACTGCTGCCTCCTCCTCACTCGGGCCCGCAAACAACTCACTCCTCCAGCAAAATAGCTCCACCTCACTCAATAAAACCTTTAATCTCAACTCTCCACGTCAGACAAATCAATTTGGTTTTCAAATAACACAAGTGACAATGACAAGCCGTATTTTTCTTTTTATAGGTTTTTCGCCCTTAACCGATATCGATTTCATTTTGCCCTAATGAACCGGTATCGGTCCCTTAACCGGTATCGGTCCCTTAACCGATATCGGTCATGTAGAATCGACATCAGTTTTTCTTCTAACTTTCCCCCAATTTTTTGCCCTTATTTACCATTTGCCCCTTTTTAACCACATATCGCCTATATCCACCTTTGCTGAACACCATTTGTTTACCTATTTGGCCCAACCCAAGGCCTCAACATACCTATTCGGCCTGACCCAAGGCCTCAACCTACCTATTCGGCCCGACCCAAGGCCTCAACCTACCTATTCAGCCCGCCCCAAGGCCTCAACCTACCTATTCGGCCCGACCCAAGGCCTCAACTACCTACCGGCCCTAAAGGCCTCAACCTACCTACCTGCCCGAACCAAGGCCTCAACCTACCTATTCGACCACCAGCTCAACCTACTATTGGCCCGACCCAAGGCCTCAACCTACCCTATTCGTCCGACCAAGGCCTCACCTCTATTTGGCCCAACCCAAGGCCTCAACCTACCTAACCGGCCCGACCTAAGGCCTCAACCTACCTATTCGACCCTACCCAAGGCCTCAACCTACCTATTCGTCCCGACCCAAGGCCTCAACCTACCTATTCGGCCCGACCCAAGGCCTCAACCTACCATTCGGCCCGACCCAAGGCCTCAACCTACCCATTCGGCCCGACCCAAGGCCTCAACCTACCTAACTGGCCCGACTAAGGCCTCAACCTACCTATTCGTCCCCACCCCAAGGCCTCAACCCTAACTATTCAGCCCGCCCCACGGCCTCACCCTAACCATTTGGCCCGACCCAAAGCCTCAACCTACCCCCCCGGCCCGAGCCAAGGCCGCAACCCAACAACCTGGCCCGACCCATGGCCGTACCACCTCAATACCTTACCTAAAATCAACACCATACACTTTTATCCACCCATCCTGTAGTTTTTTGTTCAATCAAGCTCACCTGTTTGTGTTTTAGCATGATTAGGGTCCTTGACTTGATCTGTCGACCAACTTTGCCTAGACCTAGACCGTGACGTTTATCTCAACCAAACCAACCATTTGGTACCGCCGAACATGCCTAAATGTTCCTGTACCTTACCTGTTATATACCCTGGAGCTACTTCCTATGCCTTGGATACCAGGATTATATCACCCTTGTTTGGATAAACTATCGACCTTTGCCTATGCACTGCTGCTTTGCTCGTCAAATCATGTATCCTAGTCGTACGATTGCATTTCAACACGCATCTGCTTCCTTGGACCTACCCCACCACCTTACCATCCCCTCTACACCATTTACCCTTTATCAACCCTATCCATGATTTCACATTCTCTCAATCTGTGATAGATTTGAGGGGGATTGCCTATACCCTTAACAACGGAAACCACTTCATATTATTGTCCGCGTAGCTTTACAACACAAGCTACATGACAATAAGGGGCTAATGTAGACACCAAATTCGTGTCTTACGACCCCTTGTGACCCACATCCCATTTCGCAACCTAACCTCATTACCTAAACCTTACACAATTATTTATTAATTACCTTGTAATTGATAAATCCCCATCACCTCACCTGCCACCTCATTTTGCCACCTCATCATGATCTAGCCCTAATCCTAAACTAACCTAATTAAAACCTAAAACTTGGTCTACACCTACACCCATGACTAAGGACCCCTTTCTCACACCTAAAACTAACCTTCTAGTCACTTGACCAAGCCCGCAACTAATCTCTCGGGAGAAAAGCAGGGAAGGTGGGTGATTTTAATAAAAATAGCCTACTTTTTCCTTACCAATGCTAGTTCCTACTCGACCGCCGTCGGTTCCGTAACCGCCATCGGTTCCCTGTAAATGGGCTCCCCAAACCAAAAACAAAAGACCAGAATTTCATTTTTGGATCAGGTGGAAGGATTTTGAATCAATAGAGATCATTGGGAGCGATCAACAGAGTCCAGATCTTCACCTGACTGAGCAGAGACAAGTGAAGAAACCAGAAGTGTTTACAGCAAAGGAGATCAACTTGCATCTTCATCAAAACCAGTAAGTCACATCTTGCATGTCTTCTGTTATAACATTTCTTATGCCTTTTGAATCATAGTCCTCATAAATCCATCCCTGAAGCCACTACCCAGCGTGCATATTACATCTAACTATCATTCATCATCTTATCTCCTAATATCACCCATATACAGCCTTACAAATAACACAGCTACCAAATAACACAAACACCCCACAAAACAACCAATCTACAGATCCTAAACCCTACCGACATCGGTTACCAGAGACCGGTATCGGTTACCCTGACTACAACCAGAAATTAGCCTTTCCCCTATCCATTCTAATGAAGTAATTTAATTTATACTTTACAGTCTTTTGTGTTCATTCATATTAGCAGGGAAACTGACCACCTTCGAAAGGAAGTTTTATATTTCCTGGGCCCAAGGCAGTTTCCTCATTTATTGTTTAATCAAAATCTTGTGGTCTTGTGTTCTTATTTGTAGGTAGTCCTTCTAAGACAAAAAGGAGTTCTTCGCAGTCAACCTGATATTTCTCTATGGTACGCGCACATCATCTCGACATTCTACAGGTATTCCTCCTAGCCCCAACCCTTATCTGTTTCTAAAAGGAACGAAACATTCCGAGTGAAACAGTGGGTGTGCATGTTGGTGTGGGTGTGGGTGTTGGTGTTGGTGTGGGTGTGGGTGTGGGTGTGGGTGTTGTTATGGATGTGGATGTGGGTGTGGATGTTAGAGTGCTTGTGGGTGTGGGTGTTGGTGTTGGTTAGGATGTGGGTGTGGCTATGGGGGTAAGTGTGGGGGCGGGGGTGGGTGTGGATGCGGACGTTGGAGTGGGCGTGTTTGTGGGTATGGCGTGGGCGTGGGAGAGGGCGTGGGCGTGGGTGTTGGTGTGGGTGTGGGTTTGGGTGTGGGTATGGGTTTGGGTGTTGGTGTGGGTGTGGGTGTCGGTATGGGTTTTGGCGTTGGTGTGTGCATGTTAGTGTGGGTGTGGGCGTGGATGTGGGTGTGGATGTGGGCTTGGGTGTTGGCGTGCGTGTGGGCGTGGGTGTGGGCATGGGCGTGGGTGTGTGTGTGTATAAGTATGTTTGTGTGGGTGTTGCCGTGGGTGTGGGTGTGGGCGTGGGTGTGGGCGTGGGTGTGGGCATGGGTGTGGGTGTGGGTGTGGGTGTGGGTGTGGGTGTGGGCATGGGCATGGGGGTGGGGGTGGGCATTGGTGTGGGTAGGGGTTTGGATGCGGGTGTGTGTGTGGGTGTTGGTTTGTATGTGGGTGTGTGTGTAGGCGTTAGATTAGGCGTAGGTGTGGGTATGGGTGTGGGAATGGGAATGGGAGTGGGCATGGGCGTGGGCATGGGTGTGGGCATCGGCGTGGGTGTGGGCATGGGTGTGGGTGTGGGTGTGGGTCAGGGTGTGGGTGTGGGTGTGGGTGTGGGTGTGGGCGTTGTAGTCTGAGTGGCAGTCGTCATGGGCATGGGCGTGGGCATGGGTGTGGTCGTGGGTTTGGGTGTGGGCATTGGCATGGATGTGGGTGTGGGTGTGGGCTTGGGTCTTATCGTTCGTTTGGGCGTGGGTGTGGGCATGGGCGTGGGCGTGGGCGTGGGTGTGGGCATGGGCATGGGCGTGGGTGTGGGTGTGGGTGTGAGTGTGGTCGTGGGTGTGGGTGTGGGTGTGGTCGTGGGCATGGGTGTGGGCGTGGTTGTGGGTGTGCATGTGGGTTTGGCGGTGGGTGTGGTTGTAGGTGTTGGCGTGGGTGTGGGGTTGGGGTTGGGCATTGGTGTGGGTATGGGTGTGGATGTGGGTGTGGGTGTGGGTTTGGGTGTGTATGTGGGTGTGGCTGTGGGTGTGGGTGTGGCTGTGGGTGTAGGTGTGGGTGTGGTTGTGGGGGTGGGGGTGTGGTTGTGTGTGGGTGTTGTCCTGCGTGTGGGCGTGGGAGTGGGCATGGGTTTGGGTGTGGGTGTGGGTGTGGGCATGGGCGTTGGTATGGGAGTGGGCTTGGACCTGGGCGTGGGTGTGGGCTTGGGCATGTGTTTGGGCGTGAATGTGGGCATGGGCGTGGGCGTGGGCGTGGGTGTGGGTGTGGGTGTGGGTTAAGGCGTGGGTGTCCGCATGGGTGTAGGTTGTGGGCGTGGGTGTGGGCATGGGCATGGGTGTGGGTTTGGGTGTGGGCATGGGAGTGGGCGTGGACGTGGGTGTGGGTATGGGCATGGGCGTGGGTGTGGGCATGTGCGGTGTGGTTGTGGGTGTACGTGTGGGTGTGTGCATGTGACTGAGCATGGGCATGTTTGTGCATGTGGGTGAGGGGCCTGGGTGTGGTTGTGGGTGTGGGTGTTAATGTGGGTGTGGGTGTGGGCATGTGTGCTAGGGTGGTGGGTGTGTGTGTGGGTGTGGGCATGGGCGTCAGTGTGCGTGTGTGTATAGGTGTGTGCATGGGTGTGGGTGTTGGGTGTGGGCGTGGGTGTGGGCTGTGGGCATGGGTTGTGGGTGTGGGTGTGGGCATGGGCATGTGGCTGTGGGTGTGCGCATGGATGTGGGCATGTTGGTGTGGGTGTGGGCGTTGGTGTGGGTGTGGGTGTGGGCATGGGGTTTGTGTTTGGTGCGTGGGTGTGTGTGTTGGGAGTGGATGTGGAGTTGCTGGGAGTGGTGTGCAAGCGTGGGCATAGGCATGGGGTTCGGCCATGGACATGAGTGTGGGTGTGGGTGATGGTGTGGGCATGGGCATTGAAGTGGGTGTGTGTGTGGCCATGGTTGTGGGTGTGGGTGTGGGCATTGGAGTGGGTGTGCGTAGTGTGGGTGTGGGCGTGGGTGTGGTCGTGGGTAGTAGGTGTGGGGTGTAGGCGTTGTAGTGTGATGTGGCAGTGGGCGTGGGCGTGGGCCTGGGCATGGGTGTGGGCGTGGATTTGGGTGTGGGCATTGGTGAACAAGGGTGTGGGAGTGGGCGTGGGCATGGGGGTGTGGGTGTGCGAATGAAAATGGGTCTGTGTCGTTCATTTGGGCATGTGATGTGAGCATGAGCGTGGGTCGAGGGGCATTGGCGCGATCATGGGTGTGACGGTGTTGGCACGATGATGGGTGTGGGTGTGCGTGTGGGTGTGGGTTTGTGTGGGCATGTACATGTGTGTGGGATTTGGTGTGTATGTGGGTATGGGTTTGGGCATGCGGCATGTGTGTGTGGGTGTTGGTTGTTGTATGTGGGCATGGGTGTGGGCATGGGCATGGGTGTGGGTGTGGGAAATTCTGTGCGCGTAGGCTTGCATGTGGGTGTGGGTGTGGGTTTGTGTGTTGGCGTCGGAGTAGGCGTGGAAGTGGGCATGGGCTATGGGTGTGGGTGTGGGTGTGGGTATGGGTTTGGGCGTGGGTTCGGGTGTGGACATCGATGTGGGTGTGGCTGCTGGTGTGGGTGTGGGTGTTGGTGTGGGTGTGCGTATGGTTGTCGGTTTGGGTGTGTGTTTGTGTGTGTGTGTTGGTGTGTGTTTGGGTGTGGGTGTGGGCATGGGAGTGGTCATTAGAGTAGGCATGGGAGTGGGTGTTGTAGTGGGAGTGGCAGTTGGCGTGGGCATAGGCATGGGTGTTGGTTTGCGTGTGGGCGTTGGCGTGGGTGTTGGCGTAGATGTGGATGTTGGTGTGGGCTTGGGTCTTGGCGTGTGTTTGGGCATGGGCGTGGGCAGTGGGCGTGGGCGTGGGCATGGGCGTGGGTGTGGGCGTGGGTGTGGGAGTGCGGGTGTGGGTGTGGGTGTGGGTGTGGTCGTGGGTGTGGGCGTGGGTGTTGTTATGGGCGTGGTTGTGGGTGTGGGTGTGTGTGTGGGTGTGGGTGTGGGTGTGGGTGTAGTTGTGGGTGTTGGTGTGGGTGTGGGGTTGGGGCTGGGTGTGGGTGCGGGTATGGGTGTGGATGCGGGTGTAGGTGTGGGTTTTTGTGTTTATGTGGGTGTGGGTGTGGGTGTGGGTGTTGGTGTGGGTGTGGGGGTGTTGGGTGTTTGTGGGTGTGGGCGTGGTTTTGGGAGTGTGCGTGGTTGTGGGTATGGGTGTGGGTGTGGGTTTGGGCATGGGAGTGGGCATGGGCATGGGCATGGGAGTGGGCTTGGGCATGGGCGTGGTTGTGTGTGTGGGCTATGTTGGGCATGGGCGTGGTTGTGTGTGTGGGTGTGGGCATGGGTGTTGGCGTGGGTTTGGGTGTGTGTGTGTGGGTGTGTGCGTGTGGGTGGGTGTGGCATGTGGGTGTGGGCCTAGGTATGGGTGTAGGTTTGGATGTGGTAGTGTATGTGGGTGTGGTTGTTGGCGTGGGCATGGTTGTGGGTGTGGGCCTAGGTATGGGTGTAGGTTTGGATGTGGTAGTGTGTGTGTGTGTGGGTGTGTGCATGAGTGTGGGCGTTGTTGTGGATGTGCGTTTGGGTGTGGGTGTGGGTGTGGGTGTGGTTGTGGGTGTGTGTGTGGGCTTGGGCATGGTCGTGGATGTGGGCATTGGTATGGGTGTGGTTTTTGAAATAAAGAACAAGGGAGTGGCGCAGGTGTGGCTTGTGGGCATGGGCAATGCATGTGGGAATGACCATGGGCTTTGGGCATAGGGTGTGGGTGTGGGTGTATTTTGTGGGTACGAGTTTGGGTCATGTGAATGTGTGTGGCACGTTTTTACATGTGTGTGTGGCGTCTGGTGTGTGGATGTGTGTGTGTGTGTGTGGGTGTGTGTGTGCGTGTGGGTGTGTGTGGGCATGTGCATGTGTTTGGGATTTAGTGTGGATGTTTGTGTGGGCATGGGCGTGGGCATGCGCGTGGGTGTGGGTGTTGGTGTGGGCAATGGGCTAGGTGTGGGTGTGGGCATGGGTATGGGCATTGGTGTAGGCGTGGATGTGGGTGTGGGTGTGGGCTTGGGTCTATGCGTGCATTTGAGCGTGGGCATGGGTGTGGGCGTGGGCATGGGTGTGGGCATGGGCATGGGAATGGTTGTGGGCGTGGGCGTGGGTGTAGGCATGGGCATGGGTGTGGGCATGGCTGTGGCTATGGGTGTGGGTGCGTGTGTGGATGTGTGTCTAGGTGTGGGCGTGGGTGTGTAATGTGGGTGTAGGTGTGGGTGTGGCGTGTGGGTGTTGGCGTGTGGTGGTGGTTAGTGGCCGTGGGCCTGCGGGTGTGGGCATGGTCTTGGGTATGGGAGGTGTGGGTGTGAGTGTGCATGCATGGGTGTGGGCGTGAGTTGCGGGCTTGGGCGTTAGGCATGGGAGTGGGTGTTGGGCATGGACATGGGTGTGGGCTGTGGGGTGTGGTTGTGGGCGTGGGCTGTGGGTGTGGGTTATGGGGGTGGGTGTGCGCATGGGCGTGGGACTGGGTGTGGGTGTGGACATGTGTGCATGTGGTGTGTGTGTGTGGGCACGGTTGTGGGCCTAGGTGTGGGTGTAGGTTTTGATGTGGGAGTGTGTGTGGGTTGTGTTGTTTGCGTGGGTGTAGGTGAGGGTGTAGGTGTTGTTGTGGGTTTAGGTGTGGTTTTTTGTGTGTGTGTGGGTGTGTGCATGTCGGTGAGCATGGGCATGTGTGTGGGCATGGGTGAGGGTGTGGGTGTGGATGTGGGCATGGGCGTGCATGTTGGCGTGTGTTAGGGTGTGGCTGTGGGTGTGGCTGTGGGTACAGGTGTGGCTATGCGTGTGTGTGTGGGGTATGGGCATTGGCATGTGTAGGGCTGAGGTTTGGGGTGTGGGCGTGGGTGTGGGTGTGGACGTGGGCGTGGGTGTGTGCGTGGGCATGGGAGAGGGTGTGGGCTTGGGCATGGGCATGGGTGTAGGCATTGGTGTGGGTGTGGTTTTTGAATTAAAGAACAAGGGAGTGGGAGTGGGCATGGGCATGGGCTTGGGTGTGGGAATGACCATGGCTTTGGGCGTTGGCATGGGTGTGGGTATGAACATGGGTCATGGGCATTGGCGCGATCGTGCATGTGGGTGTGTATGTGCGTGTGGTTGTGTGTGTGCATGTGCGTGTGTGTGGGAGTTGGTGTGGATGTTTGTGTGGGCATGGACGTGGGTGTGGGTGTGGGTTTGGGCGATGGGTGTGGGCATGTGCGTGTGATGTGGGTGTTTTTTCTATATGTAGTGTGGGCATGGGCGTGGGCATGTGGGTGGGTGTGGGTGTGGGTGTGGTTGTTGGGGTGGGTGTTGGCATGGGCGTGGGAATGGGTGTGGGTGTGGGCATGGGCATGGGTGTGGGTGTGGGTGTGGGTGTGGGTGTGGGTGTGGGTGTGGGTGTAGGTGTGGATGTGGGTGTGGGTGTGGGCGTGGGTGTGGGCATGGGCATGGGTGTGGGTGTGGGTATTGGGCATGGGTGTGGGTGTGGGCATGGGTGTGGGTGTGGTTATGGGTGTGCATGTGGGTGTGGGTGTGGGTGTGGGCATGGGTGTGGACGTGGGCGTGGGCATGCGCGTGGGCGTGGGTGTGGGTGTGGGTGTGGATGTGGGTGTGGTGTGGTGTGGGTGTGGGCATTGGTGTGGGTGTGGGTGTGGACATGGGTGTGGGTGTGGGTGTGGGATGTTGGAGTATGTGGGTGTGGGTGTGGGTGTGGGTGTGGGTGTGGGGCGTTGGTGTGGGTGTGGGTGTGGGTTGTGGGTGTGGGTGTGGGTGTGGGCAGTGGGTGTGGGTCATGGGTGTAGGTGTGGGAGTGTAGGCATTGGTGAATGGGCGTGGGAGTGGGTCAGTGGGCGTGGGTGTGGTTGTGGGCTGTGTGTGCGTGGGCATGGGTTCAGACATGGGCGTTGGTGTGGGTGTGGGTGTGGGTGTGGGTGTGGATGTGGGTGTGGGTGTTGTGTGGGTGTGGGTGTGTGTGTGGGCGTGGGTGTGGGCCTAGGTGTGGCTGTAGGTTTGGATGTGGGAGTGTGTGTGGGCTGTAATGTTGGATTGGGTGTGGGTGAGAGTGTGAGTGTGGGTGTGGGTGTGGGTGTGGTTGTCAAAACAACAAATTTGTTTTTCATAAAAGTCGACCTTTGCCTTATGTTCTTCCAACCAGTTAACTCCAATAATGATATCATATGATCCTAAAGGAGTGACATACATGTCAACTTCGGTGGAGAAACTGGGCAAGTCAAGAATTGCCCCAAAAAGGCACATTTCGACTGTATGGACAACATTATTCCCATAATGCACTGTCCATGTCTTATCCATTCATTCAGCCTTTCTTTTTAATTTCATTGCAAGTTTAGTAGAAATAAAGCATTCAGTGGCTCCAGTATCAAAAAGTATGACTACAGGTGTACCGAATAACTTACCCGGAACTTCTATAGGCGTAACTTACTTTTCAGCTTGTCTGTTAGCCACCGCAACGTGTATCCTATGCTGCTGATCGCGATCATCCTTTTTCAGAGGATAGTGACTCGCGTAATGGTCCTTTCCACAGTTGAAGCATCCTCCAACTGGCCCTTTCCTAGGCTCAAATTTGTTACCAGCTTTGAAGTTATCATTCTGGCTCCCATAGGACTTTTTTCCATTGCCACTAACTTTTGCGAAGCTGTTCCGCACACTATTTACAGGTTTTTTCATTACAGATTTCTTGTTGTTATCTACAACAATTTTGTTTTTCACACCAAACCTTTTCCAAGGCCCCCTTTTGGGTGCAAGAAATGAAGAAGAGTTGGGAATCTTCTTCTTTATCTCTTCCCTATGAGTAGAAATTGCTCTCAATTTATGTTCCTGTCTTATTGCCTTTTCGACAACTCCTTCCATGGTGGTTGGACCGTGGACATCCACTTCGCCACCAATGATGGGATTCAGTCCCATTATGAACTTTCGTATTCTGAACTTCTCGTCAGCTTGGTACTGCGGCACATACTTAAGGAGTTTAGTAAACCCTTCCCAGTATTCTGTCACCGTCAGCCTTCCTTGCGACCAGTTCTGAAATTCAGTCATTTTCCTATCAAAATAGAGTTGAGGCAGCCACCGTTGCCTAAAGTAACCCTTAAATTGATCCCAAGTTATGTCTGATTCGACAATATTCAACTCAACCTTACGGTTGTCCCACCATGATGATGCTTCATGAGAAAGCTGATATGCTCCCCATATCACTTTGGTCTCCTCAGAGAAGTTTCTTATTGCAAAGTACTTCTCCATTTCACTGAGCCAATTCTCAGCTCCGTCCCCAAGGGTTGTTCCATCAAACTTTGGAGGACTTATTCTCTTTATGTCATTTGTAAGTTCAGCTACTAATCTTTCCCTTTTAGTTCCAAGATGATTAGGAGCATTCACATTACTATTATCAACACCCGGATTCCCTCCATTGGTGTTGTCCACAGGAGGTGGTTGATCATTTATATCAGCTTCTTCTTCCTCCTCTTCATTGTCCATCGACTGTTGTTCCAAAACAGTCAAATGATCTCTTGTGTCTAGTAGGGCTGCAAGGATTTCATCCAGCTTTTGAGCAGTAGCTGCTTCTCCACCCGGTAACGGGTTATTCGCAGCATTTCTTCTTGTTCTGACAATTTTTTGTTCAATAAGAAAATGTAAACCTTATTAAATTATGGACTCATTAGGTACAAGAGCTGCAACCTTAAGCTCTGATACCAAGATGTAACATCCCCATTTTAAGATACTAGAACAAGGGAATTTTTTTTTTATACAACGTTCCCTGTTATGAATTATATAATTCAAACACACGTTCAAGTTTTAATAATTGTTCTCTGTCCAACTAATGTAGTTTGGATCACACAATTTCTTTTAAAACCAATGTTCTCTGTTCACATACTTGCAATAAGGAACACACATTCAATGCCATTCAATCATATAACAGATACCATATGCTTTTGTAAATGACTCGCAGAACTACCGATCTCCCATTTTATGGCTTAGAGTTTCAGTGATCTCTCATTTCATGACTCGGCGACTTACCGATCCTTCATGTTAATTCATGCATAGTATAATAAATATACAAGGTTCTCTTACCGTTTCCGGTTATCGAAGTGATCCATTTAAGAAGCCTATCTGAATATCTATTACTGATATTCGTCTGACATCCTGCATCTTAAACTAGGTGATTAGGACAACGCAACCAGCACTTGCGATACTTTGGCCAAAGATTTTCACATGCTTTGCATGATTATATTCCTGGATGTGGTACACATCATTGGAATACGTCCTTCACCTCACTTCGTCTGTTATCTAGAATGGTCTTTCCTGGTCTCTTCTAGTCCTTCCATTTAAGGTCAAGCTCTAACCCCAATTAGCAATATGAACGAGCATAGGAAGTTACTCATGGTAACTAAAGATACGCAGACATACGATGTCATCCCTAGACGAACTCCGTGTGTCTAGTTACCTTTAGTCCTCCGGAGTCACTTCGTATGTGTGATCACATTCCTATCCCCATCTAAGAACTTAGTATCCAGCTTATGTAAACTTGATGATTTATTTCGGGAGGGAATTGTAATATGTCAGCTATAACATTGTGTTGTCATGAAGGCCCCACCTTCACGAAGACACTATATTGTAGCTAGCGTATGTCAATGTCCTACGGAATCCTCTCATCGAGAGTACACATCCAGCTCGTTTGTGATTTGGTTATGATCTTAATATTTAAGATCAACTTTCAGCAGCCATGCTGATCCTTTATTCTCATTCTTGTTACAGTTGTATGTAGCTAAGAGAGACTTAATCCGTCTTCTAGCTTACTATGCATCTCCTCCTTCATACCAAAGGGTTACATTTTCTCTACTTGGTTCCTTGCTTAATCTTTGGACTAAGCAGTCCATTATCGATAACTTAATAAGTTTAACCTATTAAACTTAACCAAGTTTTCCACAACTGTAAACAAATTCAGAATTCCATCTTATTAGACGTCATTTAAATGAGGTCTAATTCTAAATGAATTTATTCATTTATCCTCCTTAACCTTACTTAGTTAAGGTCTGTTAACATTAGATATGATTTCCCATATCTTTATTTTCTGAATTTAAACATTCGAGGCTATTAACGGAGTCCGAATACAAGGTTTGGCTGCTCCTAAGTTATTTGATATTCCTTAGCTTTCAAGCTAATCCCAAATACCTTTCAATTAAGAGATCATGTTTACCTAAATCCTTTTTGATGTCAATTTAAAATTCATCTTAACCCAAGTATGAACTAATTACACATTTCAACGTAAAAGTTGCATTTAGGTAAAGAATAGATGTTATTCCCTTTTAAATCCATCCATTAACATTTGAATAATTCCAAATCAAGGAATAATGTTATATTCTCAAACTTATTCAACAATATCAAACTGATACAGTCATTAAAAATATCACACTCGTACTTGTATTCATCCATCGGCTTTACAATCTATACATTTTCCAGTCCAAATGACTGGACTTTGTTTATATTAAACAACATTACAACTCATAAGTTAGAAGAATGTAATTTCTTCTTTTCTCATTTCCTCGTAGAGGAGTAATAGTTATCAATTACAATCCATCTTCAGTCAATCAAAAGAAGTATCAGAAAACAACCATGTCTTCGTTTATACTCAAGTTCCATCTGCAAAATTACTTGCACGGGTCAGTTCATTGAACTGAGCATATTAAGCACTTGTCATTAAAATGAAGGTGCTTTTAATTAACTGTCTCAATAAAAGAACCCTACTTTTATGAAACGTTAATATGAACATCATTCCAAAATTAAATACCAAAAAGGATGAACAGCATATCAACTTAATCATCTAATTACCATCCCAATCGGTCAAGGGATTACTGTCCTCTTTCCGAATACTTATAACAAGAAGTAATTTCCTTCAAACATTTCCAGATTACAAACATCCGTAAGAACTGAAAATACAATTATGCAACTGTTGTTCTAACATAATGCTATCAATTCCTTTCCCCTACATTAGTTAGAGGAAGATTCACAATTAGATTTTAACTAAAACTTCCAGCAGAACCATTTTCCTTTCCTTTCATATCACTTGTCTAATCTCAAACAATCAAACGCTGAAGAGAAAAGTAAACAACAATTTATATACAAATGCTTAACCCAAGCCGTACGAAATTTGTTCCGTAACAATTATAGATTTCTAACTGTATGAGAGAAAATGATCATTAATTCAATTATCCATTCACACTCTCTTTCCTTTCCTCATAACTGTACTAGAAATTTTAATTCAAACGTGATATCAATCAATGATAACAGTCCAAAGAGAAATGAATGAAAATCAATAATCGAATAAAAGGAGGATCATATTACCTCTTCCTACTGTCTAACCGGATATTCACTAGTTAGAACAGACCTGATCCACTAGTGTGTTTCCTTCTGAATAAATATATTTCAGTATTCAAAACCCACTATCTACCTTTCCAGAAAGTTGACCAGAATTCATTGCAACTGGTCCGTAAGAATTAGTACCAAAGGAACCTCAAAATGATATCATTTCCTTTCATATATTTCTCTCAACGGACTTTCTCTTCCAGATATAAACAAGCAATAATGTACAACTAGTTTTATAACAAGAATGTTTCACCAAAAACGAACATTTCAGCTAGGCCTGAACAAGCAAGAATGTACAGTTAGCTATGAAATCATGATTCTTATCATAATAGTAAAAGGAATCATTTTTCAAACATTTAAAGTAAGAATTCCACTTCAGTTCAGTCTTGATGAAACAACAAAGAGTTTAGATTGTGAATTGGATATATACTTTTATATATATATAAACATACATGTTTGCTAAAAACAGTCATACCCAGCTTAGTCTAAAATGAGTAAATGTGTGGCAAACATATTACCATCATTTAGCTGAAATAAGTGAGAAACCCCCTTTTTTTTACAAGAACAAGAATCTATTCAAGTTCAGTTCCAGCCGATTACATTGAAGGAGTTCGAATAAACATCTCTGTTACTTATATATCTATATACTTTTCAAAAGATTTAAGAAAGATATCAATACATTTTACTCACTCCTCAAATATTCAAGTTCAGTTCATAAACAATTTATTTTCTCTAAAAACCCAATCACGGTCTTCATTTCACAAGAAAATATTAAAACATTTTTAACCAGCAAGTGTAAGGCGATGAAATGAATTACCTGTCCCAGGTAAAATTGTAATCAATGCAATGTAAAGCAACTAGGATAAATAACTCACACAACAGTTCATCAAAATTATCACGATTTTCTTTTCCCCAAATCGTTTTCACGCACAGAATTCATAAAACAATACTCGTATAGCTAATACATTCATCAAATTGAACCCGTATTGGGTAATAGAAATGATTACACAATACTATCCATGCAGACTCATACAGCAAGAATAGATTCATTTCATTTACCCTTTTTGCAATAAATATTCAAGTCACATACAGCAAAGAAAACGACTAAACCCAAAATCACTTCAACATAACAACAAAATCAAATAACCAAACCCCCCTTCATAAGAGTAGGGTTGTTTTCATGAGATGATTACGCAAAAGCAAATAGTTTAAGGAGAAGGGCTCAACATGCCTGTAATTTTGATTGAAGCTCGAAGAAAACCGTGCCCACAAGAGCTATTCTTCTCTACGGTGATAGCAGTAAAGCTTTCCAAATAGTCCCCTAACTTCCACAAGCTCCAAAAATAGCCTAGCTTCTCCAAGAACAGAGGTAATAACCAAAAATAATAGCAAGTTTGACTGAACTATGGAAGAACAAAATACAGAGCAACTAAAATCTGATTGCACACAATAACAAACAAATTTCCTTTTTCCTCTTTCCAAGGTGAGTTGGTCACTAAGACCAAGGTCATTAAATGCATTGAATACAGTGATTTTTTCTCATTCCTCACGCCACCTCCGACTTAGGTTGGCGAGTTTCCTTTTTCAAATTTTGCATGTAATTACTTTTTAGCCACTTAGCTAGTTCGATGCCTCCAACTTTTTCTTGTTCCCGCCAAACTTGGCGCTGAAACTTCTAAGGACATTATTTATTGTCCTAATAAATTTCTTACCTTTCCTTTCCACATGGGTCTATGCGTCCCCTTCCTTAGGTTAGGATTAGTTTAGGATTTTAATAGTCCATATCTAGGTCATCCGCCTAGTTCATAGGTTAATGGAATTTATATCTATTTTCTCCCTTATGAAATCTAAAATCCATATAGGATAGTAGTTAGGGTATAAGATAACACTTAGGGATTGGTTAGGGTTTAATCCCCTAATATTTAATTAACTAGTTTCCATATCAAGTCTCATTAGCAATCACACAAGCAATAGTAACTTCTATCCCAAGTATCAAGTTACAACAAACAAGAGTCCAGATCAGCAACACATTCCTCTAAGATGAAAAGATGTGTCTTAACATATTTATCTTCATTTCAGAAGTTACAACATCATGAAAAGTAATTTCCATGATAACTTATAAAAATCAAGGCGTTACAGTGTGGGCATGGTTGTGGGCATGGGTTTGGGCATGGGCGTGGGTGTGTGTGTGGGTGTGGGTGTGGTTGTGGGTGTGTGTGTGGGTGCGTGATTGTGGGTGGGCATCGGCATGGATGTGGGTGTGGGAATGGGTGTGGGTGTGGGTTTTGGTGTGGGTGTGGGTGTGGGTGTGGGTGTGTGCATGGGTTTGGGCATTGGTGTGGATGTGGGCGTGGGTGGGGGCGTCTGCGTGAGTGTGGGAGTGGGTGTGGGTGTGGGTGTGGGTTTGCTGGAGGGTGTGGGAGTAGGCGTGGGAGTGGCTTTGGGCGTGCGCATGGGCATGGGTGTGGGCGTGGGCATGGGCATGGGTGTGGGTGTGGGAGTGGTCGTGGGAGTGGGTGTTGGTGTGGGCATGGGTGTGGGTGTTGATGTGGGTGTGGGCCTAGGTGTGGTTGTGGGCGTGGGCCTGGGTGTGGTTGTGGGCGTGGGCCTAGGTGTGGTTGTGGGCGTGTGTTTTGGAGAGGGTTTGGGTTTGGGCATGGGATTGGGCGTGGGCATGGGCTTGAGTGTGGGCGTGGGTGTGCTTGTGGGTGTGGATATGTGTGTTGGTGTGGGGGTGGGCGTGGGTGTGGGCATGGGTGTGGGCATGGACTTGGGTGTGGGAATGAGCTTGGCTGTGGGCATGGGATGGGTGTGGGAATGACCATGGCTATGGGCATAGGCATGGGTTTGGGAATGAGCATGGGTGATGGGATTTGGCGTGATTATGGGTGTGGGGGCATTAGTGCATGGGTGTGCATCGTGGTGTGTTTGTGCGTGTGCGTGTGAGTGTTCATGTGGTGTGCATGTGTGTGTGGGTGTGTGTGGGCATGTGTGTGTGTGTGGGTGCATTGGTGTGGTCGTGGTTATGGGTGTTGGTGTGGGCATGGGTGTGTGTCTACGTGTGGGTGTGCATGTGCGTGGGTGTGGGTGTGGGTGTGGGTATGTGCGTGTGTGTGTGCATGTGCATGTGGGAGTGTATGTGTGTGGGTGTGATGTGTGTGGGTGTGGGTGTGTGTGCGCATGTTGGTGTGGGTGTGGGTGTATGGGCGTGGGCAATGTGTGCGGTGTTGGCATGTGTGTGTGCATGTGCATGTGCGTGTGCGTCTGGTATGCGTTGCATGGGTGTGCATGTGTTGTGTATGCATATGTGTGGGTGTGGGTGTGGGTGTGGGTGTGGGTGTGTGCATGGACGTGGGTGTTGGTGTGCGTGCGTGTGGTCAATGTGTGGTGTGCGTTGTGCGGGCATGTGGGTGTGGGTGTGGCATGGTCAGTATGGGTGTGTGCATGTGGTGTGTGGTGTGTGGGTATGCATGTGGGTGTGGGTGTTGTGGGTGTGGTTTTATAGTGGGTGTACAGTGCATGTGATGGTTGTGCATGTGCATGTGCATGTGGTGTGTGTTGTGCATGTGGTGTGGGTGTGGTGTGTGTCTGCGTGTGTAGGGGCGTGGGCGTGGGCGGGGGCATGTGTACGTGTACGTGTTGCGGTGTGCATGTGTGTGTGCGTGTGGCGTGTGGCCTTCTAGGTGTTGCGTGTGCGTGTGTGGTGTGTGTCTGTGCGGGTGGGTGTGGGGGTGGGGGTGGGTATGGGTGCGGACGTTGGAGTGTGCGTGTGGTTGGGTGTGGGCGTGGGCATGGGAGCGGGCATGGGCATGGGCGTGGGCGTGGGTGTTGGTGTGGGTGTGGGTTTGAGTGTTGGTGTGGGTGTGGATGTGGGTGTCGGTGTTGGTGTGGGTTTGGGCATGAGTGTGCGCATGGGAGTGGGTGTGGGTGTGGATGTGTGTGTGGGTGTGTGTGTTGGTGTTGGGGTGGGCATGGGTGTGAGCATGGGTGTGGGGTTGGGCTCGGGCGTGGGTGTGGGCATGGGCTTGGGTGTGGGTGTTGGTTAGGATGTGGGTGTGGTTGTGCGGGTGGGTATGTGTGTGGGGGTGGATGTGCGTGCGGATGTTAGAGTGTACGTGTGTGTGGGTGTGGGCGTGGGCGTGGGAGTGGGCATGGGCATGGGCATGGGCGTGGGTGTTGGTGTGGGTGTGGTTTTGGGTGTGGGTGTTGGTGTGGGTGTGGGTGTGGGTTTGGATGTGGGTATCGGCGTCGGTGTCGGTGTGGGTTTGGAAATGGGTGTGTGCATGGGTGTAGGTGTGGGTGTGGGTGTGGGTGTGGGTGCGGGTGTGTTTTAGGGTGTGGATGTGGGCATGGGTTTAGGCGTGATCTTTGGTGTGGGTGTGGGTGTGGGTGTGGGTGTGGGTGTGTGTGTGTGTGTGTGTTCTGGTGTGGGTGTGGGTGTGTGTGGGTGTTGGTGTGGGTGTGGGCATGGGCCTAGGTTTCGGTGTGGGCATGAATTTAGGTTTGGATGTGGGCATTGGCATGGGTATGGACGTGGATGTGGCTTTGGGTGTGGGCTTTGGTGTTGACTTGGGCATGGGTGTGGGTGTGGGCGTGGGCGTGGGCATGGGCGTGGGTGTGCGTGTGGGTGTGGGTGTAGAAGTGGGTGTGGGTGTGGCTGTGTGTGTGGGTGTGGGTGTCCGTGTTGGTGTGGGTTGTGGTGTGGGTGTGGGGGTTGGTGTGGAGTAGGTGGTGGGAGTGGGCATTGGAGTGGTTGTTGTTGTTGGCGTGGGCATGGGCATGGGTTTCATCTTGGGTGTGGGTGTGTGTTTTGTTTTGGGTGTGAGTGTTGGGGTAGGGGTGTGGGTGTGGGTTGTGGTGGGTGTAGGTGTGTGTATGGGTGTGGGAATTGGTGTGGGTGTAGACATGGGTGTGGGTGTCTGTGTGGACGTGGGTGTGGACGTGTCTGTGGGTTTGGGTGTGTGTGTGGGTTTAGGTGTGGGCGTGGGTGTGGGTGTGGGTGTGGGTGTGGGTAAGGGTGTTGGTGTGGGTGTGCATGTGGGTGTGCATGTAGGTTTGGGTGTGGGTGTGTTTGTTTGTGTTCGTGTCATTATGGGCATGGGTGTTGGCATGGTAGTGGGCGTGGGAGTGGGCGTGGGCATGGGTGTGCATGTGGGTGTGGGTGTGGGTGTGGTTGTGGATGTGGGTGTGGGTGTGGATGTGGGTATGGGTGTGGGTGTGGTTATACGGGTGGGTGTGGGGGTGGGGATGGGTGTGGGTATGGACGTTGGAGTGTGCGTGTGCGTGGGTGTGGGCATGGGTTTGGGTGTGTTAATGAGCATGGCTATGGGCATGGGCATGGATTTGGGAATGACCATGGCTGTGGGCATGGGCCTCGGTTTTGGGAATGACCATCGGTGATGGGATTTTTTGTGATCGTGGGTTTGGGGGCGTTAGCGCATTGGTGGGTATGGGTGTGCATGTGCATGTGCGTGTGTGTGGGAATTGGTGTGGATGTGGGTGTCGGATTGGGTGTGGGTATGGGCATGGGTGTGGGTGTGGGCATGGGTGTGGTTGTTGGTGTGGGTATGGGTGTGGGTGTGGGTGTGTGTGTGGGCATGAACGTGGTAGTTTGTGTGGGTGTGGGTGTTGGTGTGGGTGTGGGTGTGGGTGTGTGCGTGGATGTGGGTGTTGGTGTGTGTGTCAATGTGGGTGTACGTGTGGGCGTGGGTGTGCATACGGGTGTGGGTGTAGGTGTGGATGTTAGTGTGGGTGTGGGTGTGGGTGTGGGTGTGGGTGTGGGTGTGGGTGTGGGTGTGGGTGTGGATGTGGGTGTGGGTGTGCATGTGCGTATGGGTGTGGGTGTGAATGTGGGTGTTGGTTAGGATGTGGGTGTGGTTGTACGGGTGGGTGTGCGGGTGGGGGTGGATGTGGGTGCAGACGTTGAAGTGTGTGTGTGTGGGGGTGTGCGCGTGGGTGTGGGAGTGGGCGTGGGCATGGACGTGGGCGTGGGTGTTGGTGTGGGTGTGGGTTTGGGTTTGGGTGTGGGTTTGGGTGTGGGTTTGGGTGTCGATGTCGGTGTGGGTTTGGGAATGGGTGTGCACATGGGTGTGGGTGTGGGTGTGGGTGTGGGTGTGGGTGTGAGTGTGGGTGTGTGTGTGGGTGTGGATGTGGGTGTGGGTTCGGGCGTGGGCTTGGGTGTGGGTGTGGGTGTGGGTGCGGGTGCGGGTGTGGGTGTGGGTGTGGGTGTGGGCTTGGGTGTGGGTGTGGGTGTGGGTGTGGGTGTGTTTGTGGGTGTGGGTGTGGGTGTGGTTGTGGGTGTGTGTGTGTGTGTGTGTGTGCATTCTGGTGTGGGAGTGGGTGTGTGTTGGTGTTGGTGTGGGTGTGGGCATGGGTGTGGGCATGGGTGCGGGCATGGTTATGGGCATGGGTTTGGGCGTGGGCATGGGCGTGGGTGTGGGTGTGGTTGTGGGTGTGCGTTTTGGTGCGGGCTTGTGGGTGGGCATCGACATGGATGTGGGTGTGTGAATGGGCGTGGGTGTGGGTTTTGGTGTGGGTGTGGGTGTGGGTGTGGGTGTGGGTGTGGGTGTGGGTACGGTTTTGGGTGTGCATGTGGGTGTGGGTGTGTGCATGGGAGTGGGCATTGGTGTGGATGTGGTCGTGGGTGTGGGTGTCGGTGTGACTATGGGAGTGGGTGTTGGTGTGGGTGTGGGTGTGGGTGTGGGTGTGCATGTGGGTGTGGGTGTGGATTTGGGTGTTGGCATGGGTGTTTGTGTGGGTGTGGGCGTGGGTGTGGGTTGTGATGTGGATGTGGGTGTGTTTATTGATTTGGGTGTTGGTGTGGATGTGGTTGTGGGTTTGCAGGTGGGTGTGGGAGTAGGCGTGGGAGTGGCTTTGGGCGTGCGCATGGGCATGTGTGTGAGTGTGGGCGTGGGCATGGGTGTGGGTTTAGGAGTTGTCGTGGGAGTGGGTGTTGTTGTGGGCATGGGTGTGGGCGTCGGTGTGGGTGTGGGTGTCATTGTGGGTGTGGGCGTGGGCCTAGGTGTGGTTGTGGGCATGTGTTTTGGCGAGGGTTTGGGTTTGGGCGTGGGATTGGGTGTGGCTGTGGGCTTGAGTGTGGGCGTGGGTGTGCTTGTGGGTGTGGGTATGTGTGTTGGTGTAAGGGTGGGCCTGGGTGTGGGTGTGGGTGTTGGGTTGGGTGTAAGCGTGGGTGTGGGCATGGGCTTGGGTGTAGGAATGAGCTTGGCTATGGGAATGGGATGGGTGTGGGAATGACCATGGCTATGGGCATGGGCATGGGTTTGGGAATGAGTATGGGTGATGGGCTTTTGTGCGATCGTGAGTGTGGGGGCGTTAGCGCGGTCGTGGGTATGGGTGTGCATGTGTGTGTGGGTGTGTGTGGGCATGTGCGTGTGTGTGGGCATTGGTGTGGTTGTGGGTATGGGTGTTGGTGTGGGCATGGGTGTGGGCGTGGGTGTGGGTGTGGGCGTGGACGTGGGAGTTGGTGTGGGTGTGGGTGTGCGTGTTGGTGTGGGTGTGGGTGTTGGTGTGGGTGTGGGTATGTGCGTGGACGTGGGTGTTGGTGTGCGTGTCAATGTGGGTGTGCGTGCGGGTGTGGGTGTGGGTGTGGATGTCAGTGTGGTTGTGCGTGTGGATGTGGGTGTGTGTGTGGATGTGGGTGTGGGTGTGGGTGTGGGTGTGGGTGTGGGTTTAGGTGTGGATGTGGGTATGGGTGTGGGTGTGGGTGTGGGTGTTTTTTCGGATGTGTGTATGGCTATACGTGTGGGTGTGGGGGTGGGGGTTGGTGTGGGTGCAGACGTTGAAGTGTGCATGTGGTTGGTTGTGGGCGTGGGCATGGGAGTGGGCGTGGGCGTGCATGTTGGTGTTGGTGTGGGTTTGTGTGTTGGTGTGGGGGTGGACGTGGGTGTGGGCATGGGTGTGGGGTTGGGCTCGGGCGTGGGTGTGGACATGGGCTTGGGTGTGGTAATGAGCATGGTTGTGGGCATGGGCATGGATGTGGGAATGACCATGGCTGTGGGCATGGGCATGGGTTTGGGAATGAGCATGGGTGATGGGCTTTTGCGTGATCGTGGGTTTAGGGGCGTTAGCATGGTCTTGGGTATGGGTGTGGATGTTCGTGTGGGTGTGTGTGGGCATGTGCATGTGTGTGGGCATTGGTTTGGATGTGGGTGTTGGAGTGGGCGTGGGCATGGGTGTGGCTGTGGGTGTGGGCATGGGTATGGGTGTTGGTGTGGGCATGGGTGTGGGCGTGGGTGTGGGTGTGGCCATGGACATGGGAGTTTGTGTTGGTCTGGGTGTGCATGTGGGTGTGGCTATGGGTGTTGGTGTGGGTGTGGGTGTGTGCGTGGACGTGGGTGTTGGTGTGCGTGTCAATGTGATTGTGCGTGTGGGTGTGGGTGTGCATGCGGGTGTGGGTGTAGGTGTGAATGTCAGTTAGGGTCTGCGTGTGGGTTTGGGTGTGTGTGTGGATGTTGGTCTGGGTGTGGGTGTGGGTGTGGTTGTGGATGTGGGTGTGGGTGTGGGTGTGGGTGTGGGTGTGGATTTGGTTGTGGGTGTGGGTGTGGTTGTGGATGTGGGTGTGGGTGTTGATGTGGGTATAGGTGTGGGTGTGGGTGTGCATGTGGGTGTGGGTGTGCATGTGGGTGTGGGTGTGCGTGTTGGTGTGGCTGTGGGTGTTGGTGTGGGTGTGGGTGTGGGTGTGTGCGTGGACGTGGGTGTTGGTGTGTGAGTCAATGTGGGTGTGCATGCGGGTGTGCGTGTGGGTGTGGATGTCAGTGTGGGTGTGCATGTGGGTGTGGGTGTTGCTGTGGGTGTGGGTGTGGGTATGGGTGTGGGTGTGGGTGTGGATGTGGTAATGGGTGTGGGTGTGGGTGTGGGTGTTTTTTAGGATGTGGGTGTGGCTGTGCTGGTGGGTGTGGGGGTGGGGGTGGGGGTGGGTGTGGGTGTGGACATTGGAGTGTGCGTGTGGTTGGGTGTGGGCGTGGGCATGGGTATTGGTGTCGGTGTGGGTTTGGGTGTTGGTGTGGGTTTGGGTGTGGTTGTGGGTGTGGGTGTGGGTGTGTGTGTTGGTGTGGGAGTGGGCATGGGTGTGGGGTTGGGCTCGGGCATGGGTGTGGGCATGGACTTGGGTGTGGTAATGTGCATGGCTATGGGCATGGGCATGGGTGTGGGAATGACCATGGCTGTGGGCATGGGATGGGTTTGGGAATGACCATGGGTGATGGGATTTTACGTGATCGTGGGTTTACGGGCGTTAGTGCTGTCGTGGGTATGGGTGTGCATGTGCGTGTGGGTGGGTGTGGGCATGTCTGTGTGTGTGGGCATTGGTGTGGATGTGGGTGTCGGAGTGGGCGTGGGCATGGGCGTGGGTGTGGGTGTGGGCATGGGTATGGGTGTTGGTGTGGGCATGGGTGTGGGTTTGGGCGTGGACGTGGGAGTTTTTGTGGGTGTGGTTGTGGCTGTGCGTGTTGGTGTGGGTGTGGGTGTTGGTGTGGGTGTGGGTGTGTGCGTGGACATGGGTGTTGGTGTGCATGTTAATGTTATTGTGCGTGTGGGTGTGGGTGTGTATGTGGGTGTGGGTGTAGGTGTGAATGTCAGTGTGGGTGTGCGTGTTTGTTTGGGTGTGTGTGTGGATGTTGGTGTGGGTGTGGGTGTGGGTGTGGGTGTGGTTGTGGATGTGGGTGTGGGTGTGGATGTGCGTATGGATGTGGGTTTGGGTGTGGGTTTTGGTTAGGATGTGGGTGTGGTTGTGCGGGTGGGTGTGGGGGTGGAGGTGTATGTGGGTGCGGATGTTGGAGTGTGCATGTGTGTGGGTGTGGGTGTGGGCGTGGGAGTGGGCGTTGGCATGGGCGTGGGCATGGGTGTTGGTGTGGGTGTGGGTTTGGGTGTGGGTGTGGGTTTGGGTGTGGGTGTGTGTGTCGGTGTCGGTGTGGGTTTGGGAATGGGTGTGCACATGGGTGTGGGTGTGGGTGTGGGAGAGGGTGTGTGTGTGGGTGTGGATGTGGGCATGGGTTCAGGCGTGGGCTTTGGTGTGGGTGCGGGTGTGGGTGTGGGTGTTCTTGTGGGTGTGGGTGTGTGTGTGTGTGTGTGTGTGCGCGTTATGATGTGGGTGTGGGTGTGTGTGGGTGTGGGAATGGGTGCGGGCATGGGTGTGAGCGTGGTAGTGGGCGTGGGCATGGTGTAACATCCCCATTTTAAGATACTAGAACAAGGGAAATTTTTGTTTTTTATTTTTTTTATATACAACATTCTCTGTTATGAATTATATAATTCAAACACACATTCAAGTTTTAATAATTGTTCTCTGTCCAATTAATGTAACTTGGATCACACAATTTCTTTTAAAAACCAATGTTCCCTGTTCACATATTTGCAATAAGGAACACACATTCAATGCCATTCAATCATATAACAGATACCGTATGCTGCTGTAAATGACTCGCAAAACTACCGATCTCCCATTTTATGGCTCGGAGTTTCAGCGATCTCTCATTTCATGACTCGGCGACTTACCGATCCTTCATGTTAATTCATGCATAGTATAATAAATATAGAAGGTTCTCTTACCGTTTCCGGTTATCAAAGTGATCCATTTAAGAAGCCTATATGAATATCTGTTACTGATATTCATCTGACATCCTACATCTTAAACTAGGTGATTAGGATGCAACTAGCACTTGCGATACTTTGGCCAAAGATTTTCACATGCTTTGCATGATCATATTCGTCGATGTGGTACACATCATTGGAATACGTTCTTCACCTCACTTCATTTGTTATCTAGAATGGTCTTTCTTGGTCTCTTCTAGTCCTTCCATTTAAGGTCAAGCTCTAACCCCAATTAGCAATATGAACGAGCATAGGAAGTTACTCATGGTAACTAAAGATACGCGGACATATGATGTCTTCCATAGAATACTCCATGTGTCTAGTTACCTTTAGTCCTCCGGATTCACTTTGTATGCGTGATCACATTCCTATCCCCATCTAAGAACTTAGTATCCAGCTTATGTAACCTTGATGATTTATTTCGGGAGGGCATTGTAATATGTCAGCTATAACATTGTGCCATCATGAAGGCCCCGCCTTCATGAAGACACTATATTGTAGCTGGCGTATGTCAATGTCCTATGGAATCCTCTCATCGAGAGTACACATCTAGCTCGTTTGTGATTTTGTTATGATCTTAATATTTAAGATCAACTTTCAGCAGCCATGCTGATCCCTTATTCTCTTTCTTGTTACAGTTGTATATAGCTAAGAGAGGCTTAATCTGTCTTCTAGCTTACTACGCATCTCCTCCTTCGTACCAAAGGGTTGCATTTTCTCTACTTGATTCCTTGCTTAATATTTGGACTAAGCAGTCCATTATCGATAACTTAATAAGTTTAACCTATTAAACTTAACCAAGTGTTCCACAACTGTAAACAAATTCAGAATTCCATCTTATTAGACGTCATTTAAACGAGGTCTAATTCTAAATGAATTTATTCATTTATCATCCTTAACCTTACTTAGTTAAGGTCTGTTAACATTAGATATGATTTCCCATATCTTTATTTTTTGAATTTAAACATTCGAGGCTATTTACGGAGTCAGAATACAAGGTTTGGCTGCTCCTAAGTTATTTGATATTCCTTAGCTTTCAAGATAATGCCAAATACCTTTCAATTAAGAGATCATGTTTACCTAAATCCTTTTTGATGTCAATTTAAAATTCAACTTAACCCAAGTATAAACTAATTGCACATTTCAACGTAAAATTTGCATTTAGGTAAAGAATAGATGTTATTCCTTTTTAAATCCATCCATTAACATTTGAATAATTCCAAATCAAGGAATAATGTTATATTCTCAAACTTATTCAACAATATAAAACTGATACAATCATTAAAAATATCACACTCGTACTTGTATTCCTCCATCGGCCATACAATCTATACATTTTCCAGTCCAATTGACTGGACTTTGTTTATATTAAACAACATTATAACTCATAAGTTAGAAGAATGTAATTTCTTCTTTTCTCATTTCCTCGTAACGGAGTAATAGTTATCAATTACAATCCATCTTCGGTCAATCAAAAGAAGTATCAAAAAACAACCATGTCTTTGTTTATACTCAAGTTCCATCTACAAAAATTACTTGCATGGGCCAGTTCATTGAACTGAGCATATTAAGCACTTGTATTTAAAATGAGGTGCTTTTAATTAACTGTCTCAATAAAAGAACCCTACTTTTATGAAATGTTAATATGAACGTCATTCCAGAATTAAATACCAAAAAGGATGAACAGCATATCAACTTAATCATCTAATTACCATCCCAATCGGTCAAGGGATTACTATCCTCTTTCCGAATACTTATAACAAGAAGTAATTTCCTTCAAACATTTCTAGATTACAAACATCCGTAAGAACTGAAAATATAATTATGTAACTGTTGTTCTAACATAATGCTATCAATTCCTTTCTCCTACATTTGTTAGAGGAATATTCACAATTAGATTTTAACTAAAACTTCCAACAGAACCATTTTCCTTTCCTTTCATACAACCTGTCTAATCTCAAACAATCAAACGCTGAAGAGAAAAGTAAACAGCAATTTAAATACAAACGCTTAACCCAAGCAGTACGAAATTCGTTCCATAAAAATTATAGATTTCTAACTGTATGAGATAAAATGATCATTAATTCAATTATCCATTTAGACTCTCTTTCCTTTCCTAATAATTGTACTAGAAATTTTAATTCAAACGTGATATCAATCAATGATAACAGTCCAAAGAGAAATGAACGAAAATCAATAATCAAATAAAAGGAGGATCATATTACCTCTTCCTACTGTCTAACTAGATATTCACTAGTTAGAACAAACCTGATCCACTAGTGTGTTTCCTTCTGAATAAATATATTTCAGTATTCAAAACCCACTATCTCCCTTTCTAGAAAGTTGACCAGAATTCATTGCAACTGGTCCATAAGCATTAGTACCAAAGGAACCTCAAAATGCAATCATTTCCTTTCATATATTTCTCTCAACGTACATTCTCTTCCAGATATAAACAAGCAAGAATGTACAACTAGTTTTATAACCAAAATGTTTCACCAAAAACAAACATTTCAGCTAGCTACGTAATCGTGATTCTTATCATAATAGTAAAAGGAATCATGATTCAAACATTTAAAGTAATAATTCCACTTCAATTCAGTCTTGATGAAACAACAAAGAGTTTAGATTGCGAATTGGATATATACTTTTATATATATAAAAACATACGTGTTTGCTAAAAACAGTCATACCCAGCTTAGTCTGAAACGAGTAAATGTACGGAAAACATATTACCATCATTTAGCTGAAATAAGTGAGAAACCCCCCTTTTTTTTACAAGAACAAGAATCTATTCAAGTTTAGTTCCAGGTGATTACATTGAAGGAGTTCGAATAAACATCTATGTTACTTATATATCTATATACTTTTCAAAAGATTTAAGAAAGATATCAATACATTTTACTCACTCCTCAAATATTCAAGTTCAGTTCATAAACAATTTATTTTCTCCAAAAACCCAGTCATGGTGTTCATTTCACAAGAAAATATTAAAACATTTTTAACCAGCAAGGGTAAGATGATGAAATGAATTCCCTGTCCCAGGTAAAATTGTAATCAATGCAATGTAAACCAACTAGGATAAATAACTCACACAAAAGTTCATCAACATTATCATGATTTTCTTTTCCCCAAATTGTTTTCATGCACAGAACTCATAAAACAATACTCGTATACCTAATACATTCATCAAATATAACCCATATTGGGTAATAGAAATGATTACACAATACTATCCATGCAGACTCATACAGCAAGAACAGATTCATTTCATTTACCCATTTTGCAAGAAATATTCAAGTTGCATACAGCAAAGAAAATGACTCAACACAAAATCACTTCAACATAACAACAAAATCAAATAACCAAACCCCCCCCCCTCATAAGAGCAGGGTTGTTTTAATGAGACGATTAAGCAAAAGCAAATGGTTTAAGGAGAAGGGCTCAACATGACTGTAATTTTTCTTTAAGCTCGAAAAAAACTGGGCCCACAGGAGCTATTCTTCTCTACGGAAACAACAGTAAAGCTTTCCAAACAGTCTGCTAACTTCCACAGGCTCCAAAAATAGCCTAGCTTCTCCAAGAACAGAGGTAATAACCAAAAATAACAGCAGGTTCGACAGAACCATGGAAGAACAAAATGTAGAGAAACTAAAATCTGATTGCACATAATAACAAACAAATTTCCTTTTTCCTCTTTCCAAGGTGAGCTGGTTGCTAAGACCAAGGTCATTGAATGCATTGAATACAGTGCTTTTTCCTCATTCCTCACGCCACCTCCGACTCAGGTTGGCGAGTTTCCTTTTTCAAATTTTGCATGTAATTCCTTTTTAGCCACTTAACTAGTTGGATGCCTCCAACTTTTTCTTGTTCCCGCCAAACTTGGCGCTGAAACTTGTAAGGACATTATTTATTGTCCTAATAAATTTCTTACCTTTCCTTTCCACATGGGTCTATGCGTCCCCTTCCTTAGGTTAGAATTAGCTTAAGATTTTAATAGTCCATATCTAGGTCATCTGCCTAGTTAATAGGTTAATGGAATTTATATCTATTTTCTCCCTTCTGAAATCTAAAATCCATATAGGATAGTAGTTAGGGTATAAGATAAAACTTAGGGGTTGGTTAGGGTTTAATCCCCTAATATTTAATTAACTAGTTTCCATATCAAGTCTCATTAGCAATCACACAACCAATAGTAACTTCTGTCCCAAGTATCAAGTTACAACAAACAAGGGTCCAGATCAGCAACACATTCCTCTAGAATTAAAAGATGTGTCTTAACATATTTATCTTCATTTCAACAGTTACAACATTATGAAAATTAATTACCATGATAACTTACAAAAATCAAGGCATTACATTCCTCCCTTCTTAAATAATCATCATCTCGATGATCAAATTAACCAATTCAAGGAGTTTCTAGGACAAAATTCAGTTATTATCCTTCCATTCATAAGTTCATACCAAAAATAGATTCACTCTTAAAAACAGTGTTTTAAGACAACTGTAAAATAGACCAATAATTGTCTAAATTTGGTAGAATTATCAGTTTTTCGAATTTCAATTTTGATCAAACAAGTATGGAAAAGCAGATCTCATTTCTTCGAGATTTTCCCAAGTTGCACTTTCTTCGCTAAACTGATCCCACTGGACCTTACATTGATTCACTTCACGATTTCTTAAGCACAACTGGTGAGTTCCCAACACTCGAATGGGCTTAATCACGATTATTCTTGGGTCTTGGACCTGCAAGGAATTCCAATTCAGCACATGTGATAAATCTGTTATTTATTTCTTAAGCAAAGAAATATGAAAAACATCATGCATTTGTGATAAATCAGGAGGTAATGCTAGACGATAAGCTACAGGGTTGATTATTTCAACAATTTCAAAAGGTCCCACGTAAAGTGGCGAAAACTTGGCAGCCTTGCCAAATGTTATTGAGCTCTTTTTCGGCTTAACCCGAAGAAAGACCTTCTCACCAAGTTTATAATTCCTATCAACCCGCTTTAAGTCTGCATAACTCTTCTGCCTATTGGCAGCCTCCTTTAGATGTTCCCGAATCATTTTGATTTGTTGTTCCATTTCCTTGAGGATTTCTGGCCCAATTACTTCTATGTCCTCTATGCTATCCCAGCTAACAGGGGTTCTACATTTTCTTCCATACAATTCTTCAAATGGCGCCATTTTTAAAGAGGCGTGATATGTATTATCGTAGGCAAATTCAACCAGCGGAAGGTATTCCTCCCATTTATACTGCTGGTCCATGCAATACATTCTTAACATTTCCTCTAAAACTTGATTGACTCTCTCGGTCTGTCCATCCGTCTCCGGATGATATGCAGAGCTAAAGTTTAATTTAGTTCCCAAGGCCGAATTAAGCGTTTGCCAAAACCTTGATGTCATCCTTGGATCTTTTTCCGATATGATCAATTCGGGTATTCCATGCAATCTGAAAATTTCATGTACAAATCTTCTTGCTAATACTGGTGCATCATCTTTCAAATTACTAGCAATGAAGTGTGCCACTTTGGTTAATTTGTCGATGACAACCAGGATGATATCATTCTTGTTCCTTAACATAGGCAATCCTTGAACGAAATCCATCATTATCACTTGCCATTTGTACTGTGGAACACTGTGGGGATACAATAATTCAGCGGGATGTATATGTTCCGCCTTAACACACTGACATTCCAAGCAGTGTGTTACAAATTCCACCACATCCTTTTTCATTCCCTTCTAGAAGTATTGTTGCTTAAGATCAACAAGCATTTTCGTAATGCCAGGGTGTCTAGAAAAAGGTGAATTATAAAATTCAGTTAACAATTTCCTTCTTAATTCATTTGCCAAAGGTATATATACCCTGTTTTCAAACCTCATAATTCTTTCATTATCGAAACGAAATCCTTTATACCTTACATCCTTTGGATCTACAGCAAGTGTTGTTTTGACTTGCTGGAAATAAGGATCTAATTCTAAGGCATCTTTCATCTCATCCTTAAACTGAGTTCTTAACGTTATAAGAGCAGAGATATGCTTCCTTTGACTCAGAGCATCTTCCACTCTATTTTCCTTGCCTTTGATGTAGCTTATATCAAAATCATACTGAGACAGAAATTCTAACCATATTCGTTGTCTTGCATTCAAATTTAGCTGAGTAAAAATATACTTCAACCCCAGATGGTCAGTTTTTAACTCAAAAGGTTTTCCTAAAATGTAATGCCTCCACATTTGAAGTGCATGTACAATGGTAGCGAGCTCTAGGTCGTGTGGAGCATAATTATGTTCATGTAACTTAAGCTTTCTGCTTTCATAAGCTATAACATGGTCATTCTGTAACAGAATACCTCCAAGGACTTCTCCCGATGCATCCGTTACAACCATAAAATTTCCATTTGCATCTAGTACAGTTAAAATAGGTGTTGTAGTTAACCGTTCCTTTAAATTTTTAAAGGAAGATTCACATTT
The DNA here is from genome assembly GCA_019776745.2 of Taxus chinensis. NCBI lineage: Eukaryota > Viridiplantae > Streptophyta > Pinopsida > Cupressales > Taxaceae > Taxus > Taxus chinensis. Next base: position 455,659,681 of record CM034154.1, on the reverse strand, counting down.
GTCAGTCTAGACAAATTTCTTATCCTTCTTTTGTAGTGAAGTGATTGGGGCAGAAATTTTTGAAAAATCCTTAACGAAATTTCTATAATATCCTGCCAAGCCCATGAAGCTTCTTACTTCATGCACGTTCTTAGGCGTAGGCCACTCGGTTATAGCTTCGATCTTTGAAGGGTCTATAGCTATTCCATTCTTACTTATAACGTGTCCCAAATAATGCACCTATGCATCATAAAAGGAACATTTAGACAGTTTACCTTACAACTTCCTCTTTCTTAAAACTTCTAGCACTACCCTTAAATGTTCTTGGTGCTCTTTGACATTTTTAGAGTATATAAGAATATTGTCTAAGAATACAAGCACAAACTTGTCTAGGTATTCTTGAAAAATATTGTTCATTAGATTCATGAAGGCGGCAGGTGCATTTGTCAACCCAAAAGGTAACACCGTGAATTTATAATGCCCGTACCTTGTTCTAAAAGTTGTTTTATGAATATCTTCTTCCTTTATTCTCAACTGATGATACCCAGATCGAAGATCTATTTTTGAATAGACTGATGCTCCATGCATTTGGTCGAACAGATCATCAATCCTAGGAAGTGGGTATCGATTCTTAATAGTTGCCTTGTTCAACATTCTATAATCAATGCACAATCTCAATGTGCCATCCTTTTTATTTACAAAAATTACTGGTGCTCCCCATGGTGAGACGCTTGGTCTTATCAGCCCCTTAGTCAAAAGTTCCTGTAATTGAGCCTTTAACTCTACCAACTCGAGGGTGGTCATTATATAAGGTGACTTAGATATGGGTTCAGTTCCTGTCTTGATTTCTATTGCAAAGTCAAACTCTTGTTTGGGTGGAAGACCTGGTAATTCCTCCAGAAATACATCACTGAAATCCCTTAATAATGGATATCTTTCCATGAAACCATTATCCTCCTTAGCATTTTCTGTCATTTTTACTGTATACAAGGTGTAGCCTCTATTTTTAGCCCTTTTCAGTTGCATAGCTGTTAGTTTTCTAACTGCAACTTCATGCTTTACACCTTGAATGACTGTTGCTTTCTGCAGGTCGTCAAAACAATAAATTTGTTTTTCATAATAGTCGACCTTTTCCTTATGTTCTGTCAACCAGTTAACTCTAATAATGATATCATATGATCCTAAAGGAGTGACATACAGGTCAACTTCAGTGGAGAAACTGGGAAAGTCAAGAATTGCCCAAAAAAGGCACATTTTGACTGTATGGACAACATTATTCACATAATGCACTGTCCATTTCTTATCCATTTGTTCATCCTTTCTTTTTAATTTCATTGCAAGTTTAGTAGAAATAAAGCATTCAATGGCTCCAGTATCAAAAATTATGACTACAGGTGTACCGAATAACTTACCTGAAACTTCTATAGGCATAACTTGCTTTTCAGCTTGTCTGTTAGCCACCGCAGCGTGTATCCTATGCTGCTGATTTCAGAGAACGGTGACTCGTATAATGGCCCTTTCCTAGGCTCAAATTTGTTACCAGCTTTGAAGTTATCATTCTGGCTCCCATAGGACTTTTTTCCATTGCCACTAACTTTTGCGAAGCTATTCCGCACACCATTTACAGGTTTATTCATTATAGATTTCTTGTTGTTATCTACAACAATTTTGTTTTTCACACCAAACCTTTTCCAAGGCCCCCTTTTGGGTGCAAGAGATGAAGAAGAGTTGGGAATCTTCTTCCTTATCTCTTCCCTATGAGTAGAAATTGTTCTCAATTTCTGTTCCTGTCTTATTGCCTTTTTGACAACTCCTTCCATGGTGGTTAGACCGTGGACATCCACTTCACCACCAATCATGGGATTTAGTCCCATTATGAACTTTCGTATTTTGAACTTCTCATCAGCTTGGTACTACGGCACATACTTAAGGAGTTTAGTAAACCCTTCCTAGTATTCTGTCACCGTCAACCTTCTTTGCGACCAATTCTAAAATTCAGTCATTTTCCTCTCAAAATGGAGTTGAGGAAGCCACCGTTGCCTAAAGTAACCCTTAAATTGATCCCAAGTTATGTCTGATTCGAAAATATTCAACTAAACCTTACGGTTGTCCCACCATGATGATGCTTCATGAGAAATATGATATGCTCCCCATATCACTTTGGTCTCCTCAGAGAAGTTTCTTATTGCAAAGTACTTCTCCATTTCACTGAGCTAGTTCTCAGCTCTGTCCCCAAGGGTTGTTCCATCAAACTTTGAAGGACTTATTCTCTTTATGTCATTTTTAAGTTCAGCTACTAATCTTGCCCTTTTAGTTCCGGGATGATTAGGAGCATTCACATTACTATTATCAACACCCGGATTCCCTCCATTGGTGTTGTCCACAGGAAGTGGCTGATCATTTATATCAGCTTCTTCTTCCTCCTCTTTATTTCCCATTGACTACTATTCCAAAATAGTCAAATGAACTCTTGTGTCTAGTAGGGCAACAAGGATTTCATCCAGCTTTTGAGCAGTAGCTGCTTCTCCACCCGGTGACGGGTTGTTCGCAACATTTCTTCTTGTTTTGACCATTTTTTGTTCAATAAGAAAATATAAACCTTATTAAATTGTGGACTCATTAGGTCCAAGAGCTGTAACCTTCAGCTCTGATACCAAGATGTAACATCCCCATTGTAAGATACTAGAACAAGGGAAATTTTTGTTTTTTTTTTCTTTTATATACAACATTCTCTGTTATGAATTATATAATTCAAACACACGCTCAAGTTTTAATAATTTTTCTTTGTCCAATTAATGTAACTTGGATCACACAATTTCTTTTAAAAACCAATGTTCCCTATTCACATATTTGCAATAAGGAACACACATTCAATGTCATTCAATCATATAACAGATACCATATGTTGCTGTAAATGACTCGCAGAACTACCAATCTCCCATTTTATGGCTCGGAGTTTCAGCGATCTCTCATTTCATGACTCGGTGACTTACCAATCCTTCGTGTTAATTCATGCCTAGTATAATAAATATAGAAGGTTCTCTTACCATTTCCGGTTATCGAAGTGATCCATTTAAGAAGCCTATCTTAATATCTGTTACTGATATTCATCTGACATCCTACATCTTAAACTAGGTGATTAGGACAACGTAACTAGCACTTGCGATACTTTGGTTAAATATTTTCACATGCTTTGCATGATCATATTCCTGGATTTGGTACACATCATTGGAATACGTCCTTCACCTCACTTCATCTGCTATCTAGAATGGTCTTTCCTGGTCTCTTCTAGTCCTTCCATTTAAGGTCAATCTCTAACCCCAATTAGCAATATGAACGAGCATAGGAAGTTACTCATGGTAACTAAAGATACGCAAACATACGATGTATTCCCTAGACTACTCCGTGTGTCTAGTTACCTTTAGTCCTCCGGATTCACTTCGTATGCCTGATCACATTCCTATCCCCATCTAAGAACTTAGTATCCAGCTTATGTAAACTTGATGATTTATTTCAGGAGGGCATTGTAATATGTCAGCTATAACATTGTGCCATCAGGAAGGCCCCGCCTTCATGAAGACACTATATTGTAGCTAGCGTATGTCAATGTCCTACGGAATCATCTCATCGAGAGTACACATCCAGCTCATTTGTGATATGCTTATGATCTTAATATTTAAGATCAACTTTCAGCAGCCTTGTTGATCCTTTATTCTCGTTCTTGTTACAGTTGTATGTAGCTAAGAGAGACTTAATCCATCTTCTAGCTTACTACGCATCTCCTCCTTCGTACCGAAGGGTTGCATTTTCTCTACTTGGTTCTTTGCTTAATATTTGGACTAAGTAGTCCATTATCGATAACTTAATAAGTTTAACCTATTAAACTTAACCAAGTGTTCCACAACTGTAAAAAAATTCAGAATTCCATCTTATTAGACGTCATTTAAACTGTAACATCCCCATTTTAAGATACTAGAACAAGGGAATTTTTATTTTTTTAATACAACGTTCCCTGTTATGAATTATATAATTCAAACACACATTCAAGTTTTAATAATTGTTCTCTGTCCAACTAATGCAGTTTAGATCACACAATTTCCTTTTAAAACCAATGTTCTCTGTTCACATACTTGCAATATGGAACACACATTCAATGTCATTCAATCATATAACAGTTACCATATGCTACTATAAATGACTCGAAGAACTACTGATCTCCCATTTTATCACTCAGAGTTTCAGCGATCTCTCATTTCATGACTTAACGACTTACCAATCCTTCATGTAAATTCGTGCATTTTATAATGAATATACAGGGTTCTCTTACAGTTTCTTGTTATCAAAGTGATCCGTTTAAGAAGCCTATCTGAATATCTGTTACTTATATTCATCTGACATCCTGCATCTTAATTTAGGTGATTAGGACAATGCAACCAGCACTTGCGATACTTTGGCCAAATATTTTCACATGCTTTGCATGATCATATTCCTAGGTGTGGTACACATCATTGGAATACGTTCTTCACCTCACTTCATCTGTTATCTAGAATGGTCTTTCCTGGTCTCTTCCAGTCCTTCCGTTTAAGGTCAAACTCCAATCAACAACTAGCAATATGAACGAGTATAGGAAGTTACTCATGGTAACTAAAGATACGTAGACATACGACGTCATCCCTAGATGACTCCATGTGTCTAGTTACCTTTAGTCCTCCGGAGTCACTTCGTATATGTGATCACATTCCTATCCCCAGCCAATAACTTTGTATCCAGCTTATGTAAACTTGATGATTTAATTTGGGAGGGCATTGTAATATGTTAGCTATAACATTGTGTCGTCAGGAAGACCCCGCCTTCATGAAGACACCATATTGTACCTGGTGTATGTCAATGTCCTACGGAATCCTCCCATCAAGAGTACACATCCAACTCAAGTGTGATTTGGTTATGATCTTAATATTTAAGATCAACTTTCAGCAGCCATGCTGATCCTTTATTCTCGTTCTTGTTATAGTGGTATGTAGCTAAGAGAGACTTAATCCGTCTTCTAGCTTACTACGCATCTCCTCCTTCGTACCGAAGGGTTACATTTTCTCTACTTGGTTCCTTTTTTAATCTTTGGACTAATCAGCCCATTTATAACACTCTGAACTATTGTTACTTCCTCATGAGCATTCAAGTGTTGATATATGATTTCTTCTGTAAAAGGATGTGTTCCTTTGATTGTGAAGTCATGCTTGATATGTACTGTATCTTCTTTGCAATTGAAGATCTTTGTGTAGACACCAAATTCGTGTCTTACGACCCCTTGTGACCCGTATCTCATCTCGCAATATAACCTCATCACCTAAACCTTACACAATTATTTATTAATTGCCTTCTAATTAATAAATCCACATCACCCTACCTACCACCTCACTTTGCCACTTCATCATGACCTAGCCCTAACCCTAAAACTAACCTAATTAAGACCCATAACTTGGTCCACACCTACACCCATAACTAATGACCCCTTTCTCGCACCCAAAACCGACCTTCTAGTCACTTGACCGAGCCCGCAACTGATCTCTCGGGAGAAAAGCAGGGAGGTAGGCTATTTTACTAAAAATAGCCTACTTTTTCCTTACCGATGCTGGTTCCTACTCGACCGCCGTCGGTTACGCAACTGCCATCAGTTCCCTGTAAATGGGCTCCCCAAACCAAAACAACGAATCAGAATTTCATTTTAGGGATCAGTCGAAGGATTTATGGATCAACAGAGAGCATTAGGAGTGAGAAACAGAGTCCAGATCTTCACTTGACCGAGCAGAGACGAGTGGAAATACCATAAGTGTTTACAGCAAAGAAAATCAGCTTGCATCTTGGTCAAAACCAGTAAGTCACATATTGCATGTCCTCTGTTATAACATTTCTTATACTTCTTGAATCTCAGTCCTCCTAAATCTGTTTCGGAATCCACTACCCAATGTGCCATTGCATCTAACTGTCATTCTTTTACCCCTCATCATCTCATTTCCTAATATCATCCATAAACCAACCTTACAAACACCATAGCTACCAAGAAGATCCTAGAACCCACCGGTATCGGTTATCAGTAACCGGCATCGATTATCAGTAACCGCCATCGGTTCCTCTGATCAAAACCAGAAAACCAACCTTTCCCCTACCCAATTCAATGAAACAACTTAATTGATATCTTACAGTATTTTGTGTTAATTCATATTAGCAGGGGAACTGACCACCTTCGAAAGGAAGTTTTATATTTCCTGGGCCCAAGGCAGTTCCCTCATTTATTGTCTAATTAAAATCTTGTGGTCTTGTGTTCTTATTTGCAGGTAGTCCTTCCAAGACAAAAAGGAGTTCTTCGCAGTCAACCTGATCTTTCTCTATGGTACGCGCACACCATCTCGACATTCTATAGGTATTCCTCCTAGCCCCTAACCTTATCTGTTTCTAAAAGGAATGAAACATTTCCGAGTGAAACATTTTGGCACACCCGGTGGGACCCATCTTGGGTTTCTGTATCTCTTGCTTATTTTCGTTTTAGGAAGCATACTTGCTGTTGCTGCTTTTGTTATATATTTCATAAAGAATTTGTCTTGCTTTCCTAGTTTTACATTAGTGAAAGTCATCTCTCTTGCTTCATCAAACATAATTTTCGATTTGGGTTTAAAACACGTGCATTGCATTCCTTCTTGTTGTTTTTCAATTCTAGTGAACGTAGATTAAGTAACAGGTCGTACACGTGGGGGTGATATCCACTGTATTGACAAGAAATTAATCTTAAATTCATTGCACAACACATACCGAATCACTTCACAATTAACACAACAGCTCAAACATCCCCCCTTTTCCGCGGTATTCCTCCACCCGATTGAGGTAACCTTATAAGCTAAAACAACTTGACATTTCCCCTCAGTCTCTTGTTTAGGATTCTGACATCATTCTACGTCTAAAGGCATAAGCCCACAATAATTAAAATTAACCCTAGGGTTAATCTCTGGATTTGCATGTGCATCTTGCTGGTTCTGTTTTCTTTCTCATTCTCTGTCTTCTGTGATCAATAACTGGACAAGTATACTAAACTTTGTTAAAAATCAAATTAGCAGCTTTTTTTTTATATCTTGTTAGCCCAGACTTATTACACCGACATCGGTTACCTGACCGATGTCAGCTATAGTATAACTGACATCGGTTACTAGACCGATATCGATTACTATCTTTTCCAATTCCTGACAAACCAGCAACCTACCAATTTTACCAGTCTGAGTTTGTTTCTGTTCCTGACAGATTGAAACCCTACGGTGAACTCCAGTCCATGGTTGTTATCACTCGAAAGCAAGCCGCCACCATGGTTTCACATGCTTGCTCTATTTCTTTACCTGAATCACCCCCTTCACATTCTGTGGGGAATCCTACGGATACCAGTGAGGTTCCTAAAATTCCTGTGGGAGATAAGGACTTTGCCAAGTTTCTGGATGCTAATTCCAGCACTGTACAATACTATTTATCTCATACCCCTGACCATATGCCTGATGGTCAGCTCCTTGTGGGTATGCCTATTAGTATAGCTGCTCATTTAGCTCCCACTCCGCCTGATAATACCGCCTTGCTTCCTGTATCTCTAGCCCCGTCTCCCAATCTGATGGATTCAGAGGTTCATATGACCCCAATTAGCTTTGCTTTGGTTAATCTTGGACCCCACATATCATTACCACCGACTGCCCCTACCTCATCTCTCTTGCAGACTGCTCCATTCATGACTTGCTCTCTGCCACCTATCCACACGAGCTTTCCTTCTCAAGCTCCGCCTACCTTTTCATTCCCATACACGTATCTAGTGACCTCAACATCCTATATGGGACATCCCTATTCGGTCACCTCAACATATTCATCCTCCACACCTTATCAACACTTAACCCCACCAGTGTCTAGCGGTGGTCCTTGGTCCAATTTGCCTCCGTTTACCACAACCACACCATCATCTCATCCAACTACTGATCTAATTAAACAAATGATGGACAAAATGCAAAACCTGGAGGCTTCTGTTTCAGGAAGTCGTAGCGCCTTGACATACGAGCAAGTTTGTCGGGAGCCCATTCACCCTTCTGTCCCCCTTCATTCATATCCTCCTCAATGGGAGTTGCCAAAATTTACTCGTTTTAATAGTAAAGAGGATCCTCAACAACACTTGCGATCATTTAGACATGCTTGTTATTTGATTGCCCATGATGATGCCTTGTTACTCCGCACCTTTCCCATGTCCTTATCAGGACCTGCCTTGGAGTGGTACAGTGCTTTAACCCAGCACTCAATCTTCTCTTTTAACCAACTAGCCCAATCTTTCTTGGATCATTTCTCCATTAACATTGCCAAGAAAGTATCTATTACCGACCTCTATGCCATCCGAAAATTTGAAGATGAATCTATCACAGATTTCGTTGGATGATGGCGGGGCCTTATCAACCAACTTACGTATGCCTTGCCTCAAACCAAACTTATCAAACTATTTACGCGGGCCTGCGCTAAGCACATCTCCCCTACCCTCCAAATTCAAACTTTCCGTACATTCGACGAGGCCTTTAGTATGGCTCGAAAATTAGAAATTCAAGCCTTAGAGGAAGAGAAATTGCGGTTGCGCAACAAAAACTCCACTTTCCTAACTCCAGATTCCACCAATAAACCAAATACCACCACTCCTCACGCATCCACTTCTTCTAAATCAAAAGGAGCTGTCCACGCGGTGATGGTCAAATCCCAACCACCGTCCAATACCCCGCCAAAAACCACTTATAAGTATAAAGTGGAACCCATCAACTACACTCCCTTGGGGGAGACATATGGTGTGATATTGGAAAAACTGCTCAAAGCAGGAGCCATTACCTTACCTCCTATTAAACCTCATTCCGGATTTGATTCCACTCACGCCATACCTTCCTGGTACAAAGAAAATGACTTCTGTAACTTCCACCGTGTGAAGGGACACAGTCATGAAAACTACAAGATGTTGAAAAACATAGTGCAGGAAATGGTTGATGCAGGGGATATAGCCCTCGATAATCCTAACGCCCCTGCCAACTGAAATTTGAAAATCTTTAACAAACCATTCCCAAATCACTCTTCCAACAGTAACGTAAACCAGGATATCTTAACCGAGGAGAGTGTTCATGAGATCCATGCAGTCTTCGACTACCCAGCCAAAAGCCTCTATCGAGAAAATTTTGAATCAAGCCTCTTCACTAACACGGGAGTCCGAACCTCCTTCACCACCATCAAGCCAAAGTGAAATCATTCCTTTACCCATAAAAGAGTTAACTGCCCAGACTTCTCTTCTCATCAATGAGTCTGCTTACACCACATCCCTACAAGACTGTGAACAGATGTTATCTAATTTATCTATTTCCCAGACGTCTCCCTCTACCGCTCTTGCTGCACAAGAGGAGGGTATGCCACTCCTTTTGACATCCTTAGACGAGAAATATCTTGCACCGACATCACTAAATTCTTTAACCATGACAGACATTCTCAAACATGCCCTCCTGCCTATTAGTCCTTCATCATCTAAATCTTTTCAACAACCGGTCGACCTCTTAATATCTATTGATATAGTACCTCATCTACCCCCTGTATCATGCCCACAATGGACTGGAATCACAACCTTTCTTCCGTACCAAATTTACAATTCAAACCTCAAGACTGTCATTCTCCAGAAGATAGACGAATCCTATGGGAACGTTTGAATACCCCTTATTCTACTCAAATGCAAATGACCGATTCTGAGGCCTCCACCATATACCCGAAGTGCTTACAGAAGCTTAAAATTCCCATGTTCTCACCTTCACCCCCCTCACCTCTACCAAATGCCCCGTCCACTTCTATTAACTTAGCCAAATCTTCCCCTACGCTTGGGACCTTGCCCATACCCAGTCTAACACACCCACCTAAGTGGCTTGATTTATCCAAAAATAAATCCACCCCGCCACCTAGGAGACAAACTCAATTTGTGCCTCTCATCACAATCAAAACCCTCATCGTCATACCCACTTTCCATATTAGGACCTCATCCCTCTACCTTACATCAATATATCATACCTCCTGCGTTTTCTTCAAAACAACCTATGCCTTCCGCACCTATACAGAGATCAAAGGGTATAACAACACCGTTACCCCACATATCCTTTCCACCCATCAACTCTAAACAAACTCCATCATCAAAGGATTTATTTGCTGTCACTCCCCTTTCTCCGTGGTTGTTTCCCGCTACCACTTCATCTGTAGCCTCATCATCTAACCAACCGAACGTAACTTCTGCGCCAAAGAAACCACGTTTAGTGAAAAACACGTGTCAACACCCCTCAGCTAAAACACCACCCGTATGAACCAACCATGCCCAAACATTACCAAAACCCCGCACAACCAATACCCTCATCCGATTTTGACCCACTCAAAGGATCTTACGCCAAAATCCTTGTTATGTTGGTGGAGAATGCGACCATTTCCCTACCCCCACTTAGACCTTATGACCCGTCTAAAACCTCGACCGATAGGTTATGATGATTCTAAAATCTACGCATATCACCGCACACCAGGACATGATGTGGAGGGATGCAAAGCTTTAAAAACCATCCTTCGTCAGTCACCTCTCCCGGATAGAAAGGTTAAGAAAGACAACTTATGAAGGGAGAGACCTTTAGCTTCAACCCCCTCTACTCTACCATCTGTCCCCACCTCACCAAGATCTATCATTATTACAACCCCACCTCTTGAAAACCATGAGTTTATCCCAACCATCTTCCTCATTTCAGGTCTACGAGATTAATATGATTATTGTCGTTACTTGAGGGCAGAAAACCAATGGGAAAGTGAAAAGAAAACACACCTGCAGCATCTCTTTCTCCGTTCAAACCATCCCGATTGCACCACCACCTAAAGTAGTTATTCGTGGACCTGCCTATCCCGTCTATAATGGAGCTGCCCATCGAACTATGATCAAACAGCTTCACCAATCGCGCCGTAAAAATGACACTGTATGATCTCATTCAGACTTCTGAATCTCATCGACAAGCTCTCATTGAGATCCTTCAAGGGATAGAGGTTTTACCCAATGAAACCTTACATGTTACCTCCATTCTAACACTCAATCACATTGCTTCTCTCACCAAACAACCCACTGCTCCAACCACTTCTGGGTCTCTTTATAGCAAGCCACTACAGTCAGTTTCTCCGGAAAATGAAATTATCGACTTTGGTACCGAAGACCCCGATCCCGGCCCTTTTCATCTCCGCTTACGTCTGGGATATCCGGGTACGTCATGTCATGATTGACGGGGGTGCCAGCCTAAACATCATCTCTTCAAAAGCTTTCCAACAAAGGAATATCCCTTCTAGTTGCATGTGTGCCAACCCCATCATGTTGCGGTCATTCAATGATGCTATTACCTCTACCTTAGGCACCGTGATCCTCAACATTCGTGTAGGACCGCGTACTTTACCCAAACTCTTCTATGTCCTTGAAGGAGAGTTCCAATATAATATATTGTTGGGTCGTCCTTGGATCCGGGATATGGGATGCGTTCCCTCAACATTACATAGATGCATAAAATTTGAGTACGAGGGGAAGTCCTACACCGTAAAAGCTGATCCTCCTCCCTTTAAAACCTACAATATGTTATACCACCCTAACGATGTGCTTATACCAATCAAGGCACCCATACATTCAACCCAACCATCCTCTTCAAATGTACCTCAACCATCCACCTCAACCGCGCCTACGCCTTCAACTGATGAAACCACCGTTGCAAAAACCACTTCCCTTCCCGCAGCTAACATCCCAACCTCCGACCCCTTAGTAGATGTTTTTCAACGCCTTACGCTGGGGGAGTACCGCCTATATAACGTTAGTTCTTTCCCTACCCCGCAGGAGTACGGACAATTACATGCACATCCCACCTACGACCGTCGCGTGGGGGAAGTAATCTCTTACGGACCACCCCATTGCCGCACCAACCTAACATATGGGGGTGTTGACGCATCTTCCATTACCCCTGAACCTCCTCTTGGTGTGGTTCCCTTCCAATCCGATTTCCAATACCTGACAAATCGTCGCTTCGCCCTCACTTTCTTGACTCGCTGTGCTTGGAAAGGCTTTGGTTTTGGTCTTTATGAACAAGGCCGACATACGCTCATCCCCATCACCACACGCAAAACATAATGATCGCAGTGGTCTCGGTTTTCCTGAAACACCTACACAGGAGACACCTCGTGTCAGCTGTATTCTGGAAGAAGACGACGTCACCCCTACCAAACCATCATCACCCACTTTGCCATCATCACCCACAGAATCTATAGACCCTGAATCTATCCCTCCTAACTTTTTTTTTTTTTCATAAATGCCATCTTCATAGGTCCTCTCACTTATCAACGCGATAATGAGGACCCATCTTCTTTCCCCTTCTGTATCCAGACATGATCGAAGAGGATTCGCCTTTGATTAATGTTGTTGAGTGTCAGGATGACGAATCCATCCTTACTTACCTTGGCGCGGATGATTCTTATATTCAACGAGCCTTACCATCTGAAACCCAAACCATGCTGAACGAATCTACTATAGAAATCAACATCCACACGGAGGAGGATCCTCACATAGTGAAGATCGGACAATCCCTTAACACATCAGAACAAGCCGCCTTTACTACCTTTCTCCGTACCCGCAACCAAGCTTTCGCTTGGTCCTACGCTGACATGCCAGGAATTGATCCTACCATTGCCGTCCATAACATCACCCTAAATCCCGATTCCAAACCAGTCAAACAAAAACTGAGAAAAATGCATCCACGCATTGCCCTCTTGGTCAAAGAAGAGCTTCAACGACTTCTTTCTGTTTCCTTCATCTTGCCTATTGACTATCCTCAATGGATTTCTAACATCGTACCTGTCACTAAAGCGACGGGGGGACTTCGGATATGCACGGATTTCCGGGATCTTAACCTCGCTTGCCCTAAGGATGACTTTCCCCTCCCAAGTATTGATCAACTTGTTGATCTCACTGCGGGCCATGAAATGCTTTCTCTCATGGATGGCTTTTCAGGATACAATCAAATTTTGGTCGCACCCGCCGATCAACATAAGACCGCTTTCATAACTCCTTGGGGAACCTTCTGTTATCGTGTCTGCTCAAGTTTGCCATTTGGCCTTAAGAATGCTGGTGCTACCTATCAGCGGGCTATGACCTACATTTTTTCATGACATTATGCACACTATCCTTGAAGATTACGTCGACGATCTTCTTGGCAAGTCTAAACATCGCAGTGAACATCTCGATGTTTTAACCATTATTTTCGATCGCCTGTTGCAATATTCTGTTCGTCTTCAACCAAAGAAATGTGTCTTTGGTGTCCTTTTGGGGGAAACTTCTTGGTTTTATCGTCTCTTTGCGTGGCATTGAGGTCGATCCATCTAAAGTAAAAGCTATCCTAGAAATGCCTCCACCCAAAAACCTCAAACAATTGCGTAGTTTGCAGGTAAACTTCAATCCATCCGGCGTTTCATCTCCCAACTCTCGGATCGATGTCACCCTTTTCATCACCTTCTTAAAAAGGACATTGCCTTTCAATGGAGTGAGGAGTGTCACCAAGCCTTCGAAGCTCTCAAAACTTATCTCTTGCAGCCACCCGTGCTTATCCCACCCCAGGACGACCGCCCTTTCTACCTTTATCTTTCCGCCACTGACCATGCTATAGGAGCTATGCTTGCACATCGGGACTCGGCACGTCGAGAACAGGCCGTTTATTATATAAGTCGTACCCTGTGGATTACGAGACTAGGTATACACATGTAGAAAAATGTGCCTAGCCCTATCATTCGTAGCTACCAAACTCCGACATTACCTCCTGAATCACAAAACTTTTGTCATCACCAACACGGACCCCATTCATTATATGTACGCCAAACCACATCTAAACCAACGCATCGCTCGATGGCTCATGCTCCTCGCCGACCTCGACCTTGAGTTTATACAACAGAAGTCAATCAAAGGACAAACTCTTGCAGACCAGACAAACTTGCGGAGGCCCCTTTACCTGGGGAACAATTTACCAATTTTACATTCCCCGACGAACTCATCGCCACTCTTTCACTCGGGGAAGAGTCGTATCAAATGACCCTCTTCTTCGATGGATCTAAATGCCAACGCGGCGGAGGAGCCGGCGTTGTTCTCATTCCTCTTGACGCTGAACCTATGCCTCTTTCATTCCGGCTTGATTTCCCTGCACTAATAATACAGCGGAATACGAGGCCCTTGTTCTGGGTCTCCAAGTTGCGATACACTTAGGTATCAAATCTATCAATATTTTTGGCGACTCTCAATTGGTAGTCAATCAAGTTATGGGCATCTACCAATGTAAAAATGAGGAACTTCAAAAGTACAAACACTACGTGGATTCACTTCTAGCCTTATTTACTCACTATTCTATCCAAACCATTCCCCGCTCCACTAACAAATTTGCGGATACTATGGCTTGCTTAGCCTCGCAAATTCCCGCCGCACCAACTGACTCTGAATTATTCGTCGTGGTCCAACAACTTTTTGCCCCATCCTATTCAACCCCGTTAGTTTGTATGATAAATACTGTGTCTGCTAACTCGCAGGATACCTGGTACCACCAATTCCATGACTACCTTACAATCTCTGTTCTCCCACCTGACCTTACTAGTAACTGCAAACGTGCTTTTCTTAAAAGTGTTTCTCGTTATGTTGTCATGGGGGGACTCCTCTATAAACGTGGCTTTGATGGCATCCTCCTTCGCTGTCTAACCGGCGCGGAGGTCACCTATACCATCCAACAAGTCCATGATGGGATTTGTGGTGGACATTTTAGTGGCCTTGCCGTGGCTAAACAAATCCTTCGCCTAGGTTATTATTGGCCTACTCTCAATAACGACTGCTACGAATATGTTAAGCGTTGTTTTATGTGTCAACAACATGCCAACCTTCAACATACTCCTAGCCATCCGCTGCAGGTCGCACGAGATCTTTGGCCTTTCTCACAATGGGGTTTAGACCTTATTGGTGAGATTCACCCGACCTCTTCACAACGTCACCGTTGGATAATCACAGCAACCGAATATTACACAAAATGGGTGGAGGCCATTCCACTCATTTCAATCAAAAAAGAAAAAATTGTCGAATTCATTAACCATCACATTATCTGTCGTTGAGGAACACATCCTTTTACTAGAAATCACATATCAACACTTAAATGCTTAGGAGAAAGTAACAACAGTTCAGGGTGTTACACCTTCCATATTGGGACCTCATCCCTCCACCTTACATCAATATATCATACCTCCTGCATTTTCTTCAAAACGACTTACACCTTCTGCACCTATACAGAGATCCCAGGGTATAGCAACACCGTCACTCCGCGTATCCTGTCCACCTATTAACCCTAAACAAATTCCATCATCAAAATATTTGTTTTCAGTCACTCCTATTTCCCCGTGGTTGTTTTTTGATACCACATCATCTGTGGCCTCATCATCCAACATAGCTTCTGCGCCAAAGAAACCACGTTTAGTGAAAACCACGTGTCAACACCCCTTGGCTAAACCACCACCCGTACGAACCAACCACGCCCAAACATTACCAAAACCTATACGAACCAACCACTCCCAAACATTACCAAAAGCCGCACAACCAATACCCTCATCCTCCTCCGATTTTGACCCACTCAAAGGATCTTACGCCAAAATCCTTGCTATGTTGGTGGAGAATGCGACCATTTCCCTACCCCCACTTAGACCTTATGACCCGTCTAAACCTCGACCCGATAGGTTATGATGAGTCTAAAATCTGCGCATATCACCGCACACCAGGACATGATGTGGAGGGATGCAAAGCTTTAAAAACCATCCTTCGTTAGTCACCTCTCCCAGATAGAAAGGTTAAGAAAGACAACTTACGAAGAGAGAGACCTTTAGCTTCAACCCCCTCTACTATATCATCTGTCCCTGCCTCACCAAGATCTATCATTATTACAACCCCACCTCTTGAAGACCATGAGTTATCCAAACCATCTTCCTCATCTCAGGTCTACGAGATTAATATGATTAGTGTCGCTACTCGAGGGCAGAAAAAACAATGGGAAAGCGAAAGAAAACACACCTGCGGCATCTCTTTCTCCTTCAACCATCCCGATTGCACCACCACCTAAAGTGGTTATTCGCGGACCCGCCTATCCCGTCTCTAATGGATTTTCCCACCGAACTATGATCAAACAGCTTCATCAATCGCCCGTAAAAATGACACTGTATGATCTCATTCAGACTTCTGAATCTCATCGGCAAGCTCTCATTGAGATCCTTCAAGGGATAGAGGTTTTACCCAATGAAACCCTACCTGTTGCCTCCATTCTAACACCCAATCACGTTGCTTCTCTCACCAAACAACCCACTGCTCCAACCACTTCTGGGCTCTGTACAACAAGCCACTGCAGTCAGTTTCTCGGAAGATGAAATTGTTGACTTTGGTACAGAAGACCCTGATCCTGCCCTTTTTCATCTCCGCTTATGTCTGGGATATCTGGGTACGTCGTGTTATGATTGACGGGGGTGCGCTAGCCTAAACATCATCTCTTCAAAAGCTTTTCAACAAATGAATATCCCTTCTAGTTGCATGTGTGCCAACCCCATCATGTTGCGGTCATTCAATGACGCTATTACCTCCACCTTAGGCACCGTGATCCTCAACATTCGTGTAGGACCGCGTACTTTACCCAAACTCTTCTATGTCCTTGAGGGAGAGTTCCAATATAATATATTGTTGGGTCGTCCTTGGATCCGGGCCATGGGATGCGTTCCCTCAACATTACATAGATGCATAAAATTTGAGTACGAGGGGAAGTCCTACACCGTAAAAGCTGATCCTCCTCCCTTTAAAACCTGCAATATGTTATACCGCCCTAACGATGTGCTGTTATACCAATCAAGGCACCCATACATTCAACCCAACCATCCTCTTCAAATGTACCTCAACCATCCACCTCAATTGCATCTATGCCTTCAACTGATGAAACCACCGTCGCAAAAACCACTTCCCTTCCCACAGCTAACATCCCAACCTCCGACCCCTTAGTAGATGTTTTTCAACGCCTTACGCTGGGGGAGTACCACCTATATAACGTTAGTTCTTTCCCTACCCCGCAGGAGTACGGATAATTACATGCACATCCTCACCTATGACCGTCGCGTGGGGGAAGTAATCTCTTACGGACCAGCCCATTGCCGTACCAACCTAACATATGGGGGTGTTGACGCATCTTCCATTACCCCTGAACCTCCTCTTGGTGTGGTTCCCTTCCAATCCGATTTCCAATACCTGACAAATCGTCGCTTCGCCCTCACTTTCTTGACTCGCTGTGCTTGGAAAGGCTTTGGTTTTGGTCTTTATGAACAAGGCCGACATACGCTCATCCCCATCACCACACGCAAACATAATGATCGCAGTGGTCTCAGTTTTCCTGAAACACCTACACAGGAGACACCTCGTGTCAGCTGTATTCTGGAAGAAGACGACGTCACCCCTAGCAAACCATCATCACCCACTTTGCCATCATCACCTACAGAATCTATAGACCCTGAATCTATCCCTCCTAACTTCTTTTTTTCATAAATGCTATCTTCATAGGTCCTCTCACTTATCAACGCGATAATGAGGACCCATATTCTCTTCCCCCTTCTGTATCCAGACATGATCGAAGAGGATTCACCTTTAATTAAATGTTGTTGAGTGCCAGGATGACGACTCCATCCTCATTTACCTTGGGGCGGATGACTCCTGTCTTCAACGTGCCTTACCATCTGAAACTCAAACCATGTTGAACGAGTCTACTATTGAAATCAACATCCACACGGAGGAAGATCCTCACATTGTGAAGATTGGACAATCCCTTAACACATCAGAACAAGCTACCTTTACTACCTTCCTTCGTACCCGCAACCAAGCTTTCGCTTGGTCCTACGCAGACATGCCAGGAATTGATCCTACCATTGCCGTCCATAACATCACCCTAAACCCCGATTCCAAACCAGTCAAAAAAAAAACTGAGAAAAATGCATCCACGCATTGCCCTCTTGGTCAAAGAAGAGCTTCAACGACTTCTTTCTGTTTCCTTCATCTTGCCTATTGACTATCCTCAATGGATTTCTAACATCGTACCTGTCACTAAAGCGACGGGGGGACTTCGGATATGCACAGATTTCCGGGATCTTAACCTCACTTGCCCTAAGGATGAATTTCCCCTCCCAAGTATTGATCAACTTGTTGATCTCACTGCAGGCCATGAAATGCTTTCTCTCATGGATGGCTTTTCAGGATACAATCAAATTTTGGTCGCACTCGCCGATCAACATAAGACTGACTTTCATAACTCCTTGGGGGAACCTCCTGTTATCGTGTCATGCCATTTGGCCTTAAGAATGCTGGTGCTACCTATCAGCGGGCTATGACCTACATTTTTCATGACATTATGCAC
The DNA here is from genome assembly GCA_019776745.2 of Taxus chinensis. Lineage (NCBI taxonomy): Eukaryota > Viridiplantae > Streptophyta > Pinopsida > Cupressales > Taxaceae > Taxus > Taxus chinensis. The sequence goes on along the minus strand of CM034154.1, from coordinate 455,641,175 downwards.
ACTATCCTTGAAGATTATGTCGACGATCTTCTTGGCAAGTCTAAACATCGCAGTGAACATCTCGATGTTTTAAACATTATTTTCGATCTCCTATTGCAATATTCTGTTCGTCTTCAACCAAAGAAATGTGTCTTTGGTGTCCTTTCGAAGAAAACTTCTTGGTTTTATCGTCTCTTTGCGTGGCATTGAGGTCGATCCATCTAAAGTAAAAGCTATCCTAGAAATGCCTCCACCCAAAAACCTCAAACAATTGCGTAGTTTGCAGGGTAAACTTCAATCCATCCGGCGTTTCATCTCCCAACTCTCGGATCGATGTCACCCTTTTCATCACCTTCTTAAAAAAGATGTTTCCTTTCAATGGAGTGAGGAGTGTCACCAAGCCTTCGAAGCTCTCAAAACTTATCTCTTGCAGCCACCCGTGCTTATCCCACCCCAGGACGACTGCCCTTTCTACCTTTATCTTTCCACCACTGACCATGCTATAGGAGCTATGCTCGCACATCGGGACTCGGCACGTCGAGAACAGGCCGTTTATTATATAAGTCGTACCCTCGTGGATTACGAGACTAGGTATACACATGTAGAAAAATTGTGCCTAGCCCTATCATTCGTAGCTACCAAACTCCGACATTACCTCCTGAATCACAAAACTTTTGTCATCACCAACACGGACCCCATTCATTATATGTACTCCAAACCACATCTAAACCAACGCATCGCTCGATGGCTCATGCTCCTCGCTGACCTCGACCTTGAGTTTATACAACAAAAGTCAATCAAAGGACAAACTCTTGCAGACCAACTTGCGGAGGCCCCTTTACCTGGGGAACAATTTACCAATTTTACATTCCCCGATGAACTCATCGCCACTCTTTCCCTCGGGGGAAGAGTCATATCAAATGACCCTCTTCTTCGATGGATCTAAATGCCAGCGTGGCGGAGGAGCCGGCGTTGTTCTCATCCCTCTTGACACTGAACCTATGCCTCTTTCATTCCGGCTTGATTTCCCCTGCACTAATAATACAGTGGAATACGAGGCCCTTGTTCTGGGTCTCCAAGTTGCGATACACTTAGGTATCAAATCTATCAATATCTTTGGTGACTCTCAATTGGTAGTCAATCAAGTTATGGGCATCTACCAATGTAAAAATGAGGAACTTCAGAAGTACAAACACTACATGGATTCACTTCTAGCCTTATTTACTCACTATTCTATCCAAACCGTTCCCCGCTCCACTAACAAATTTACGGATACTATGGCTTGCTTGGCCTCGCAAATTCCCGCCACACCAACTGACTCTGAATTATTCGTCGTGGTCCAACAACTTTTTACACCATCCTATTCAACCCCGGTAGTTTGTATGATAAATATTGTGTCTACTAATTCGTCAGGATACCTGGGTACCACCAATTTCACGACTACCTTACAATCTCTGTTCTCCCACCTGACCTTACTAGTAACTGGCAAACGTGCTTTTCTTAAAAGTGTTTTCTCGTTATGTTGTCATGGGGGGGACTCCTCTATAAACGTGGCTTTGATGGCATCCTCCTTCGCTATCTAACCGGCGCGGAGGTCACCTATACCATCCAACAAGTCCATGATGGGATTTGTGGTGGACATTTTAGTGGCCTTGCCATGGCTAAACGAATCCTTCGCCTAGGTTATTATTGGCCTACTCTCAATAACGACTGCTACGAATATGTTAAGCGTTGCGTTATGTGTCAACAACATGCCAACCTTCAACATACTCCTAGCCATCCGCTACAGGTCGCACGAGATCTTTGGCCTTTCTCACAATGGGGTTTAGACCTTATTGGTGAGATTCACCCGACCTCTTCACAACGTCACCGTTGGATAATCACATCAACCGAATATTACACAAAATGGGTGGAGGCCATTCCACTCATTTCAATCAAAAAAGAAAAAAATTGTCGAATTCATTAACCATCACATTATCTGTCGTTTTGGTATTCCTCATCGCCTAATAACAGATAATGGTAAATCTTTTAAAAACAAGTTGTTACAAGACCTTTGTGACAACTTTGGTATCAAACTTAGTTTCTCATCGCCTTACTATCCGCAGGCCAATGGTCAGGCTGAATCTTCTAATAAAACCCTAACCAAAATCCTCATGAAAGTTGTCAATGAATCCGGAAGAAATTGGCACGATCACATTCCCTTTGCCCTTTGGGCTTATCGTACTAGCATTCGTACCTCTACTAACGCTACACCTTTTTCTTTGGTATATGGTACCGAGGCCGTCTTGCCTCTCGAAATACAAATACCCTCCCTCAGAATATCCCTTCAGGATATTCTTACCAACGATGATTTCCGCCAAGAACGGTTAGCCCAATTGGAGCTTCTTGACGAACATCATCTTACAGCTCTTGATCACCTCCAAATCTATCAAAAACGCATCAAGCGTGCTTATGATAAGCGACTTCATGAGCGTACCTTTAAGGTTGGTGATCTTGTCCTCAAAGAGAATCAACATGTCACCAAACTAGAAAAGAGCAAACGTGGAAAATTTTCTCCCAATTGGATTGGGCCTTATATAATCACTCACACCTATGGATCAGGCACTTATCATTTAGCTTCGCTTAATGGTAAACCTGAGCCTGAACCCCTTAATGCCTTGCATCTTCGACCATTATACTGTTGAATCTAGTGTTATATCACTTCTTATCTACCTACTGCTCGTCCCTTGAGCTCATTTACCGCTACATACACTTTGTTTTCTATATCTCAAAATAAAATCAAAATCACTTCTCACCTCCCCTTGATGATGCCTTCCCCTTTTTAGTCTAGTCCATGACTTCAAAGTATTAAAATAAGCCGTATTCTTATGGGATTTTCTTGAGTCAAACTTCCTACTAAACTAGATGCTTCACGCCAAAAGAACATCTAGTCATCTAAATTAAATATAGACTGCTCCCTTGAAGGACAGCTATATGCCGAACTATTGCTGCTACTATAAATATAGACTCCCCCGAAGGACAGCTATGCACTAAAATCATATCCGCTACTATAAATAGACTTCTCCCCCGAAGGACAACTATTCACAGTTAGCCTTTTCTCAGAAGCTTCTCGCATGGATCAACTTTGCGAAGACCTCAAGAATAGTACAATCAATATCCCTTGTAGACTTCCCGCATCGATCAGTCTATATTCAGTCAAATAAAAGCCTCATTCAAAAGAACCTTTTGGGTCATGGACTTGTCTATTTAGGGTAGGTTCTCTTTCGTCAGAACACTCACTTTGTAACAAGTTCTCTGTACCTCAGCTATATCATCCACCTCACCTCACCATTTGTTTCAACTCAAGGGACGTAACGTACACCTGATATATTGTGATCATACAACTCTTTTCACCTATTGACTTCTCGTCTATGCACGGTACCTAGGGCTTCAAGCTCGTTCTACGTTGTGTGGTTTGTTTAGCTCTTTTCACCTACGGAGCACTCTTTCCACTTTGCCTCGCATCTAGGATTGTGTGTTGATCTTAATCAGGACACGATTCCCTACTACTTGGGTATGCTAACTTTTACTTCACCTATACCTACACCAACAACATTATCCTACCAACACCAACAACATTACCCTACCAACATCAAATTTTTACCAAACGACAAATTGCCTAACCACAACCAAATTGCCTAAATTCACCTCTCCCTGGTCCTAAGGGAGAACTACATCAGTCTGAGGCCCCTCCTTGCTTTGTGCAATGGGCTATGTAGGCAGCACTTCGGAGACATGGGGTCTCCCAAGGTTAGCTCGACCATCCCCTACCATAACCTATCATGTGTGGTAAATATAAATATTTTTGTGTATTTCTATTTAATCACATTCCTCTTTATCCTTTTTCAAAACACCAAAAATCACAACGCAAACATTCTTATTATTATAACTCAAATCAACATACATATTCATTTTATTTAGATGTTAAACAAATACATCTTCTCTATCATCGACACGCAGGTCATATCTTATTTATTCTTATACCTTGCTAACATTTATTTAGACCCTCATGCCTCATCCCGATACCGGTGATGATCGTGATCGTCGACCCTCTCGCCGGGCCTCTCTGTCCTCAAAGTTACCACGGCTATTGGTACCGGTGATCCGCCAATCTCTCCTGTCATATGAATAACCCTCTCGCATAGGAACTCCAGTTTCTAGTCTCGCTGCTCGTGACTAACCCTAACAATCTTCTTGTCTCATTCACCTTATGGAGCTGCTGAACCATTTGCAGATGATCCCTCTCTGCTGTAATCACAGCTATATCGCCTATATCGTATACCTTTGTTGAACCCACCATTAGTTATAGGCCTCTATCGTTCCGGCCCATGACCCGATCAACTGCTGCCTCCTCCTCACTCGGGCCCGCAAACAACTCACTCCTCTACCAAAATAGCCCGACCCAAATAAACCTCCAATCTCAACTCTCCACGTCAGACAAGTCAATTTGGTTTTCAAAATAACAAAGTGACAATGACAAGCCGTATTTTTCTTTTTATAGGTTTTTTCGCCCATAACCTATCGACCCAAGGCCTTCATTTTGGCCCGACCCTAATGAACCTGGTATCCCCCCATTGACCGATATCGGTCATGTAGAATCGACATCTTTTTTGGCTGCCAACTTTCCCCCCAATATTTTTTGCCCCTATTTACCATTTGCCCCTTTTTACCACATATCCCGACCTATATCCACCTTTTAGCTGAACACCATTTGTTTACCCATTTGGCCCGACCCAAGGCCTCAACCTACCTATTCGGCCCGACCTAAGGCCTCAACCTACCCATTTAGCCCGACCCAAGGCCTCAACCTACCTATTCGGCCCGACCCAAGGCCTCAACCTACCTATTCGGCCTGACCCAAGGCCTCAACCTACCTATTTGGCCCGACCCAAGGCCTCGCCCTACCTATTTGGCCCGACCCAAGGCCTCAACCTACCTATTCGGCCCGACCCAAGGCCTCACCCTACCCATTTGGCCCGACCCAAGGCCTCAACCTACCCATTTGGCCCGACCCAAGGCCTCAACCTACCTATTTGGCCCGACCCAAGGCCTCAACCTACCTATTTGGCCCGAACCCAAGGCCTCGCCCCTATTCGACCTGACCCAAGGCCTCGCCCTAACCATTTGGCCCACCCAAGGCCTCAACCTACCTATTTGGCCCGACCCAAGGCCTCAACCTACCTATTCGGCCCGACCCAAGGCCTCAACCTACCTATCAACGGCCCGACCCACAGGCCTGACCCAAGGCCTCACCCCATTTGGCCCGACCCAAGGCCTCAACCTACCTATCCGGCCCGACCCAAGGCCTCACCCTAACAATTTGGCCCGACCCAAGGCCTCACTCTACCCTTATGGCCTGACCCAAGGCCACAACCCAACAACTTGGCCCGACCCAAGGCCGTATCACTTCAATACCATACCCACAATCAACGTTTTATTTTATCCATCCATCATGTACCTTTTGTTCAATCGAGCTCACCTGTTCATGTTTTAGCATGATTAGGGTCCTTGACTTGATCTGTCGACCAACTTTGCCTAGACCTAGACCGTGACGTTTATCTCAACCAAACCAACCATTTGGTACTGCCGAACATGCCTAAACGTTCCTGTACCTTACCTGTTATATACCCTGGAGCTACTTCCTATGCCTTGGATACCAGGATTATATCACCCTTGTTTGGATAAACTATCGACCTTTGCCTATACATTGCTGGTTTGCTCGTCAAATCATGTACCCTAGTCGTACTATTGCATTTCAACATGCGTCTGCTTCCTTGGACCTACCCCACCACCTTACCATCCTCTCTACAACATTCACCCTTTATCAACCCTATCCCTGATTTCCCGTTCACTCAATCTATGATAGATTTGAGGGGGATTACCTATATCCTTAACAGGAGAAACCACTTCATATTATTGTCCGCGCAGCTTTACAAAACAAGCTACACGACAATAAGGGGCTAATGTAGACACCAAATTCGTGTCTTACGACCCCTTGTGACCCGCATCTCATCTCGCAATATAACCTCATCACCTAAACCTTACACAATTATTTATTAATTGCCTTCTAATTGATAAATCCACATCACCCTACCTACCACCTCACTTTGCCACTTCATCATGACCTAGCCCTAACCCTAAAACTAACCTAATTAAGACCCATAACTTGGTCCACACCTACACCCATAACTAATGACCCCTTTCTCGCACCCAAAACCGACCTTCTAGTCACTTGACCGAGCCCGCAACTGATCTCTCGGGAGAAAAGTAGGGAAGGTGGGCTATTTTACTAAAAATAGCCTACTTTTTCCTTACCGATGCCGGTTCCTACTCGACCGCCGTCGGTTACGCAACCGCCATCGGTTTCCCTGTAAATGGGCTCCCCAAACCAAAACAACAGATTTTCATTTTGGGAGTCGGATTTTTGGATCAACAGAGAGCATTGCGAGCGAGGAACAGAGTCTCAGATCTTCACTTGACCGAGCAGAGATGAGTGGAAATACCAGAAGTGTTTACAGCAAAGGAGATCAACTTGCATCTTGGTCAAAACCAGTAAGTCACATCTTGCATGTCCTCTGTTATAACATTTCTTATGCTTCTTGAATCTCAGTCCTCCTAAATCCATTTCTGAATCCACTACCCAACGTGCCATTGCATCTAACTGTCACTCTTTTACCCCTCATCATCTCATTTCCTAATATCATCCATAAACCAGCCTTACAATCACCATAGCTACCAAGAAGATCCTAGAACCCATCGGTATCGGTTATCAGTAACCGGCATCGGTTATCAGTAACCGGCATCGGTTCCTCTAATCAAAACCAGAAAACCAGCCTTTCCCCTATCCAGTTCAACGAAACAACTTAATTGATATCTTACAGTCTTTTGTGTTAATTCATATTAGCAGGGGAGCTGACCACCTTCGAAAGGAAGTTTTATATTTCCTGGACCCAAGGCAGTTCCCTCATTTATTGTCTAATTAAAATCTTGTGGTCTTGTGTTCTTATTTGCAGGTAGTCCTTCCAAGACAAAAAGGAGTTCTTCGCAGTCAGCCTGATATTTCTCTACGGTACGCGCACACCATCTCGACATTCTACAGGTATTCCTCCTAGCCCCTAACCTTATCTTTTTCTAAAAGGAACGAAACATTTCCGAGTGAAAAGAGATGCTTTAAGTTTATTCGGGATGAACAAAAATTATAGACCTTACGCAGGTTGCAAGGTCTGAATGCGTTGAATAAGCTATTCAGGAGTCTAACTCAAGCTGATCGTGTTAAATGAATTGGTTCCCAATATTGTAATATTAGGAAGGTCTTGGTCGAGGGCCAAGTAATAAATTCAGATACATTTATTCAACTAGCCTATTGGCAGTGCTGGAGTGAATCCTTTTCGTGAATGTATGTCTGTAGGTTCTTTTTCTGAACATTTTAAATGTTAGACCTAAACTAGATTTATTAAGGTTAGTAACCTAAAACTAAACTATAACCTAGGGGTTAGATTAGTGTTAATCTAACCTAGGCCTAAGCTATAAGCTAAATGTTCTAAGTTAGTAACCTAGCACTATGGAGGTTAGACTAAGTAGCATCTTAAATCCTAACCTATGTTACTAATCTAACTAATGAACAAGGAGGAAAGGGGACCTATGAAAGGGTGTGAGCCATGGGCGGTAGTTTCTATGGCATTAAATGGGATGGATAAGCATGAAGGACAGGGATTTAGTGGAAGTTTCAAACGGCTAGTAAGGCTGACATGGCAGAGTCGCCAAAGTTAGAAATGGTCTTCGACTTGCATTTGTCCATTGCCAACTATGGCGGTCGGTGGCAATGGAGATTGAGCGGGAAATTTGGAGTAAATGCAATTAATGAACTCGGTCTTCGAGCTCGGGTTTCTCGGGAAGGCATGCAAAATGGAAAACTGGTAATTTGTATGGTTTTTCATGTGCTCTGGTTTTCCCTCTGTCTGATCACTGGTTCTTCGCACCAGTCTACTTGGTGTTGCATGGCAAAAATGAGTGTAAATCACTCTTTTCTCTGTCAAGGAAGTTTATAAGGCATGGAAATAACAAGTTATTGTTGTTTAATCTAACATGGAAAAAGAGGAGAAGGCTCGAGCTCTTTCAGTGGTCTTCTTTGGATTTTTAAGCAACATAACTAGGCATGTTAGGCCATAACTTTTAAAGATCTTACTTTCTTTCAAATGATTTCATTAGAACAACTCTGTTCAAATGATTTTTGGGTTCAGTGGGTTTCTATGGTAACTGTGTATGGATTAGTTGCTGTATCTTCTTATTGAATGGATTTTTCTTAGAGAGCCCTTGATGGGTGTACTTTTTTATTCGAACGATTATACTATCTCTTTGTGTTTTGAATTTCGGATAAAGTTTGTGGAAATGCATGTAAGAAAGTATACTAAAACCTGCACTGAGGGAGCCCATGAATTATTTCCTTGTTGGGTTCAGGCTACAGTCGATACTTGCTGTTGATACTTGTTGAAAAGGATACTGTTAGATTTTTTTTGTTTGAATGTTCAGTATATTTCGACTTGTTCATAAGTTTTGTCATGGGTAATATAAGTTGTGGTTACTGAATCTTGTGGGTTTCACTATAATACTTAAGTTATTTTGAACGGATAACTTACTGTGTTGTAACATTTGAATGTGACTTGTAGAAGTTCTTCCTGTGTTGTGAATATGGGATTTAATTCGATGAAAGTTACATGATAGATATATACATGAAATGACCCTGTGGAGTCCTTGGATTGTTTCGTATATTCTGGATTTCTGTATAATCCTGGTTGTGTATACTTATTGTTTTTGGTTCTGTTGGAATCCTTAATATATGTATATATATATATATATATATATATATATATCATGTATTTTGGCCTCTGTAGAAGTGGGTCGTGAATGCCATACTTTTCTACCTCTGAAGGAGTTTAGATGTGAATACAGTATGTTATTATTCTAGTTAGAATTCTTGAAATTGGTATGTGTCTTGTATCCTTCTACTTCTGTAGAAGTCTATTTGAAGAATACCACATGGGTAAGACTCCTTTTTTATCCTGGAGGCGTATGTTAGGTTTTCCTTTCTGAATAATTCCAGTGGTGAATACTGTTATGATTCTTAAGTTGTAGTAACATGAAATCAACCTCAATCTAAACCCTGTTTTGAGCATTAGTGGTATGGATACTGTTGGAGTTTTGAAATGTTGCGAGTTGGCTTGATTTTCGATTAAACCTTCGCTGTGCGTGCATAACGTTCGGACTCCTATTTTATATTCTTGTGTCCCTTTCTGTCCGTTTCTATGGAAAGTAAAGGAAGGGATTTCTTTTCATACCTTACTTGGTTGAGACCTTGTTGAGATTGTTTTCTGGAAAATGACTTCTGATACAAGTCATGGCTATATTATTTAAGAATTGTTCCAGTTAAATGAGGTTGTGCATGTTGTGTGGATTCAGTATGAATATCTCTAAATAGGCATAGGGAAACATCATTTGTTTTAATGTTATTGAGCCTCTTGTTTGACTACGATAAAAGGGATGTTCTTTTAATTTTGACCTTGGATCTAAGACCTTGCAGTGTTTTAGTAGGGACTAGAATGAGCTGTATGTTGCTGAGAGGGATTGTTGTCGTGTTTGTGCATGATTACGTCTTTGTTGTTGAGGTTATCTTGTCTTGTGCTTGACTGAGATAAAGAGTTAACAGTTGTTCCTTGACAAGCGATTGCGCTAGCTATTTTATTGTTTCTTTTGAATAATTTGGAAGGTTATGTGGAGTCTATATGATAGATTATTAATCACTGCTTTGGCGCGAGAGTTACTGTACTGCTAGTAAGCTACAGGGAGTTGTTTAATTTAAATTTAAACAAAACTATGATGCTTCTGGTGGTCTCGTCTAATTTATTCGCATGTGTATAAGGTGAATGCTTTACTCTTGAAGAGATGGTACAGTCATGAGCTTGTTTTGAAGGGAAATATGAATGACTCATTTTCTTTCTCTTCTGTTATAAAGTATATGTTGATATATTTTTATCTAACTTTTGGAATTGTTTTAACATACTGATGGAATCATGAATCGTTATGATTTTCATTTTATTATGTTGAATGTAATATTCCTCCTGATGTTGTTGTCCTTGGGATTCAGATGGATAGTTGTTTTAGATGCATTTGTCTTCTTGGTCACTAACGTTTATGATGAAATATCTAGAAGGTATCTAGGACTATTTAGTAACTATAATATGAGTTATGCGTGTATAGTTTTATTGTATTTCAAGAGCATAATTTGAAATATGTTTGCATGTTTGGTGAATTGATTTCATTTAAACAGGGTGTTTAATGAAAACAATTGATGGATTGCAATTGTTTTAAGAGTTAGTGCTTATCATGCTCAGTTCATTGAACTGACCCATGTTGACAATTTTTGCAGATGGTTGCCGTAAGTGGTAAAAGCACGCAGATCTGATAGGATGTTCAGATTGTTTAATTTGGTTTTATGATGAGTTACAACTTGATTCTCTGAATGTACTATTTGAAGAAAGATGTTCTTTTTCTGATGAGTATTGTATCAAATATGCTGAATGCATAAAATGTATTTGATTAGCTTGAAGGGAATGAAAGGATATATTTGTTACTTATATGATTGTATTCTTATCTTGATAGTTTGACCTTCTTCGGTTCAAATGATCTTGAGAGCATTGTTATTATTGTATAATTTGGAGACTTTTGTGATTATCAATGTAAGATTGCAAGAATAAGTGACTGAATACTTATGATTGTTTAGTAGTTCTAGTATGTTCCATCTAAAGCTAAATTGGAATTTAGATCAATGTCTTTCTGGAAGCTAGGGTTAAAATAAACCTGAGCAGGAAGTTAAACAAGCTGAATAAATTATTACTTCCTAGTCTTGATATAAGTCAAGACAACGTTTAATTGGATTCTTAATCACTATATCTCGATATTAATAAGTAAGATATAAATTCAGTTATGAGAACTGATATAAACCTAAAAAGGGTTTGTTGGCAATCTCATGTGAAGATTATGGGTTATTGTTCAATTTTGTTGATTTAGAATTATGTATATTCTATGAACTCCTTGATGGGACCTCTATTCTTAATAACTTCTCTTGGGTAATGGGTTTTATTAAGAAAGGTCATTCTAAGGTGAGGAACCAAGGGATTGGGAAAGACTAACCTTTTAGGAGCGTCTTTTAGTATAATTTTAACTCAACGTGTGTAACACTTATCGGTAAGTAGATCCTTTCGAGGTGGATTTAAAGGATGACGGCACAAGTCAACTACAGGGTTGTACCTTCGAGAAAATTAGGATCTTCTCGAGGATACAACAATGCAGGTGACTTATGACGACACCCTTTGCATTGATCGATAGGATTTATACCTTTAACTCGAACAAGTTACTCTGGGACTGATTAGGAATGTGGTCACGTTATAAGGCTTCCTAGGAGACTCGGGGTATCTTGACACACTGGTTTAACTAGGGTTGACCCAGTATGTCAACATGTCCCTAGTCCTCAGGAGCATCCATATAACGTTGTCACCTTACTAATCCGTTCCCGAGTGAATAACTTGGGGCAGGAGAGTCTGACAGAAGTCAGCATAAGACATTCTACATAACATAGGAATGGGGTGAAGGACGTATTCCATATTGACGAGTATGCCGTCAAGGAATATGAGACATAAGCAGTATGTTTCAAATCTTTGGCCAAAGTATCGCAAGCTATTGATTGCGTTGTCCTAAGTCACCTAGTCTAAGGGATGAGATGCTGATGAGTAATGGTAATAATTATTCAGATAGGTTCCTTGAACAGAGAATTCTAAATCCCAGTTTAGGGAAGAGAACCACAAGAGTATTGTGTTAAAATAAAAACGCCAACTCTTTGATACACATGAATAGATCGGTTGATTACCGAGTTATGGAATGAATAGATCGGAAGTACTCCGAGTCATTACAGCTGCATATGGTTATCTGTTATAAGAATGGTTGTTTTGATTTGTGAGTTCTAAATTATGTATTTAGAATCAGGAAGAATTTATCAAAAAAAAAAAAATCACTTGTTCTAATGTGTAAAAATGAGGATGTTACACCATTATCGATAAACTTAATAAGTTTAACCTATTAAACTTAACCAAGTTTTCCAAAACTATAAACAAATTCAGAATTCCATCATATTAGATGTCATTTAAACGAGGTCTAATTTTAAATGGATTTATTCATTTATCCTCCTTAACCTTACATAGTTAAGGTCTATTAACAATAGATATGTTTTCCCATATCCTTATTTTCTGAATTTTAAACATTCGAGGCTATTAACGGAGTCTGAATATAAGATTCAGCTACTCCTAAGTTAGTTTATATTCCTTAGCTTTCAAGCTAATCCAGAATACCTTTCAATTAAGAGATCATGTTTACCTAAATCCTTTTTGATGTCAATTTAAAATTCATCTTAACCCAAGTATGAACTAATTGCACATTTCAAAGCAACAGTTGCATTTAGGTAAAGAATCTATGTTATTCCCTTTTAAATCCATCCATTAACATTTTAATAATTCCAAATCAAGGAATAATGTTATATTCTCAAACTTATTCAACAATATCAAACTGATACAGTCATAAAAAAATATCACACTCATACTTGTATTCATCCATCGGCTTTACAATCTATACATTTTCTAGTCCAAATGACTGGACTTTGTTTATATTAAAAAACATTACAACTCATAAGTTAGAAGAATGTAATTTATTCTTTTCTCATTTCCTCATAGAGGAGTAATAGTTATCAATTACAATCCATCTTCAGTTAATCAAAGAAGTATAAAAAAACAACCATGTTTTCATTTATACTCAAGTTCCATCTGCAAAATTTCTTGCACGGGTCAGTTCATTAAACTGAGCATATTAAGCACTTTTCATTAAAATGAAGTGCTTTTAATTAAATGTCTCAATAAAAGAACCCTGCTTTTATGAAACGTTAATATGAACATCATTCAAGAATTAAATACCAAAAAGGATGAATAGCATATCAACTTAATCATCTAATTACCATCCCAATCGGTCAAAGGATTATTGTCCTCTTTTCGAATACTTATAACAAGAAGTAATTTCCTTCAAACATTTCCAGATTACAAACATTCATAAGAACTGAAAAATACAATTATGCAACTGTTGTTCTAACATAATGCTATCAATTCCTTTCCCCTACATTAGTTAGAGGAAGATTCACCATTAGATTTTAAATAAAACTTCCAGCATAACCATTTTCCTTTCCTTTCATACTACTTGTCTAATCTCAAACAATTCAAACGCTGAAGAGAAAAGTAAATAGCAATTTAAATACAAATACTTAACCCAAGCAGTACGAAATTCATTCCATAACAATTATAGATTTCCAACTGTATGAGAGAAAATGATCATTAATTCAATTATCAATTCACACTCTCTTTCCTTTCCTCATAACTATACTAGAAATTTTTAATCCAAACATGGTATCAATCAATGATAACATTCCAAAGAGAAATAAACGAAAATCAATAATCAAATAAAAAGAAGAAGGATCATATTACCTCTTTTCACTGTTTAACTAAATATCCACTATTTAGCACAAACATAATCCAACATTATGATTCATTCCGCATAGTATATTTCAATATGCAAAAACTACTATTTACCCTTCCAAAAGTTGAGCAGAGTTCATGGCAACTGGTCTGTAAGCATCGATACCAAAAGAACTTCTAACACAATCATTTTTTTTTTAAAAAAATAAATCACTCTACAGACATTTACGTCTATATACCATGTAAGAGTGTACAACAACATCAAAAAGTCACACTTTCATCATAATAACGAGAGAATTCCCTTTCCAACAGCAAAGTAAGAAATCCATTCATATTCTGCTCCAATGAAAACAATGAAAGGTTCTCAATCCTTAAAATTATATAGATATATATCCTTGAGTTCAGCAGGACACAGAGTAGGATTTGTATACTCTACCCAGTCTATTCTATAGACTGAATTTTTTTTGTTCCCATTCAGATCAGAACTTCCTTCCAAATAGTCCTATATGAATACCAAGAACCAACAGGCAGAACACCATATATAATTAGAACAACAAAGTAAGATGCTACTATGACCTTACTGTCCCAGGGAGCCCGTATTCTATGCAATGAAAAACATCTAGGAGATATAACTCGCACAATAGTTTACCAACATCACCATGAATTTGTTCTTCTCAAACATTTCCACACACTGAACTCAAAAATACAATATTCACATAACAATACATTTATCAATTCAAACCCGTATAGGGTAATAGATGCGTATGCAAAACATAGTAAAAAACAATCTCATACAGCAAGCACAACCCCCCCTTTATTTCACTTATTTACAAGAAATACAAAAGTCGTGTTCCTTTTTATTATGACAGTTCGAACCAGGTATACAGAATCACCTTATCTTTCCATTTTTACAAGAATGCACAAAACTCAGAATTAATACACACATAGCTAATGTATTATTCAGCACAAACTCAACTCATATTGAGTAAAGATCAATTACCCAACATTGCCAAACAACTCACACATCAAGGGCAGACTTATTTCATTCACCTAATTCACAAAATAAATTACCCAAGTCATACTCAGCAAAGGAAAAATGACTCATTCTAGAGATCATTTCATTCAAAAAAATAACATCATTTAACTAAATCACCCCTCATAAGAGTAGGGTTGTTTTAATGACATGTTTAAACAAAAGTAAATGGTTTAAGGAGAAGGGCTTAACATGCCTGTATATTTTTTTGAAGCTCGAAGAAAACCATGCCCACATGAGCTATTTCTCTCCATGGCGTCCACAACAGGGATTTCCCAACAGTCCACTAACTTCCTCAAGCTCAAAAATAGCCATGGCTATTCCAACAATAGCAACAATAACCAAAAATAATAGCAGGTTCGACAGAACCATGGAAAAAAATGCAGAGCAACTAAAAACCCGATTATACACAATGACAAACAAAATTTTCCTCTACCCTCTTTCCAAGGTGAGCTGGTCGCTAAGACCAAGGTCATTGAATGCATTGAATGCAGTGCTTTTTTCCTCATTCCTCACGCCACTGATGACTTAGGTTGGCGAGTTTCCTTTATCAAATTTTGCATGTAATTTCCTTTTTAGCCACTTAGCTAGTTGGATGCCTCCAACTTTTTCTTGTTCCCCCCAAACTTGGCACTGAAATTTGTAAGGACTTCATTTACTATCCCATTAAATTTCCTACCTTCCCTTCTTATCCTTTCCATCCACATGGGTCTATGCGTCCCCTTCCTTTGGTTAGGATTAGTTTAGGATTTTAATAGTCCATATCTAGGTCATCTGCGTAGTTCATAGGTTAATGGAATTTATATCTATTTTCTCCCTTATGAAATCTAAAATCCATATATGATAGTAGTTAGGGTATAAGATAAAACTTAGGGGTTGGTTAGGGTTTAATCCCCTAATATTTAATTAACTAGTTTCCATATCAAGTCTTTCCGCCTGACAGTCATATTCAACATTAAGCAGGACATTTAGTCCTAAGTTCCACATACCTATAACACCCTGAACTGTTGTTACTTTCTCCTGAGCATACAAGTGTTGATATGTGATTTCTTGTAAAAGGATGTGTTCCTCGATTTAGAAATCATGCTTGATATGTACTATAATTTCTTTGCAGATTGCAGATCTTGACTGAGTCAGAATGTGATTAGACTCTTTTATTTATTTCATTTTGCATCCGAGTTTAGTCTGATCTCGGAATGAATTATAGAGTTATCCATCTATAAGATCTAGTCTTGGATCAGTGGAATTGATCCAAGTAATGCTTAAAGTTTGTTCATGATGAATTAAAATCACAGACCTTGAACAGGTTGCAAGGTCTAGAAGCATTTAATAAGCTAGTCAGGAGTATGACTCAGGCTGATCGAGTAAAATGAATTGGTTCCCGATATGGAAGTATATCTGGAAGGTCTCGATCATGGACCAGGTAATAATTCGGTTACATACGATTCTGCAGCAGAACAGGAGCTAACCCTGTTCAAGAAGGTATGAGGTAGGTCTTTTCTGAGTGTACAGAATGTAGACCTAACTGGAATTATTAAGTGATTAGTAACCTAAGACTAAATCTAACCTAGGGGTTAGATTAGTGTTAATCTAACCTAGACCTAGGCTAAGTGCTAATGTCCTAAGTTAGTATCTATGTGTAATGTGGTTAGAATTTGTATTATCCTAAATTCTAACCTAAGATACTAACCTAACTATGATCAAGAATGTAAAGGGGCCTATGGAGGGGTGCGAACCATGGGCGGCGTTTTCTATGTTATTAAATGCATGGGATAAGGATGAAGGACAGGTCTTGGCGGAGGTTTTGGGAACGGCTAACCTGTGCCGACGTGGCAGGTCGCCAAAACTGGAAATGAACTTGGGATTTTATTTGACTGTCGCCAACTTTGGCGGTCGGTGGAAGTGGAGTTTGAGCGGGAAAGTTGGTGTAATTTGCATTCAATGCTCTCGGTAGACGAGCTCGGAACTCACAAGAAGGCATGCAAACAGGAAGTTTGTTGGTTTGTTTGGCTTATCGCGATTTTCGGTTTTTCTTCTGCCTGTTCACTGGTTCTTCGCACCAGTCTTCTTTGTGTTGCATGGCGAGCATGAGGTTATCTAGCTCTTTTCTCTGGCAAGGAGAGTATATATGTTTTGGAGATAGCAAAATTTTGTTGGTCGCTCTAACTTGGAAAAGGAAAAGGAAGTCTGAGCTCTTCCAGTGGTCTGCTTCAGAAATTTGAGCAAAAATCCAGGCATGTTAGGCCCTAACCTTTAAAAATCTTGCTGTCTTTCAAGTGATTTCATTAGAACAACTCTGTTCAAATGATTTATGGAATTAGATGTTTATCTATGGATGTCTTGTGTGATTTTTCTTGGTTCAGTATCTCTTCTGGTTCGAATCTTCATTTATCCTTTGTTGGGTGTTTATTAAATTCGAACTGTGGCATTATTTTCTTGTGTTTGCATTCTGGCTTAATTATGTGAAACATGTGAAATGTGTGAATGCTCGGCCTGTTCGGCGTGAGCCCATGAATCGTTCCTGTGATGGGTATAGGCCATTGATTGTCTGTCGATTTTTGGTCGTTGATTCTTGTTTTGGAAACAGTCGGAAGAAACATTGATGGAACTGTTTGTTTGTTCAGTGTTATGAAATCTTTGTAGGCTCTGTCGTGGGTTTTGATGATGGTAGTTATTGATACTTTGTGGGTTTCGTTCTGTCTTTCAAATTTGTTTGGGAACAGGTAACTATTGTGTTACAGTAGTCATTACGACCCAGGGGAAGTTGTTTTTCCTTGTTATTGTGGTAACGGGATTTAACCCGTTGACAGTATACAATATGGATAAATGTATTTTTTATTTAAACAACTTTGTGGAGTCCTCGGAATGAAATCGGTATTTGATTTGCTTACACTTGATTTGTTCTGAATGCTTGCCATAGATGGCATAGAAGGATTCATTAACTATTTGTTTTTATCTATACTGTTGTTGGGTTCCGCGGTTATTGGTATAAACCCGTTTACAGTATGCAATGTATATATATATATATATTTATGTTTGTTTTAATCTGAACGACTCTGTGGAGTCGATGGAATGATTTGTATATATATTTGATCCACTGTTCAAGTTGAATATAAATGAATATTGGGAAATGTTGTACCAATGACCTAAGGGAATAACTTGTATTTCAATCACTGTTATTCTGTAAGAGTACCTTCGTGTCGCAAGGATTTTGTGGTACAGATTCTCTTGGTATATTTTTACGTCTTCAATCTATGCAAATTTGTGTAAAAGATTGGCAAGGGTTCAGTCGGATTCCTTGTTTTGAAATCAGTAATTGGAATTGCTTGCCTGATTTTTAATAAGCTCCGTTGATGGGCTTAGATGGAATCGTATGCAATTATTTGACTTGTTACTGTTGTTCGGATTCATATGAATTCTTGGAAGGTAACCTGTATTGTTTTGTACCTTATTGAACCTGATTTTTGGGACACTGTCGTTTTGTCACTGTTCCTTGAGTATGGATAATTATCTTGTGTCCTGGCTCTGTTGAAGTGAGTCGCGAATACCATACTTAGATTTGAATGCGCCCAGGTGAGTATAGTTATGCTATGTTCCTTCCTGTTTATTTCAGTCCGATTGAGACTGGTCATGTATCGGAGATTCTGTGTGGTCATCTTGGCATAGTCCTTAGGAAACTTCAAATTGCTTAAAGCAATGAAGTCTGTTGTTGACAGCGATATGCCAGAGGTTCTTTGATTTCGAACTTGGATCGAAAACCTTGCTGTGTTTAAAAGGAACTAGTATTGAGCTATAGGTTGATATATGGGATTGATGACGTGTTAGCTACTGTACAGGAGTTTTTGCTGTGTTCTTTTTATTTAAAACAACGATCCTTCTTGTGGCTTGTCGGACTTGTTGGTATACATACTGGGTGAATGTTTTCCATATGTGGAGACGGTACAGTAGTGAACTTATATGAAAGGGGGTATGAATGATATGTTCTTTCTCTTCTATTATTATAATACTGGTAGAGATCTGTCTAACAGTTGGTATTGCTTTTGTAACATATTGGTGGAATCACGATTTTCTATGATATTCCATTTCTGATGAAAGTGACGATTTGTTCAATATTACTGATCTTGGATTCAAGATGATTGTTCTAATACTTTCATTCTTTGATTCTTAATATTTGATGAAATATTAGAGAAGTGAGTAAGACTATTTTGTAACGATGATAGAGTTACACATTTGTAGACATTTTGTATTACAAAGGCATAGTCTGAATATGTTTACTTGTTTGGATAATTGATCTCATTTAAACAGGGTGTTTAATGAAAACAATTGATGGATTGCAATTGTTTTAAAAGTTAGTGCTTATCATGCTCAGTTCATCGAACTGACTCATGTTGACTATTTTTGCAGATGGTTGCCGTAAGTGGTAAAAGCAATGCAGATCTGACAGGATGATCAGATTATTTAATTTGTTTCATAATGAATTACAGCTTGATTATATAAATGTACTGTATGTGGAAAGATGTTTCTTTTCCGTTAAGCATTGTATCAAGTATGTTGCTTGCATAAAATGTAATTGTATAATTTTGAAAGGAATGGAAATAAGTGTTTGATACTTATGTGTTGTATTCTATTTCTGATAGTTGACCTTCTTCGGTTTATATACCAGAATGGCAATGATATCTTTGTAAAATTTTGGATGCTTTTGTGATTGACAATGAAAGCTTACAAGAAAATGTGGTTGAATTCATATGAGTGTTTAGCAGATCTTATTGTTCTAGCGAAAGCAATATTGAATTTAAATAATTGTCTTTCTAAAAGATAGGTTAAAAATGAACCTAAGCAGAACGCTAAACAAGCTGGATTAAATTACTAATCCCTAGTCCTGAGTATGACAGGACAATATTAAATTGGATTCTTAATCATTTATATCCTTATACTAATAAGTATGATATAAATTCAGTTAAGAGAACTGATATAAATCAAATGAAGTTCGGATGGCAATCTCATGTGAAGGTTATGAGATATTGTCCAATTCTGTTGTTTAGAATCAGGTGTATTCTAATGACTCCTTGATGAGAGCTTGACCTTAATACCTCTACCATGTAATGGGTTTTATAGAGGAGGGTCGTCTTAAGACGAAGAATCCAGGGATCGGGAAAGGCTAACCTTAGGGAAAATTCTTTAAAGTAATTTAAACTCAAGTGCGTAACGCATGTTGTTAAGTAGATCTTTTCGAGGCAGATTTAAAGGTTGACGACACAAGTCAACTGCAGGGTTGTACCTCCGAGAAGATTAGGATCTTCTCGAAGTTACAACAATGCAGGAGACTTATGGCGACACCCTTTGCATTGATCGCTAAGATTTACACTTTGATCTCGCACGAGTTACTCAGGGTCCGATTATGAACGTGGTCATGTTATAAGGCTGCCTAGGAGATTCGGGGTATCATGACACACTGGTTGAACTGCAAGGTTGAACCAGTATGTCACCATATCCCTAATCCTTGTGGGCATCCATATAACATTATCACCTTGATAATCTACCTCCGAGTGATTCAGTTGTGAAAGGAAGGACTGACAGTAGTCAGTGTAGGACATTCTATATAACATAAGAATGGGGTGAAGGACGTATTCCAGATTGACGAGTATGCCGTTAAGGAATACGAGACATAAACAGTATGTTTCAAATCTTTGGCCAAAGTATCGCAAGCTGCTGATTGCGTTGTCCTAATTCACCTAGTCTAAGGGATGAGATGCCGATGAATAATAGTAACGATTATTCAGTTAGGTTCCTTGGACAGAGCATTCTGAATCCTAGAGTAGGGAAGAGAACCGCAAGAGTAAAGTGTTAACTAAAAACACCAACTCTTTTTACTCATGAATAGATCGGTAGATTACCGAGTCACGGAATGAATAGATCGGAGGTACTCCGAGTCATTACAGCTGCATATGGTTGTCTGTTATATGAATGGTTATTTGATTTGTGAGTTCTAAATTATGTATTTAGAACCAGGATGCAATTATCAAAAAAAAAAAAAATTTTACTTGTTCTAAGGTATAAAATGGAGATGTTACATCTTGGTATCAGAGCTGAAGGTTGCAGCTCTTGGACCTATTGAGTCCATAATCTGATAAAAACCTGAATTTTTCTTGTAACAGAAAATGGTTAGAACAAGGGGGAACGTTGCGAATAATGCTCCACCTGAAGGAGGAGTGGCAACAACCCAGAAACTGGATGAGATCCTTGCTGCCCTGTTGGACACAAGAGATCGCTTGGCTGTACTTGAACAGCAAGTGATGGGAAATGAGGAGGATGAAGAAGCTGATAATAATAATCAGCAACCTCCTGAGGACAACCCCGACATGGGTGTTGATATTAATGCTGGGAATGCACCTGTCCAACCAGAAAACAAAAAGGCCAGATTGGTAGCAGAACTCACTAATGATATAAAAAGGATAAGTCCACCTAAGTATGATGGCACCACATTAGGAGATGGAGCTGAGAACTGGCTCAGCGAAATGGAGAAGTACTTTGCAATAAGGAACTTCTCAGAGGAAACCAAAGCTATTTGGGGAGCCTATCAGCTTTCACACGAAGCATCTTCGTGGTGGGATAGCCGAAAAGCTGAGCTAAACATTGATGAAACCAATATTACTTGGGATCAATTTAAAGGCTATTTTAGGCAACGTTGGCTGCCACAACTTTTCTATGATTAGAAAATGACAGAATTTCAGAACTTAGCTCAAGGGAAGCTAACGGTAACTGAATACTGGGAGCGGTTTACAAAACTCCTCAAGTATGTACCGCAGTATCAAACTGACGAAAAGTTCAGGATACGGAAATTCATCATGGGATTGAATCCTGTGATAGGGGGAGAGGTCGATGTTCACAGTCCAACCACTATGGAAGGAGTTGTTGAAAAGGCCATAAGGCAAGAACAGAAATTAAAGGCTATTTCTGCCCATAAGGAGGAAGTGTGGAAGAAGACTGCAAACCCTTCTTCAACCTCTCTTGCACCCAGAAAAGGACCATGGAAAAAGTTTGGAAACAAGAGTAAGTTTCCAGGAGATAACAATAAGAAAGCAGCAGTAAATAAGCCTGCTGGAAACGTAAAGGATAATTTTGCTAAAAATTATAATAATGGGCAGAAGCCCTATGGAGGACAGCGTGACAATTACAAAACTGGAGGCAACTTTGAGCCTAAAAAGGGACCAGTAGGAGGCTGCTACAATTGTGGTAAAGATCACTACGCAAATCAGTGCCCTTTGAAGAAGGATGATCGTAATCAGCAGCATAAGATACATGCTGCAGTAGCAGACAAGCAAGCTGAAAAGCAAGTGACACCTATAGAAGTTCCGGGTAAGTTATTCGGCATACCTGTCACTATTCTTTTTGATACGGGAGCTACTGAATGTTTTATATCTAATAAACTTGCTTCTAAACTTAAAAGAAAAGCTGGAAAAATGGATAAATCTTGGACTGTACAGTATGGTAATAATTCTGTTCATATAGTGAGTATGTGTCTTTTTGGGGCAGTCCTTGACTTACCTAACTTTTCCACGGAAGTTGATCTCTATGTCGCACCTTTAGGATCGTATGACATTGTGATCGGTGTCAATTGGTTAGCTGACCATAAAGAAAAAGTAGACTGCTATGAAAAGAACATAAAATGTTTAGATGATCAGCTGGAATCAGCAGAGATTCAAGGTGTGAAACGAGAAATTTCAGTTAGAAAACTGTCAGCTATGCAGCTTAAAAAGGCTAAAAATAAAGGATGTACCCTTTATGCGGTAAAGATATCTGAATCTTCAGAAGAAGATGATGATTTAATGAAACAGTTCCCTCTTTTACAAGGTTTCAGGGATGTTTTTCCTGAGGAATTACCAGGGTTACCACCCAAGAGAGAATTTGACTTTACCATTGAAATCAAGCCTGGAACAGAACCTATATCCAAAGCGCCTTATCGGATGACTACTACTGAGTTAGTCGAGCTTAAAGCACAGTTACAAGAGATTTTGTCTAAAGGATTGATTAGACCAAGTGTTTCACCTTGGGGAGCACCTGTGATATTTGTGAAAAAGAAGGATGGAACACTAAGGCTGTGTATTGATTATCGGATGTTGAACAAAGCAACAGTCAAGAACTGATATCCACTTCCTAGGATCGACGATCTGTTTGATCAGATGCGTGGAGCAGCGGTTTATTCTAAGATAGACCTTCGATCTGGTTATCATCAGTTAAGGATTAGAGAGGAAGATATTCATAAAACAGCTTTCCGAACAAGGTACGGACATTATGAATTCACAGTTCTACCCTTCGGGTTAACTAATGCACCCGCAGCCTTTATGAATTTAATGAACAATATTTTTCAAGAATACCTGGACAAGTTTGTACTTGTATTCTTGGACGATATTCTCATTTATTCTAAAAGCGTTGAGGAGCACAATGAGCATTTGAAGATAGTTTTGGGAATTTTGAGAAAGAGGAAGTTGTATGGTAAGTTATCCAAATGTTCTTTCTTTGATTCAGAAGTTCACTATTTGGGTCATGTTATAAGTAAAGAAGGAATTGCTGTAGATCCTTCAAAAATAGTGGCAATAACTGAGTGGCCTGCACCAAAGAATGTGCATGAAGTAAGAAGCTTCATGGGTCTTGCTGGTTACTATAGAAAATTTGTAAAGGATTTTTCTAAGGTAGCTGCACCAATAACTTCATTGCAAAAGAAGGATAAGAAATTCATATGGAATGATAAGTGCGAAGTGGCTTTCAAAAGTCTGAAAGACCAGTTGACTTCTGCACCTATACTAGCTGTACCAGACCCTAATGGGAGTTTTACTGTTGTAACGGATGCTTCTGGGGAAGGCCTTGGAGGTGTTTTGTTACAAAATGATCAGGTCATAGCATATGAAAGTAGAAAACTTAAGTTACATGAGCTGAATTATGCCCCTCATGATTTGGAACTTGCTGCCATTGTTCATGCACTTCAAGTTTGGAGACACTATTTACTTGGGAAACCTTTTGAGTTGAAAACTGATCACTTAGGACTGAAATATATTTTTACTCAGCCCAATCTTAATGCCAGACAGAGAAGGTGGTTAGAATTTTTATCACAATATGACTTTGATATTAGCTATATCAAAGGGAAGGAGAATAGAGTAGCTGATGCTCTAAGTCGTAGGAGGCACATTTCTGCCCTTATAACAATAAGAACTCAGTTTAAAGACGAGGTAAAAAGTGCTTCAGAATCAGATGCATACTTTCAGCAAGTAAAAGCAGCACTTGCTGCATAACCTAAGGATATAAGGTATAAAGGTTTTCATTTTGACAATGAAGGAATCTTGCGTTATGAAAATAGGGTATATGTACCTATGCTGAACGATTTGAGAAAGAATTTGTTAGTTGAATTTCACAATTCACCTTTCTCTAGACACCCAGGTATCACAAAAATGCTTGCTGATTTAAAACAACAATACTTCTGGAAAGGTATGAAAAAGGATGTGATTAATTTTGTGACTCATTGTCTGGAATGTCAGTGGGTGAAGGCAGAACATATGCACCCTGCTGGACTGTTATATCCTCATAGCATACCGCAGTACAAATGGTAAGTAATAGCCATGGATTTTGTACAAGGACTACCTATGTCGAGGAATAAAAATGATGTTATCCTGGTAGTTGTAGATAAAATGACCAAGGTAGCTCATTTCATCGCTGAAAATCTAAAGGATGATTCACCAGTGCTGGCCAAAAGATTCGTACACAAAATTTTCAGATTACATGGTGTACCAGAACTGATTATATCTGACAGGGATCCTAGAATGACGTCAAGGTTTTGGAAAACGCTTAATGCAGCTCTTGGAATGAAACTAAACTTTAGTTCTGCATATCATCCGGAAACGGATGGACAAACTGAGAGGGTAAATCAAGTGTTGGAGGACATGTTGCGTATGTATTGCATGGATCAACAGTATAAATGGGAAGAGTATCTTCCATTAGTTGAGTTCACATACAACAATACTTATCACTCATCCCTTAAAATGGCACCATTTGAAGCACTTTACGGAAGAAAGTGCAGAACCCCTGTTAGTTGGGACAGTGTTGAGGATAGAGTGGTAATTGGACTAGAGATTCTCACAGAAATGGAACAGCAAGTTAAGCTGATTCGTGAACGATTAAAGGAAGCAGCAGATAGACAGAAGAGATATGCTAACCTTAACTGGGTTGATAAAAGGTTTGAGCTTGGTGATAAGGTTTTCCTTCGTGTTAAACCCAGAAAGAGTTCTATAACTTTTGGCAAGGCTGCCAAGTTGTCACCTCGATTTGTGGGACCTTTCGAAATTGTCGAAATAATCAATCCTGTAGCTTATCGTTTAGCATTGCCACCTGCTTTATCCCGCATGCATGATGTTTTCCATATTTCTTTGCTTAAGAAATACATTTCAGATCTGTCACATGTTTTAAATTGGAATTCCTTGCAGGTCCAAGACCCAAGAATAATCGTGGTTAAACCCACACGAGTGCTGGAAACTCGCCATTTGCATTTAAGAAATCGTGATATATAGCAATGTAAGGTCCAGTGGGACCAGTTTAGCGAAGAAAGTGCAACTTGGGAAAATCTGGAAGAGATGAAAATTGCTTTTCCTTCTCTTTTTCAACAGAATGAAATCTGTTGACAAAACATACTTTTATGAACTTATTATTTCTATGTATTTATGAAAGCCAGATGAAGGCAGACTTTATTCAGGTTGAATAAAATGTGTTGTGACATTGATTTCTGGAACTATTCAAATATGGAAGTAGTCACATTGTTCGTGTACTAATAAATTGATTGACCTGAAGGTTAATTTAATATGTAATTCATCGGGACGATAAATCTTTTTTAGGAGGGAAGCATGTAACACCCTGAACTGTTGTTACTTTCTCCTAAGCATACAAGTGTTGATATGTGATTTCTTGTAAAAGGATGTGTTCCTCGATTTAGAAATCATGCTTGATATGTACTGTAATTTCTTTGCAGATTGCAGATCTTGACTGAGTCAGAATGTGATTAGACTCTTTTATTTATTTCATTTTGCATCCAAGTTTAGTCTGATCTCGGAATGAATTATAGAGTTATCCATCTATAAGATCTAGTCTTGGATTAGTGGAATTGATCCAAGTAATGCTTAAAGTTTGTTCATGATGAATTAAAATCACAGACCTTGAACAGGTTGCAAGGTCTAGAAGTATTTAATAAGCTAGTCAGGAGTATGACTCAGGCTGATCGAGTAAAATGAATTGGTTCCCGATATGGAAGTATATCTGGAAGGTCTCGATCGTGGACCAGGTAATAATTCGGTTACATACGATTCTGTAGCAAAACAAGAGCTAACCCTGTTCAAGAAGGTATGAGGTAGGTCTTTTCTGAGTGTACAGAATGTAGACCTAACTGGAATTATTAAGTGATTAGTAACCTAACACTAAATCTAACCTAGGGGTTAGATTAGTGTTAATCTAACCTAGACCTAGGCTAAGTGCTAATGTCTGTTTCCCTTGGAAATTTTTCGTTCCTTTTAGAAACAGATAAGGTTAGGGTTAGGAGGAATACCTGTAGAATGTCAGGATGGTGTGCGCGTACCGTAGAGAAAGATCAAACTGACTGCGAAGAACTCCTTTTTGTCTTGGAAGGACTACCTGCAAATAAGAACACAAGACCACAAGATTTTGATTAAAAAATAAATGAGGAAACTTCCTTTGGCGCAGGAAATATAAAACTTCCTTTCGAAGGTGGTCAGTTTACCTACTAATATGAATTAACACAAAAGACTGTAAAATATCAATTAAGTTGTTTCGTTGAACTGGGTAGGGAAAAGGCTTTTTTTTTGGTTTTGATCAGAGGAACCGATGTCGGTTACTGATAACCGATGCTGGTTACTGATAACCAATACCGGTGGGTTATAGGATCTTCTTGGTAGCTATGGTGTTTGTAAGGTTGGTTTATAGATGATATTAGGAAATGAGATGATGAGAGGTAAAAGAATAACAGTTAGATGCAATGGCACGTTAGGTAGTGGACTCAGAAATGGATTTAGGAGGACTGAGATTCAAGAAGCATAAGAAATGTTATAACAGAGGACATGCAAGATGTGACTTACTAGTTTTGACCAAGATGTAAGCTGATCTCCTTTGCTGTAAACACTTCTGGTATTTCCACTCGTCTCTGCTTGGTCAAGTGAAGATCTGGACTCTGTTCCTCGCTCCCAATATCTCTGTTGATCCATAAATCCTTCGACTGATCTCCAAAAATGAAATTCCGATCCGTTGTTTTGGTTTGGGGAGCCCATTTATAGGGAACCAATGGCAGTTGCGTAACCGACGGCGGTCGAGTAGGAACCGGCATCGGTAAGGAAAAAGTAGGCTATTTTTAGTAAAATCACCCACCTTCCCTGCTTTTCTCCCGAGAGATCAGCTGCGGGCTTGGTCAAGTGACTAGAAGGTCGGTTTTGGGTGCGAGAAAGGGGTCATTAGTTATGGGTGTAGGTGTAGACCAAGTTTTAGGTTTTAATTAGGTTAGTTTAGGATTAGGGCTAGGTCATGATGAGGTGGCAAAATGAGGTGGAAGGTGAGGTGATGGGGATTTATCAATTACAAGGTAATTAATAAATAATTGTGTAAAGTTTAGGTAATGAGGTTAGGTTGCGAAATGGGATGTGGGTCACAAGGGGTCGTAAGACATGAATTTGGTGTCTACATTAGCCCCTTATTGTCGTGTAGCTTGTTCTGTAAAGCTGCGCAGACAATAATATGAAGTGGTTTCTCATGTTAAGGATATAGGTAATCCCCCTCAAATCTATCACAGATTGAGTGAACGGGAAATCAGGGATAGGGTTGATAAAGGGTATATGTTGTAGAGAGGATGGTAAGGTGGTGGGGTAGGTCCAAGGAAGCAGACGCATGTTGAAATGCAATAGTACGACTAGGGTACATGATGTGACGAGTAAACCAGCGATGTATAGGCAAAGGTCGATAGTTTATCCAAACAAGGGTGATATAATCTTGGTATCCATGGCATAGGAAGTAGCTCCAGGGTATATAACAGGTAAGGTACAAGAACGTTTAGGCATGTTCGGCAGTACCAAATGGTTAGTTTGGTTGAGATAAACGTCACGGTCTAGGTCTAGGAAAAGTTGGTCGACAGATCAAGTCAAGGACCATAATCATGCTAAAACACGAACAGGTGAGTTCGATTGAACAAAAGGTACATGATGGATGGATAAAAATAAAATGTTGATTGTGGGTATGGTATTGAAGTGATACGGTCGTGGGTCGGGCCAAGTTGGGGTGCGGCCTTGGGTCGGGCCGGATGGGTAGGGTGAGGCCTTTTGGTCGGGCCAAATTGGTTAGGGCGAGGCCTTGGGTCGGGCCAAATGGGTAGGTTAAGGCCTTGGGTTGGGCCAAATAGGTAGGTTGAGGCCTTAGGTCGGGCCAAATAGGTAGGGCAAGGCCTTGGGTCGGGCCAAATAGGTTAGGGCGAGGCCTTAGGTCGGGCCAAATAGGTAGGGCGAGGCCTTGGGTTGGGCCAAATAGGTAGGTTGAGGCCTTAGGTCGGGCCAAATAGGTAGGGTGAGGCCTTAGGTCTGGCCAAATAGGTAGGGCGAGGCCTTGGGTCGGGCCAAATAGGTAGGTTGAGGCCTTAGGTCGGGCCAAATAGGTAGGGCGAGGCCTTGGGTCGGGCCAAATAGGTAGGTTGAGGCCTTGGGTAGGGCCAAATAGGTAGGGCGAGGCCTTGGGTCGGGCCAAATAGGGAGGGCGAGGCCTTGGGTCGGGCCAAATAGGGAAACAAATGGTGTTTCAGCAAGGGTGGATATAGGCGATATGTGGTTAAAAAGGGGCAAATGGTAAATAGGGGCAAAAAATAAAATTGGGGGAAAGTTGGAAGACAAACCGATGTCGATTCCACCTGACCGATATCGGTTAAGGGAACGATACCGGTTCATTAGGGAAAAATAAAACCGATATCGGTTAAGGGCGAAAAACCTATAAAAAGAAAAATACGGCTTGTCATTCTCACTTTGTTATTTTGAAAACCAAATTGACTTGTCTGACGTGGAGAGTTGAGATTGGAGGTTTATTGAGTGAGGTGGAGCTATTTTGCTGGAAGAGTGAGTTGTTTGCGGGCCCGTGTGAGGAGGAGGCAGCAGTTGAGTGGCCGGGGACCCAGCAGATCAGAATTGGAGCTATGGCATAGGCAGGAGGAGGAGGGGCTGGACCAGCTGGACCACCACCACCTATCCCACCACGGCGACGTGTCGTCGTACGGGTAGGCTCGGAACTCTTTATTTTGTGTATTTTATTGCATTATGTTGTTTTTGGGATTTGGGTAGGAATATAATGTTTTGTAGAAAATAATGAATAAATGGAAATGATTTGAAAAAGGGAGAGGGTAGATAGGTGAAAGAGGCCAAGGCGGCATGGTGGGTAGGTTTTTAGGGTGTTTGGGTGGGTAGAGAGGTAGAAATAGGGAAAAAGAAGAAAGGGGTAGGTCGCGTCGGGTTCGGCGCGGCAAATTTTCAGTGACCGATGTCGGTCACTAAGCGACCAGCATTGGTCGCGAATTTTTAGGGCAGGGTGGTTTGTGGGTTACCGATGCCGGTTGGTGGTTGACCGGCATCGGTGGGAGGGGGACCGGGGTCGGTTATGGGTGAGTGTGGGTTGGGTTGGGTTTTGGGTGTTGGGTGGGTTTGGGTGTTGGGTTTTTGGTGAGTGGGTTTCGGGTGTTGGGTGGGTTTTGTTTTGGTTGAGTGTGGGTTGGGTTGGGTTGGGTTTCGGGTGAGTGGGTTTGGGTGTTGGGTTTTTGGTGAGTGGGTTTTGGTTTTGGGTGGGGTGGTAGAGAGTCGGGGTGTGGTTGGGGGGATAAAAGGGGGTTTAGAGGATAAAGTAGATGTTGTAATAAAAAGTAGGTCTAAAGATGTGGGTTGGTTTTGCAGGCACGTCAGCAGTTGACGATGCGGGATAGGATGCCCCCGCTGTTGGTGCGGATGCGGCCACACATATCCGTAGCTCACTGGGCGATCATGCGTGAGGTGGGACTTGGTGGAGTCCAGAGGTACAGAGCGATAGAGAGAGATCACAGCCTGATGGTCACCCTCATCGAGAGATGGGATCCGGTGACCAATGTATTCCATCTCCCGACTGGGGAGATGACTATCACGTTGGAGGATGTGTATCGCATCCTTCGACTACCTATCGAGGGAGAGGCAGTCTTCTAGGTAGATTCAGAGACTGCCATGGACAGCATATTATAGGTTTTTGGAGATGCAGCCACGCTACTTACCTATCACAGCGCGAGCATTAGGTATGGTGACATGTACCATGCGCATCGACACGAGACACGACTGGCTCTGCTGATGATGATTGGGATCACCTGCTTCACCCTCCCAGACTCAGAGGGAGGCTGTTTTCCACGGGCATTGATGGGGGTGCTTCATGAGATGGTGGAGGAGCATACCTGTTATGCTTGGGCACCAGTATATCTAGTGCAGTTATACAGAGAGCTCTGGGGTTATCGCCGGATGAGGCGATTCGGTATCTGTTTGAAATTTTTACTTCACTGTTGGGCATATGAGCACATCATATGCATCAGGCCAGTAGGGTTACTGTAGCAGCCAGGGCCACAGGTCATATACAGGTATGGCTTTCAGAGGTGGTTGGGGGTCGTGGGGCAGCCACGAGCAGTGCTTGCAGGGCGGGATGTCACCTATTACAGGCATGTATTAGAGGGCCTGACAGTGGTAGATATTGTATGGAGACCTTGAAGGCACAGATAGGGGTCTTATAGGGGCAGCTAGCCCAGGCTCAGGTACAGGCACAGGCAGCACCACCACCAGCAGCACAGCCGCAGGTGTAGGTACAGGTACAGGTAGCAGTACCAGCAGCAGCACAGGTACCGGCACCACCACCAGCAGTGGCGTAGCCACAGCCCCAGGCATAGGCCCAGATACCACCACGGCCATAGGCACCACTAGCGGCACCATCACAGGCACAGGGGGCACTGGTAGTAGGAGTCCGGGGACCAGCCCCAGTACCTACGGTGGCACGGGACAGATATATGGAGGCGAGGGTGGAGGCCCGGTATTATCAGGATATCCTTGATAATACCGAAGCTGAGTATCAGCCGTATGCGGCACACCGAGCGGAGACCTCGCATAGTCAGAGGTCACAAGGAGGTGCAGCTACAGCCGGTGTGTCTGTTACAGGTAGGAGGTGAGAGGCACCGCAGGGACCAGCAGGGAGAGGTGCTGAGGGTGGTGGGGAGAGCTGAGGGATCCCCACATAGTTTTTGTATAGGGACATGGGCACCGGTCGGTGAACCGGTTGTGTTGATAGAGGCCTGCATGCCTATATTTATTCATTTATTGATTCATTATAGACCGGCCTGCGAGTCGAGTATGGGTTATATATTTGATACCGGCCTGCGAGCCGAGTATATTTTTGATATGAGGGACCGGCCTGCGAGCCGAGTCGAGATTTTGGATAGTTATTGCGTCCTGCGTGCCGGCTTAGATGTATGATGAGATCACAGAGGCCCCGATGCAGGGCACATTGTATATTTACAAATTTGTATATATATATATATATATATATATATATAGATGATGTTTTGATCCACATGTTGTGTTCAAAAATGTTTTTAAGTATTTTGTCGATGGTTTGTGGTATAGAATATATGATGAGTTTAAGTGACATGTTGATATATGTATGATGTGTTATGTGATGAAATGTTTCACGTTTTGGGCTGGTTTTGTGACATTGTTATATATGTATCTGATGAGTTGGATCCAAATGATGTATAGATTGATAGTTTGTTGATATCCTTAGTTGATGGTTTGTTTGTTTTTGTAAAATAGATGATGTTATGGACATTGTAATGATATGTGTGGTGGATGAAGAAATATGGATAATGGTGTTGTGATGCAGGAAAAGAGGCGGGCGTGACAAAAATTTGGTAAAAAAATGAAGAAAAGACGATGTTTCAAAAGGCTAGGTGTGTAACCGATATCGGTAAGGTAACCAACAGCGGTAGGTAGTAGACCGATATCGGTTGCATAACCGATACCGGTTATTTAGGTATGAGCTTTTCTAAAAATAAAAAAGCTAGGGTGGCAACTTAAGTTCTAATTTTGAGAGCCATGCAAGAAGTTAAATACGCGAATGCGACGCTTTTTGACGACTGAGACAGGTAATTGCATGAGAAATTTGAGTGATAAGGAGAAAAGAGACAGGGAAGGTGATTGTGATCTGAGATTTAGAAGACAGAAAGGCAGGTTTGAAAAAGGTGGAAATAATGGCAGGACGAGGAGAAACATCCAGCAGGCAGGGACAAGAAGGAAGACAAGGGCCACCTCAAGCTACCGCAAACCAAGAGGTAACGTTTTGTTTGTGATTTGACTACTGCATGTTTTGTGAATAAGATGGGGGAGAGTAGGTGGGTAGATATGAGAAAGAAAACATGATAATAAGGGTTGCAGGTGAGGTAAGTGTTACGGGGTAGGAAATCAGGGGTTTCAGGTATGTTTGTATGTATAAAAAGGAATAAACGAGCAAATTATTGTCATAGGTGGTTGTTTTTAGGGAAGGTGTGTGTAATTGACAGTGACCGGTAGCGGTTAGGGAGAACCGGTATCGGTTACTGAACTGATACCGGTTATGTATAACCAATACCGGTTACTGGAGGAATTTCTAGAATGTTTGAAAAACCCTGACGGATTGAATGGTTGTTTGTTGTTTTGGTGTATGCAGGTAGAGACAGGGTTGAGGATGAATGATAGTGTGCCAGCGCTGTTGTCACGAATCCGAGCGGATGTAACACCAGCGGAATGGACATTGATAAATCGTTTGGGGTTAAGTGGAATCCGTTATTATTCACGAATCGCACGTAACCATGGTATGTTATAGGCATTGATTGAGAGATGGAATCCCGAGACAAATACCTTTTATCTGCCAACAGGGGAGATGACAGTAACATTGGAAGATGTGTTCCGTATTTTGAGACTCCCTATTACAGGAGAACCAGTATATCAGGCACTACCTAGCGCGGCACGGGGAGTGATAACCGCAGTATTTGGTCCATACGCACGAGATTTGACACAGCGAGGTTTATCATTTACGTATGGGGTAATGTATGCAGCACATCCTGAGGAGACAAGGTTAGCAGTAATATTAATGATAGTGGTAGGGTATTATGCATTACCGAGGGCGGAAGGGGGAAGATTTCCAAAGGCATTGATGTGTGTTATCTGGGAGATGATAGAAAGGAATGTGACTTTTGCATGGGCACCTGCATATTTGGCAGAGTTATACAGGGGTTTATGGGCTTGTAGGCGAAATCACAGGACGACACTGGATTGTTCATACGTATTACACTGTTGGGCCTATGAGCACATTGTTTGTGTGCGACCAGTAGGTTAATCCCTCCGGGCAGGAGAGACCGGAGTATAGAGGTTGGGATTCAGACGATGGGTCTAGACAGAACAAGAGGCAAGATCCCAGGCCGTAACGGGGTGACATTGAGTATTACAGGCAGGTATGGGAGAGGGTGACAGTTGTGGATATCTGTTAGAGGCCTTACAGGAAGTATATCGTAACCGAGAGCATAGCTGAGGAGTTGAGGAGTGTAGAGCGATTGAGGTGGATCGCGGGGCACAGGCCAGTGTGAATATGAGAGGATTCGTATAGATCGCGATGCGGCGATAATTTGGGTTTGTGCAGGACATACCGCAGGCTTATAGGACCATATATGAGGATCGATGTCGAGGCAACATTCTCACCTCCCCAGCCAACACCTCCCAGAAGGGGCCCGAGGAGATAGCAGCCGATCGTAGTGTAATAGATGCCGGAATGACAGAGGCCTATAGGTTATGGTGGGTAGCAGAGCTGCAAGGTGTATGCGATCGCCCTGATATATCTATGATTACTAGCAGAGAGGGATCGGCTGCAACGTTTGGTTTAGCAGCTCCAAACACAGGTGAATGAGACAAGAGGATTGTTAGAGGTTTCACGGAGTCACGAGCAGCGAGACTAGAGGCTGGAGTTCCTCCATGCGAGAGGGCGTATTCATATGTTACAGGAGAGATTGGCAGATCAGTGGGGCGTCGGTACCAATATCCGTGGTACCTTTGAGGATAGAAAGGCCTGATGAGAGGGGTCGACGATCATGATCATCACCTAGTTCGGGATGAGGCGTGAGGGTCTAAATAAATGTTAGCAAGGTATAAGAATAAATAAGAGTACCGACCTGCATGTCGATGATAGAGAAGATGTATTTGTTTAACATCTAAATAAAACGAGATATGTATGTTGATTTGAGTTATAATACTAAGAATGTTTTCGTTTTGACTTTCGGTGTTTTGAAAAAAAGGATAAAGAGGAATGTGATGAAATAAAAATACACAAAAATATTTATATTTACCATACATGATAGGTTATGGTAGGGGATGGTCGAGCTAACCTTGGGAGACCCCATGTCTCCTAAGTGCTGCCTACATAGCCCATTGCACAAAGCAAGGAAGGGCCTCAGACCGATGTAGTTCTCCCTTAGGACCAGGGAGAGGTGAATTCAGGCAATTGGTTGGTTGGTAAAAATATTGATATTAATATTGGTAAGGTAAAATGAATTGGTGATGTTGTAAAAGGTATAAGGGAAGCGAAAGTTAGCCTACCCAAGTAGAAGGGAACCATGTCCTGATTAAGATCAACACACAATCCTAGATGCGAGGCAAAGCGGAAAGAGCGCTCCGTAGGTGAAAAGAGCTAAACAAACCACACAACATAGAACGAGCTTGAAACCCTAGGTACCGTGCATAGACGAGAAGTCAATAGGTGAAAAGAGTTGTATGATCACAATATATTGAGCGTACGTTACGTCCCTTGGGTTGAAGCAAATGGTGAGGTGAGGTGAATGATATAGCTGAGATACAGAGAACTTGTTACAAAGTGAGTGTTCTGACGAAAGAGAACCTACCCTAAATAGACAAGTCCATGACCCAAAAAGTTCTTGTGAATGAGGCTTTTATTTGACTGAATATAGACTGATCAATGCGGGAAGTCTACCAGGGATATGGATTGTTTTATTCTTGAGGTCTTCACAAAGCTGATCAATGCGAGAAGCTTCTGAGAAAAGGCTGACTGTGTATAGCTGTCCTTCGGGGGAGCAGTCTATTTATAGTAGCAGATATGATTTTAATGCATAGCTGTCCTTCGGGGGAGCAGTCTATATTTAATAGCAGCAATAGTTCGGCATATAGCTGTCCTTCGAGGGAGCAGTCTATATTCAATTTAGATGACTAGATGTTCTTTTGGCGTGAAGCATCTAGTTTTAGTAGGAATTTTGACTCAAGAAAATCCCATAAGAATACGGCTTATTTTAATACTTTGAAGTCATGGACTAGACTAAAAAGGGGAAGGCATCACTGAGGTGAAGTGAGAATCAAACTATGTGAGCTTGATTTTATTATGAGGTGTAGGAAACAAAGTGTATGTAGTGGTAAATGAGCTCAAGGGACGAGCAGTAGGTAGATAAAAAGTGATATAACACTAGATTCAACAGTAGAATGGTCGAAGATGCAGGGCATTAAGGGGTTCAGGCTCAGGCTTACCATTAAGTGAAGCTAAACGATAAGTGCCTGATCCATAAGTGTGAGTGATTATATAAGGCCCAATCCAATTGGGAGCAAATTTTCCACGTTTGCTCTTTTCTAGTTTGGTTACATGTTGATTCTCTTTGAGGACAAGATCACCAACCTTAAAGGTACGCTCATGAAGTTGCTTATCATAAGCACGCTTGATACATTTTTGATAGATTTGAAGGTGATCGAGAGCTGTAAGACATCGTTCATCAAGAAGCTCTAATTGGGCTAACAGCTCTTGGCGGAAATCATCGTTGGTGAGAATATCCTGAAGAGATATTCTAAGGGAGGGTATTTGTATTTCGAGAGGTAAAACAGCCTTGGTACCGTATACCAAAGAAAAAGGTGTGGCATTAGTAGAGGTACGAATGCTAGTATGATAAGCCCAAAGGGCAAAGGGAATGTGATCGTGCCAATTTCTTCCGGATTCATTGACAACTTTCATGAGGATTTTGGTTAGGGTTTTATTAGAAGATTCAGCCTGACCATTGGCCTGCGGATAGTAAGGTGATGAGAAACTAAGTTTGATACCAAAGTTGTCACAAAGGTCTTGTAACAACTTGTTTTTGAAAGATTTACCATTATCTGTTATTAGGCGATGAGGAATACCAAAACGACAGATAATGTGATGGTTAATGAATTCGACAATTTTTTCTTTTTTGATTGAAATGAGTGGAATGGCCTTTACCCATTTTGTGTAATATTCGGTTGCTGTGATTATCCAACAGTGACGTTGTGAAGAGGTCGGGTGAATCTCACCAATAAGGTCTAAACCCCATTGTGAGAAAGGCCAAAGATCTCGTGCGACCTGTAGCGGATGGCTAGGAGTATGTTGAAGGTTGGCATGTTGTTGACACATAGCACAACGCTTAACATATTCGTAGCAGTCGTTATTGAGAGTAGGCCAATAATAACCTAGGCGAAGGATTCGTTTAGCCACGGCAAGGCCACTAAAATGTCCACCACAAATCCCATCATGGACTTGTTGGATGGTATAGGTGACCTCCGCGCCGGTTAGACAGTGAAGGAGGATGCCATCAAAGCCACGTTTATAGAGGAGTCCTCCCATGACAACATAACGCGAAACACTTTTAAGAAAAGCACATTTTCCGTTACTAGTAAGGTCAGGTGGGAGAACAAAGATCGTAAGGTAATCGTGAAATTGGTGGTACCAGGTATCCTGCGAATTAGTAGACACAGTATTTATCATGCAAACTACCGGGGTTGAATAGGATGGTGCAAAAATTTGCTGGACCACAATGAATAATTCAGAGTCAGTTGGTGCGGTGGGAATTTGCGAGGCTAAGAAAGCCATAGTATCCGCAAATTTGTTAGTGGAGCGGGGAATGGTTTGGATAGAATAGTGAGTAAATAAGGCTAGAAGTGACTCCACGTGGTGTTTGTACTTCTGAAGTTCTTCATTTTTACATTGGTAGATGCCCATAACTTGATTGACTACTAATTGAGAGTCACCAAAGATATTGATAGATTTGATGCCTAAGTGTATCGCAACTTAGAGACCCAAAACAAGGGCCTCGTATTCTGCTGTATTATTAGTGCAGGGGAAATCAAGTCGGAATGAAAGAGGCATAGGCTCAGCATCGAGAGGAATGAGAACAACGCCGGCGACTCCGCCGTGCTGGCATTTAGATCCATCGAAGAAGAGGGTCATTTGATACAACTCTTCCCTGAGTGAAAGAGTGGCGATGAGTTCGTCGGGGAATGTAAAATTGGTAAATTGTTCCCCAGGTAAAGGGGCCTCCGCAAGTTGGTCTGCAAGAGTTTGTCCTTTGATTGACTTCTGTTGTATAAACTCAAGGTCAAGGTCGGTGAGGAGCATGAGCCATCGAGCGATGCGTTGGTTTAGATGTGGTTTGGCGTACATATAATGAATGGGGTCCGTGTTGGTGATGACAAAAGTTTTGTGATTCAGGAGGTAATGTCGGAGTTTGGTGGCTACGAATGATAGGGCTAGGCACAATTTTTCTACATGTGTATACCTAGTCTCGTACTCCACGAGGGTACGACTTATATAATAAACGGCCTGTTCTCGGCGTGCCAAGTCCCGATGTGCGAGCATAGCTCCTATAGCATGGTCAGTGGCGGAAAGATAAAGGTAGAAAGGGCGGTCGTCCTGGGGTGGGATAAGCACGGGTGGCTGCAAGAGATAAGTTTTTAGAGCTTCGAAGGCTTGGTGACACTCCTCACTCCATTGAAAGGCAACGTCCTTTTTTAGAAGGTGATGAAAAGGGTGACATCGATCCGAGAGTTGGGAGATGAAACACCGGATGGATTGAAGTTTACCCTGCAAACTACGCAATTGTTTGAGGTTCTTGGGTGGGGGCATTTCTAGGATAGCTTTTACTTTAGATGGATCGACCTCAATGCCACGCAAAGAGATGATAAAACCAAGAAGTTTTCCCGAAAGGACACCAAAGACACATTTCTTTGGTTGAAGACGGACAGAATATTGCAACAGGCGATCGAAAATAATGGTTAAAACATCGAGATGTTCACTGCGATGTTTAGACTTTCCAAGAAGATCGTCGACGTAATCTTCAAGGATAGTGTGCATAATGTCATGAAAAATGTAGGTCATAGCCCGCTGATAGGTTGCACCAGCATTCTTAAGGCCAAACGGCATGACACGATAACAGAAGGTTCCCCAAGGAGTTATGAAAGCGGTCTTATGTTGATCGGCGGGTGCGACCAAAATTTGGTTGTATCCTGAAAAGCCATCCATGAGAGAAAGCATTTCATGGCCCGCAGTGAGATCAACAAGTTGATCAATACTGGGTAGGGGAAAGTCATCCTTAGGGCAAGCAAGGTTAAGATCCCAAAAATCTGTGCATATTCGAAGTCCCCCCGTCGCTTTCGTGACAGGCACGATGTTAGAAATCCATTGAGGATAGTCAATAGGCAGAATGAAGGAAACAGAAAGGAGTCATTGGAGCTCCTCTTTGACCAAGAGGGCAATGCGTGGATGCATTTTTCTCAATTTCTGTTTGACTGGTTTGGAATCGGGGTTTAGGGTGATGTTATGGACGGCAATGGTAGGATCAATTCCTGGCATGTCCGCGTAGGACCAAGCGAAAGCTTGGTTGTGGGTACGGAGAAAGGTAGTAAAGGCAGCTTGTTCTGATGTGTTAAGGGATTGTCCAATCTTCACAATGTGAGGATCCTCCTCCGTGTGGATGTTGATTTCAATAGTAGACTCGTTCAACATGGTTTGAGTTTTAGATGGTAAGGCGCGTTGAAGATAGGAGTCGTCCGCCCCAAGGTAAGTGAGGATGGAGTCGTCATCCTGGCACTCAACAACATTAATCGAAGGCGAATCCTCTTCGATCATGTCTGGATACAGAAGGGGAAGAGAAGATGGGTCCTCATTATCGCGTTGATAAGTGAGAGGACCTATGAAGATGGCATTTATGAAAAAAAAAAGCTAGGAGGGATAGATTCAGGGTCCATCGATTCTGTGGGTGATGATGGCAAAGTGGGTGATGATGGTTCGGTAGGGGTGACGTTGTCTTCTTCCAGAATACAGCTGACACGAGGTGTCTCCTGTGTAGGTGTTTCAGGAAAACCGAGACCACTGCGATCATTATGTTTGCGTGTGGTGATGGGGATGAGCGTATGTCAGCCTTGTTCATAAAGACCAAAACCAAAGCCTTTCCAAGCACAGTGAGTCAAGAAGGTGAGGGCGAAGAGGCGATTTGTCAGGTATTGAAAATCGGATTGGAAGGGGACCACACCAAGAGGAGGTTCAGGGGTAATGGAAGATGCGTCAACACCCCCATATGTTAGGTTGGTGCGGCAATGGGGTGGTCCGTAAGAGATTACTTCCCCCACGCGACGGTCGTAGGTGGGATGTGCATGTAATTGTCCGTACTCCTGCGGGGTAGGGAAAGAACTAACATTATATAGGTGGTACTCCCCCAGCGTAAGGTGTTGAAAAACATCTACTAAGGGGTCGGAGGTTGGGATGTTAGCTGCGGGAAGGGAAGTGGTTTTTGCGACGGTGGTTTCATCAGTTGAAGGCGTAGGTGCAGTTGAGGTGGATGGTTGAGGTACATTTGAAGAGGATGGTTGGGTTGAATGTATGGGTGTCTTGATTGGTATAAGCACATCGTTAGGACGATATAACATATTGCAGGTTTTAAAGGGAGGAGGATCAGCTTTTACGGTGTAGGACTTCCCCTCGTACTCAAATTTTATGCATCTATGTAATGTTGAGGGAACGCATCCCATGGCCCAGATCCAAGGACGACCCAGCAATATATTATATTGGAACTCTCCCTCAAGGACATAGAAGAGTTCAGGTAAAGTACGCGGTCCTACACGAATGTTGAGGATCACGGTGCCTAAGGTAGAGGTAATAGCGTCATTGAATGACTGCAACATGATGGGGTTGGCACACATGCAACTAGAAGGGATATTCATTTGTTGGAAGGCTTTTGAAGAGATGATGTTTAGGCTGGCGCCCCCGTCAATCATAACACGACGTACCCGAATGTCACGGATGTAAGCTGAGATGAAAAGGGCAGGGTCAGGATCTTCTACACCAAAGTCGATAATTTCATCTTCGGAGAAACTGACAGCAGCAGCTTGCTGTACAGAGACGGAAGTGGTGGGGGAGATGGATTGTTTGGTGAGAGAGGCAACGTGATTGGGTGTTAGAATGGAGGCAACGGGTAGGGTTTCATTAGGTAAGACCTCGATCCCTTGAAGAATTTCAACGAGAGCTTGTCGATGAGATTCAGAAGTCTGAATGAGATCATATAGTGTCATTTTTACGGGCGATTGATGAAGCTGTTTGATCATAGTTCGGTGGGCAACTCCATTAGAGACGGGATAGGCGGGTCCGCGAATAACCACTTTAGGTGGTGGTGCAATCGGGATGGTTGAAGGAGAAAGAGATGCCGCAGGTGTGTTTTCTTTCGCTTTCCCAGTGTTTTTCTGTCCTCGAGTAGCGACACTAATCATATTAATCTCGTAGACCTGAGATGAGGAAGATGGTTGGGATAATTCATGGTCTTCAAGAGGTGGGGTTGTAATAATGATAGATCTTGGTGAGGCGGGGACAGATGATATAGTAGAGGGAATTGAAGCTAAAGGTCTCTCCCTTCGTAAGTTGTCTTTCTTAACCTTTCTATCCGGGAGAGGTGACTGACGAAGGATGGTTTTT
Source organism: Taxus chinensis (assembly GCA_019776745.2). Taxonomy (NCBI): domain Eukaryota; kingdom Viridiplantae; phylum Streptophyta; class Pinopsida; order Cupressales; family Taxaceae; genus Taxus; species Taxus chinensis. Next base: position 455,600,717 of record CM034154.1, on the reverse strand, counting down.
AAAGCTTTGCATCCCTCCACATCATGTCCTGGTGTGCGATGATAGGTGCAGATTTTAGACTCATCATAACCTGCGGGTCGAGGTTTAGACGGGTCATAAGGTCTAAGTGGGGGTAGGGAAATGGTCGCATTCTCCACCAACATAGCAAGGATTTTGGCGTAAGATCCTTTGAGGGGGTCAAAATCAGGATGAGGGTATTGGTTGTGCGGGTTTTGGTAATGTTTGGGCATGGTTGGTTCGTACGGGTGGTGGTTTAGCCGAGGGGTGCTGACACGTGTTTTTCACTAAACATGGTTTCTTTGGCACAGAAGTTACGTTCGGTTGGTTAGATGATGAGGCTACAGATGACGTGGTAGCGGGAAACAACCACGGAGAAAGGGGAGTGACAGAAAATAAATCCTTTGATGATGGGATTGGTTTAGGGTTGATAGGTGGACAGGATACGCGGGGTAACGATGTTGTTATACCCTTTGATCTCTGTATAGGTGTAGAAGGCGTAGGTCGTTTTGAAGAAAACGCAGGAGGTATGATATATTGATGTAAGGTGGAGGGATGAGGTCCCAATATGGAAGGTGGGTGTGACGATGAGGGTTTTGATTGTGATAGAGGCACGGATTGAGTTTGTCTCCTAGGTGGCGGGGCGGGTTTATTTTTGGATAAATTGAGTCGCTTAGGCGGGTGTGTTAGACTGGGCATTGGTGAGGTCCCAAGCGTAGGGGAAGATTTGGCTAAGTTAATAGAAGTGGACGGGGCATTTGGTAGAGGTGAGGGGGGTGAAGGTGAGAACATGGGCATTTTAAGCTTCTGTAAGCACTTCGGGTATATGGTGGAGGCATCAGGATCGGTCATTTGCATTTGAGTAGAATATGGCCTACTCAAACGTTCCCATAGGGCCTGTCTATCTTCTGTGGAATGACAGTCCTCACGTGTGAATATGAAATTTTGTACGGAAGAAAGACGGGTTGTGATTCCAGTCCACTGTAGGTGTGATACAGGGGGTAGATGAGGCATTGTATCCATAGATGTTAAGAGGTCGACTGGTCGTTGAAAAGATTTAGGTGATGAGGGACTAATAGGTAGGGGGCGTGTTTGAGAGGATCTGTTATGGTTAAAGAATTTGGTGATGTTGGTGTAGGAGATTTCTCTTCTAAGGATGTAAAAAGGAGTGGCGAGCCTTCCTCTTGTGTAGCAAGAGTGGTAGAAGGGGACGTTTGGGAAATAGATAAATTAGATAACATCCGTTCGCAGTCTTGTAGGGATGTGGTATAAGAAGACTCATTGATGGGAAGAGAAGTCTGGGCAGTTAACTCTTTTATGGGTAAAGGAACGATTTCGCTTTGGCTTGATGGTGGTAAAGGAGGTTCGGGCTCCTGTGTTAGTGAAGAGGCTTGATTCAAAATTTTCTCGATAGAGGCTTTTGGCTGGGTATCGAATACTGCATGGATCTCATGAACACTCTCCTCGGTTAAGATATCCTGGTTTACGTTACTGTTGGACGAGTGATTCGGGAATGGCTTGTTGAATATTTTCAAATTTCTGTTAGTAGGGGCGTTAGGATTATCGAGAGCTATATCCCCTGCGTCAACCATTTCCTGCACTATGTTTTTCAACATCTTGCAGTTCTCATGACTGTGTCCCTTCACGCGGTGGAAGTTACAAAAGTCATTTTCTTTGTACCAGGAAGGTATGGCGCGAGTGGAATCAAACCCGGAATGAGGTTTAACAGGAGGTAAGGTAATGGCTCCTGCTTTGAGCAATTTTTCCAATATCACACCATATGTTTCTCCCAAGGGAGTGTAGTTGATGGGCTCGGCTTTATACTTATAAGTGGTTTTTGGTGGAGTATTGGACGGTGGTTGGGATTTGACCATCACCGCGTGGACATCTCCTTTTGATTTAGAAGAAGTGGACGCGTGAGGAGTGGTGGTATTTGGTTTATTGGTAGAATCAGGAGTTCGGAAAGTGGAGTTTTTGTTGTGCAACCGCAATTTCTCTTCCTCTAAGGCTCGAATTTCTAATTTTCGAGCCATAGTAAAGGCCTCGTCGAATGTACAGAAAGTTTGAATTTGGAGGGTAGGGGAGATGTGCTTAGCGCAGGCCCGCGTAAACAGTTCGATAAGTTCGGTTTGAGGCAAGGCATACGTAAGTTGGTTGATAAGGCCCCGCCATCGTCCAACGAAATCTGCGATAGATTCGTCCTCAAATTGTCGGATGGCATAGAGGTCGGTGATAGATACTTTCTTGGCAATGTTAATGGAGAAATGATCCAAGAAAGATTGGGCTAGTTGGTTAAAAGAGAAGATTGAGTGCTGGGTTAAAGCACTGTACCACTCCAAGGCGGGTCCTGATAAGGACATGGGAAAGGTGCGGAGTAACAAGGCATCATCATGAGCAATCAAATAACAAGCATGTCTAAATGATCGCAAGTGTTGTTGAGGATCCTCTTTACTATTAAAACGAGTAAATTTCGGCAACTCCCATTGAGGAGGATATGAATGAAGGGGGACAGAAGGGTGAATGGGCTCCTGACAAACTTGCTCGTATGTCAAGGCGCTACGACTTCCTGAAACAGAAGCCTCCAGGTTTTGCATTTTGTCCATCATTTGTTTAATTAAGTCAGTGGTTGGATGAGATGATGGTGTGGTTGTGGTGAATGGAGGCAGATTGGACCGAGGACCACCGCTAGACACTGGTGGGGTTAAGTGTTGATAAGGTGTGGAGGATGAATATGTTGAGGCGACTGAATAGGGGTGTCCTATATAGGATGTTGAGGTCACTGGATACGTGTATGGGAATGAAAAGGTAGGCGGAGCTTGAGAAGGAAAGCTCGTGTGGATAGGTGGCAGAGAGCAAGTCATGAACGGAGCAGTCTGCAAGAGAGATGAGGTAGGGGGGGGTCGGTGGTAATGATATGTGGGGTCCAAGATTAAAAAAAGGAAAGCTAATCGGGGTCGTATGAACCTCTGCAGCCGTCGGATTGGGAGATGGGGCTAGAGATGCAGGAAGTAAGGCGGTATTATCAGGCGGAGTGGGAGCTAAATGAGCAGCTATACTGATAGGCATACCTACAAGGAGCTGACCATCAGGTGTACGGTCAGGGGTATGAGACAAATAGTATTGTACAGCGCTGGAATTAGCATCCAGAAACTTGGCAAAGTCCTTATCTCCCACAGGATTTTTAGGAACCTCGCTGGTTTCAGTAGGATTCCCCACAGAAGGTGAAGGGGGTGATTTAGGCAAAGAAACAGAGCAAGCATGTGAAACCATGGCGGCGGCTTGCTTTCGAGTGATAATAACCATGGACAGAAGTTCACAGTAGGGTTTTAATCTGTCAGGAATAGAAACAAACTCAGACTAGTAAAATTGGTAGGTTGTTGGTTTGTCAGGAATTGGAAAAGACAGTAACCGATATCGGTCTAGTAACCGATGTCGGTTATACTATAGCCGACGTCGGTCAGATAACTGATGTCGGTTTAAGAAAAATGGGCTAACAAGATATAAAAAGGCTGCTAATTTGATTTTTAACAACGTTTAGAATACTAGTCCAATTATTGATCACAGAAGACAGAGTATGAGAAAGAAAACAGAACTAAAAAAAACAAGCAAGATGCACACGCAAATCTAGAGATTAACCCTAGGGTTAATTTTAATTATCGTGGGCTTATGCCTTTAGACGTAGAAGGATGTCAGAATCCTAAACAAGAGACTTAGGGGAAATTTCAAGTTGTTTTGGCTTATAAGGTTACCTCAATCGGGCGGAGGAATACCGCGGAAAAAGGGGGGATGTTTGAGCTGTTGTGTTAATTGTGAAGTGATTCGGTATGTGTTGTGTAGTGAATGTAAGATTAATTTCTTGTCAATACCGTGGATATCACCCCCACGTGTATGACCTGTTACTTAATCTATGTTCACTAGAATTGAAAAACAATAGGCAGGAATGCAATGCATGCGTTTTAAACCCAAATCGAAAGTGATATTCGATGAAGCAAAAGAGATGACTTTCACTAATGCAAGATGCAAAAACAAAGCAAGTTCTTTTACCAGAATAATAAAATACCTCGTGAATATCTTTAGAAGAAGAAAACAGCAAGTATGCTCCCTATATGAAAGCAAGCGAGAAATAAAGATAAACCCAAAATGGGTCCCACAGGGCATGCCAAAATGTTTCCCTTGGAAATGTTTCATTCCTTTTAGAAACAGATAAGGTTAGGGTTAGGAGGAATACCTGTAGAATGTCGAGATGGTGTGTGCATACCGTAGAGAAAGATCAGACTGACTGCAAAGAACTCCTTTTTGTCTTGGAAGGACTACCTGCAAATAAGAACACAAGACAACAAGATTTTGATTAAACAATAAATGAGGAAACTGCCTTGCGCCGAGGAAATATAAAACTTCCTTTCGAAGGTGGTCAGTTTCCCTGCTAATATGAATTAACACAAAAGACTGTAAAATATCAATTAAGTTGTTTCGTTGAACTGGGTAGGGAAAAGGCTGTTTTTTTTGGTTTTGATCAGAGAAACCGATGTCGGTTACTGATAACCGATGCCGGTTACTGATAACCGATACCGGTGGGTTATAGGATCTTCTTGGTAGCTATGGTGTTTGTAAGGCTGGTTTATGGATGATATTAGGAAATGAGATGATGAGAGGTAAAAGAATAACAGTTAGATGTAATGGCACGTTAGGTAGTGGACTCAGAAACGGATTTAGGAGGACTGAGATTCAAGAAGCATAAGAAATTTTATAACAGAGGACATGCAAGATGTGACTTACTGGTTTTGACCAAGATGCAAGCTGATCTCCTTTGGTGTAAACACTTCTGGTATTTCCACTCGTCTCTGCTTGGTCAAGTGAAGATTTGGACTCTGTTCCTCGCTCCCAATAATCTCTGTTGATCTAGAAATCCTTCGACTGATCTTCAAAAATGAAATTTCGATCCGTTGTTTTGGTTTGGGGAGCCCATTTACAGGGAACCGATGGCGGTTGCGTAACCGACGGCGGTCGAGTAGGAACCGGCATTGGTAAGGAAAAAGAAGGCTATTTTTAGTAAAATCACCCACCTTCCCTGCTTTTCTCCCGAGAGATCAGCTGCGGGCTTGGTCAAGTGACTAGAAGGTCGGTTTTGGGTGCGAGAAAGGGGTCATTAGTTATGGGTGTAGGTGTAGACCAAGTTTTAGGTTTAATAAGGTTAGTTTAGGAATTAGGAATTTCTCTTCTAAGGATGTAAAAGAGTGGCAAGCCTTCCTCTTGCGTAGCAGAGCGGTAGAAGGGGACGTTGGGAAATAGAAAATTCGGATAACATCCGTCACAGTCTTGTAGGGATGTGGTATAAGAAGACTCATTGATGGGAAGAGAAGTTAGGCAGTTAACACTTTATGGTAAAGGAACGATTTCGCTTTGGCTTGATGGTGGTTAAAGGAGGTTCCGGGTCCTATGTTAGTGAAGAGGCTTGATTTCAAAATTTTCTCGATAGAGGTTTTGGCTGGGTATCGAATATTGCATGGATATCATGAACCACTCTCCTCGGTAAGATAATCCTGGTTTACGTTACTGCGGATGAGTGTTAGGGAATGGGTTGTTGAATATTTTCAATTTCAGTTAGAGGGGTGTAGATTATCGAGAGCTATATCCCCTACGTCAACCATTTCCTGCGCTATGTTTTTTCAACATCTTTGCAAGTCTCATGACTGGTCCCTTCACACGGATGGAAGTACAAAAGCGTCATTTTCTTTGTACCAGAAGGGAATGGCGCATGGAATCAAACCGGAATGAGGTTTTTACGAGGTTAAGGTAATGGCTCCTACTTTGAGAAATTTTTTCCAATATCACACCATATGTTATCTCCCAAGGGAAGGGAGTGTAGTGATGGGCTCGGCTTTGTATTATAGGTGGTTTTGGTGGATATTGGACCGGTGGTTGGGATTGACCCTCACCGCGTGGAAATCTCCTTTTGATTTAGAAAGAATGTGACGCCGTGAGGAGTGGTGGTATTTGGTTTTATTGGTAGAATCAGGAGTTCCCGGAAAGTGGAGTTTTTTGTGCGCAAACCGCAATTTATCTTACTCGAAGGCTCGAATTTCAATTTCGAACCCATAGTAAAGCTCGTCGAATGTACGGAAAGTTGATGAATTTGGAGGGTAGGGGGAAGATTAGGGGAGAGGAGAAATGTGCAGATGTGCTTAGCGCAGGCCCGCGTAAACGTTCGATAAGGTTCGGTTTGAGGCAAAGCATAACGTAAGTTGGGTGATAAGGCCCCGCTATCATCCAACGAAATCTGCGATAGATTCGTCCTCAAATTGTCGGATGGCATAGAGGTCGGTGATAGATACTTTCTTGGCAATGTTAATGGAGAAATGATCCAAGAAAGATTGGGCTAGTTGGTTTAAAAGAGAAGATTGAGTGTTGGGTTAAAGCACTGTACCACACTCCAAGCGGGTCCTGATAAGGACATGGGAAAGGTGCGGTAGTAACAACGAATCATCATGAGTAATCAAAAACAGCATGTCTAAATGATCGCAAGTGTGTTGAGGATCCTCTTTACTATTAAAACGAGGTAAATTTTGGCAACTCCCATTGAGGAGGATATGAATGAAGGGGGACAGAAGGGTGAATGGGCTCGTGAAAAACTTGCTTGTATGTCAAGGCGCTACGACTTCCTGAAACAGAAGCCTCCAGGTTTTGCATTTTGTCCATCATTTGTTTAATTAAGTTAGTGGTTGGATGAGATGATGGTGGTGGTTGTGGTGAAATAGAGGCAATTGGACCAAGGACCACCGCTAGACACTGGTGGGGTTAAGTGGTGATAAGGTGTGGAGGATGAATATGTTTAGGCGACTGATAGGGGTGTCCTATATAGGATGTTGAGGTCACTGGATACGTGTATGGGAATGAAAAGGTAGGCGGAGCTTGAGGAAGGAAAGCTCGTGTGGATAGGTGGCAGGAGCAGTCATGAACGAGCAGTCTGCAAGAGAGATGAGGTAGGGGCGGTCGGTGGAATGATATGTGGGGTCCCAGATTAACAAAAGGAAAGCTAATCGGGGTCGTATGAACCCTCTGCAAGCCGTCGGATTGGGAGACGGGGCTAGAGATGCAGGAAGTAAGGCGGGTATTATCAGGCGGATGTGGGAGCTAAATGAGCAGCTATATTGATAGGCATACCTACAAGGAGCTGACCATCAGGTGTACGGTCAGGGGTATGAGACAAATAGTATTGTACAGTGCTGGAATTAGCATCCAGAAACTTGGCAAAGTCCCTTATCTCCCACAGGAATTTTAGGAACCTCGCTGGTATCAGTAGGATTCCCCACAGAGGTTGAAGGGGGTGATTTAGGCAAAGAACAGAGCAAGCATGTGAAACCATGGCGGCGGCTTGCTTTCGAGTGATAACAACCATGGACAGAAGTTCACAGTAGGGTTTTAATCTGTCAGGAATAGAAACAAACTCAGACTAGTAAAATTGGTAGGTTGCTGGTTTGTCAGGAATTGGAAAAGACAGTAACCAATATCGGTCTAGTAACCGATGTCGGTTATACTATAGCCGACGTCAGTCAGATAACCGATGTCACTGTAAGAAAAATGGGCTAACAAGATATAAAAAGGTTGCTAATTTGATTTTTAACAACGTTTAGTATACTTGTCCAATTATTGATCACAGAAGACAGAGTATGAGAAAGAAAATAGAACTAAAAAAAACAAGCAAGATGCACACGCAAATCTATGAGATTAAACCCAGGTTAATTTTAAATTAATCGTGGCTTATGCATTTAGATTAGAAGGACGTGGTCAGAACTCCTAAACAGAGATTGGGGAGGGGAACTGTCACGTGTTTTGTTTATAAGGTTTACCTCAAGCGGTGCGGAGGATACCGGCGGAGAAAAAAAGGAAAAAAGGGGGGAGTTTGAGCTGTGTGTTTAATTGTGAAGTGATTCGGGTATTATGTGGTTGTGCAGTGAATGTAAGATTAATTTTTCTTGTCAATTACCGTGGATTATCACCCCCACGTTGTATGACCTGTTACTTAATTCTTGTTCACTAGAATTGAAAAAACAACAGGCGGAAGCAATGCATGGTTTTTAAAACCCAAATCGAAAGTGATATTCGATGAAGCAAAAAGAGATGACTTCACTAATGACAAGATTGCAAAAACAAAGCAAATTCTTTTACCAGAATAATAAAATACCTCGTGAATATCTTTAGAAGAAGAAAACACAAGTATGCTCCCTATATGAAAGCACAGCGAGAAATAAAAGATAAACCCAAAATGGGTCCACACGGGCATGCCAAAATGTTTCCCTCGGAAAATGTTTCATTACTTTTAGGAAAAAACAGATAAGGTTTAGGGTTAGGAGGAATACCTGTAGAATGTCGAATGGTGTACGCGCGTACCTTAGAGAAGATCAGACGACTGCGAAAGAAAAGAACTCCTTTTTGGTTTTTTGTGTTGAAGGACTACCTGTACAAATAAAGAACAAAAGGGACCACCCAAGATTGATTTATTAAACAATAATGAGGGGGAAAAGTCTTGGCCGAGGAAATATAAACTTTCCTTTCGAGGTTGGGTCAGTTAGTTTTTCCATCGGTTAATATGAAAGTAAGTAACACAAAGACTGTAATTAAAATATGAATAAGGGGTGTTTCGTTGACACTGGGTAGGGAAAAGGCTGTTTTTTTGGTTTTGATCAGAGAAACCGATGTCGGTTACTGATAACCGATGCCGGTTACTGATAACCGATACCGGTGGGTTATAGGATCTTCTTGGTAGCTATGGTGTTTGTAAGGCTGGTTTATGGATGATATTAGGAAATGAGATGATGAGAGGTAAAAGAATAACAGTTAGATGTAATGGCACGTTAGGTAGTGGACTCAGAAACGGATTTAGGAGGACTGAGATTCAAGAAGCATAAGAAATTTTATAACAGAGGACATGCAAGATGTGACTTACTGGTTTTGACCAAGATGCAAGCTGATCTCCTTTGGTGTAAACACTTCTGGTATTTCCACTCGTCTCTGCTTGGTCAAGTGAAGATTTGGACTCTGTTCCTCGCTCCCAATAATCTCTGTTGATCCAGAAATCCTTCGACTGATCTCCAAAAATGAAATTTCGATCTGTTGTTTTGGTTTGGGGAGCCCATTTACAGGGAACCGATGGCGGTTGCGTAACCGACGGCGGTCGAGTAGGAACCGGCATTGGTAAGGAAAAAGAAGGCTATTTTTAGTAAAATCGCCCACCTTCCCTGCTTTTCTCCCGAGAGATCAGCTGCGGGCTTGGTCAAGTGACTAGAAGGTTGGTTTTGGGTGCGAGAAACGGGTCATTAGCTATGGGTGTAGGTGTAGACCAAGTTTTAGGTTTTAATTAGGTTAGTTTAGGATTAGGGAGATTTCTCTTCTAAGGATGTAAAAAGGAGTGGCAAGCCTTCCTCTTGTGTAGCAAGAGCGGTAGAAGGGGACGTTTGGGAAATAGATAAATTAGATAACATCCGTTCGCAGTCTTGTAGGGATGTGGTATAAGAAGACTCATTGATGGGAAGAGAAGTCTGGGCAGTTAACACTTTTATGGGTAAAGGAACGATTTCGCTTTGGCTTGATGGTGGTAAAGGAGGTTCGGGCTCCTGTGTTAGTGAAGAGGCTTGATTCAAAATTTTCTCGATAGAGGCTTTTGGCTGGGTATCGAATATTGCATGGATCTCATGAACACTCTCCTCGGTTAAGATATCCTGGTTTACGTTACAGTTGGACGAGTGATTCGGGAATGGCTTGTTGAATATTTTCAAATTTCTGTTAGTAGGGGCGTTAGGATTATCGAGAGCTATATCCCCTGCGTCAACCATTTCCTGCGCTATGTTTTTCAACATCTTGCAGTTCTCATGACTGTGTCCCTTCACGCGGTGGAAGTTACAAAAGTCATTTTCTTTGTACCAGGAAGGTATGGCACGAGTGGAATCAAACCCGGAATGAGGTTTAACAGGAGGTAAGGTAATGGCTCCTGCTTTGAGAAATTTTTCCAATATCACACCATATGTTTCTCCCAAGGGAGTGTAGTTGATGGGCTCGGCTTTGTATTTATAGGTGGTTTTTGGTGGAGTATTGGACGGTGGTTGGGATTTGACCATCACCGTGTGGACATCTCCTTTTGATTTAGAAGAAGTGGACGTGTGAGGAGTGGTGGTATTTGGTTTATTGGTAGAATCAGGAGTTCGGAAAGTGGAGTTTTTGTTGTGCAACCGCAATTTCTCTTCCTCTAAGGCTCGAATTTCTAATTTTCGAGCCATAGTAAAGGCCTCGTCGAATGTACAGAAAGTTTGAATTTGGAGGGTAGGGGAGATGTGCTTAGCGCAGGCCCGCGTAAACAGTTCGATAAGTTTGGTTTGAGGCAAGGCATACGTAAGTTGGTTGATAAGGCCCCGCCATCGTCCAACGAAATCTGCGATAGATTCGTCCTCAAATTGTCGGATGGCATAGAGGTCGGTGATAGATACTTTCTTGGCAATGTTAATGGAGAAATGATCCAAGAAAGATTGGGCTAGTTGGTTAAAAGAGAAGATTGAGTGTTGGGTTAAAGCACTGTACCACTCCAAGGCGGGTCCTGATAAGGACATGGGAAAGGTGCGGAGTAACAAGGCATCATCATGAGCAATCAAATAACAAGCATGTCTAAATGATTGCAAGTGTTGTTGAGGATCCTCTTTACTATTAAAACGAGTAAATTTTGGCAACTCCCATTGAGGAGGATATGAATGAAGGGGGACAGAAGGGTGAATGGGCTCCTGACAAACTTGCTCGTATGTCAAGGCGCTACGACTTCCTAAAATAGAAGCCTCCAGGTTTTGCATTTTGTCCATCATTTGTTTAATTAAGTCAGTGGTTGGATGAGATGATGGTGTGGTTGTGGTGAATGGAGGCAGATTGGACCGAGGACCACCGCTAGACACTGGTGGGGTTAAGTGTTGATAAGGTGTGGAGGATGAATATGTTGAGGCGACTGAATAGGGGTGTCCTATATAGGATGTTGAGGTCACTGGATACGTGTATGGGAATGAAAAGGTAGGCGGAGCTTGAGAAGGAAAGCTCGTGTGGATAGGTGGCAGAGAGCAAGTCATGAACGGAGCAGTCTGCAAGAGAGATGAGGTAGGGGGGGTCGGTGGTAATGATATGTGGGGTCCAAGATTAAAAAAAGGAAAGCTAATCGGGGTCGTATGAACCTCTGCAGCCGTCGGATTGGGAGATGGGGCTAGAGATGCAGGAAGTAAGGCGGTATTATCAGGCGGAGTGGGAGCTAAATGAGCAGCTATACTGATAGGCATACCTACAAGGAGCTGACCATCAGGTGTACGGTCAGGGGTATGAGACAAATAGTATTGTACAGCGCTGGAATTAGCATCCAGAAACTTGGCAAAGTCCTTATCTCCCACAGGATTTTTAGGAACCTCGCTGGTATCAGTAGGATTCCCCACAGAAGGTGAAGGGGGTGATTTAGGCAAAGAAACAGAGCAAGCATGTGAAACCATGGCGGCGGCTTGCTTTCGAGTGATAATAACCATGGACAGAAGTTCACAGTAGGGTTTTAATCTGTCAGGAATAGAAACAAACTCAGACTAGTAAAATTGGTAGGTTGTTGGTTTGTCAGGAATTGGAAAAGACAGTAACCGATATCGGTCTAGTAACCGATGTCGGTTATACTATAGCCGACGTCGGTCAGATAACTGATGTCGGTTTAAGAAAAATGGGCTAACAAGATATAAAAAGGCTGCTAATTTGATTTTTAACAACGTTTAGAATACTAGTCCAATTATTGATCACAGAAGACAGAGTATGAGAAAGAAAACAAAACTAAAAAAAACAAGCAAGATGCACACGCAAATCTAGAGATTAACCCTAGGGTTAATTTTAATTATCGTGGGCTTATGCCTTTAGACGTAGAAGGATGTCAGAATCCTAAACAAGAGACTTAGGGGAAATTTCAAGTTGTTTTGGCTTATAAGGTTACCTCAATCGGGCGGAGGAATACCGCGGAAAAAGGGGGGATGTTTGAGCTGTTGTGTTAATTGTGAAGTGATTCGGTATGTGTTGTGTAGTGAATGTAAGATTAATTTCTTGTCAATACCGTGGATATCACCCCCACGTGTATGACCTGTTACTTAATCTATGTTCACTAGAATTGAAAAACAATAGGCAGGAATGCAATGCATGCGTTTTAAACCCAAATCGAAAGTGATATTCGATGAAGCAAAAGAGATGACTTTCACTAATGCAAGATGCAAAAACAAAGCAAGTTCTTTTACCAGAATAATAAAATACCTCGTGAATATCTTTAGAAGAAGAAAACAGCAAGTATGCTCCCTATATGAAAGCAAGCGAGAAATAAAGATAAACCCAAAATGGGTCCCACAGGGCATGCCAAAATGTTTCCCTTGGAAATGTTTCATTCCTTTTAGAAACAGATAAGGTTAGGGTTAGGAGGAATACCTGTAGAATGTCGAGATGGTGTGTGCATACCGTAGAGAAAGATCAGACTGACTGCAAAGAACTCCTTTTTGTCTTGGAAGGACTACCTGCAAATAAGAACACAAGACAACAAGATTTTGATTAAACAATAAATGAGGAAACTGCCTTGCGCCGAGGAAATATAAAACTTCCTTTCGAAGGTGGTCAGTTTCCCTGCTAATATGAATTAACACAAAAGACTGTAAAATATCAATTAAGTTGTTTCGTTGAACTGGGTAGGGAAAAGGCTGTTTTTTTGGTTTTGATCAGAGAAACCGATGTCGGTTACTGATAACCGATGCCGGTTACTGATAACCGATACCGGTGGGTTATAGGATCTTCTTGGTAGCTATGGTGTTTGTAAGGCTGGTTTATGGATGATATTAGGAAATGAGATGATGAGAGGTAAAAGAATAACAGTTAGATGTAATGGCACGTTAGGTAGTGGACTCAGAAACGGATTTAGGAGGACTGAGATTCAAGAAGCATAAGAAATTTTATAACAGAGGACATGCAAGATGTGACTTACTGGTTTTGACCAAGATGCAAGCTGATCTCCTTTGGTGTAAACACTTCTGGTATTTCCACTCGTCTCTGCTTGGTCAAGTGAAGATTTGGACTCTGTTCCTCGCTCCCAATAATCTCTGTTGATCTAGAAATCCTTCGACTGATCTCCAAAAATGAAATTTCGATCTGTTGTTTTGGTTTGGGGAGCCCATTTACAGGGAACCGATGGCGGTTGCGTAACCGACGGCGGTCGAGTAGGAACCGGCATTGGTAAGGAAAAAGAAGGCTATTTTTAGTAAAATCACCCACCTTCCCTGCTTTTCTCCCGAGAGATCAGCTGCGGGCTTGGTCAAGTGACTAGAAGGTCGGTTTTGGGTGCGAGAAAGGGGTCATTAGTTATGGGTGTAGGTGTAGACCAAGTTTTAGGTTTTAATTAGGTTAGTTTAGGATTAGGGCTAGGTCATGATGAGGTGGAAAAATGAGGTGGCAGGTGAGGTGATGGGGATTTATCAAATACAAGGTAATTAATAAATAATTGTGTAAAGTTTAGGTAATGAGGTTAGGTTGCGAAATGGGATGCGGGTCACAAGGGGTCGTAAGACATGAATTTGGTGTCTACAATGTCCTAAGTTAGTATCTATGTGTAATGTGGTTAGAATTTGTATTATCCTAAAATCTAACCTAAGATACTAACCTAACTATGATCAAGAATGTAAAGGGGCCTATGGAGGGGTGCGAACCATGGGCGGTGTTTTCTATGTTATTAAATACATGGGATAAAGATGAATGACAGGTCTTGGCGGAGGTTTTGGGAACGGCTAACCTATGCTGACGTGGCAGGTCGCCAAAATTGGAAATGAACTTGGGATTTTATTTGACGGTCGCCAACTTTGGCAGTCAGTGGAAGTGGAGTTTGAGCGGGAAAGTTGATGTAATTGCATTCAATGCTCTCGGTAGATGAGCTCGGAACTCGCGAGAAGGCATGCAAACAGGAAGTTTGTTGGTTTGTTTGGCTTATCGCGATTTTTGGTTTTTCTTCTACCTGTTCACTGGTTCTTCACACCAGTCTTCTTTGTGTTGCATGGCGAGCATGAGGTTATCTAGCTCTTTTCTCTGGAAAGGAGAGTATATATGTTTTGGAGATAGCAAAATTTTGTTGGTCGCTCTAACTTGGAAAAGGAAAAGAAACTCTGAGCTCTTCCAGTGGTCTGCTTCGGAAATTTGAGCAAAAATCCAGGAATGATAGGCCCTAACCTTTAAAAATCTTGCTATCTTTCAAGTGATTTCATTAGAACAACTTTGTTTAAATGATTTATGGAATTAGATGTTTATCTATGGATGTCTTGTGTGATTTTTCTTGGTTCAGTATCTCTTCTGGTTCGAATCTTCATTTATCCTTTGTTGGGTGTTTATTAAATTTGAACTGTGGCATTATTTTCTTGTGTTTACATTCTGGCTTAATTATGCGAAACATGTGAAATGTGTGAATGCTCGGCCTGTTCGGCGTGAGCCCATGAATCGTTCCTATGATGGGTATAGGCCATTGATTGTCTGTCGATTTTTGGTCGTTGATTCTTGTTTTGGAAACAGTCGGAAGAAACATTGATGGAACTGTTTGTTTGTTCAGTGTTATGAAATATTTGTAGGCTCTGTCGTGGGTTTTGATGATGGTAGTTATTGATACTTTGTGGGTTTCGTTCTGTCTTTTAAATTTGTTTGGGAACAGGTAACTATTGTGTTACAGTAGTCATTAGGACCCAGGGGAAGTTGTTTTTCCTTGTTATTGTGGTAACGAGATTTAACCCGTTGACAGTATACAATATGGATAAATGTATTTTTTATTTAAACAACTTTGTGGAGTCCTCGGAATGAAATCAGTATTTGATTTGCTTACACTTGATTTCTTCTGAATGCTTGCCATAGATGGCATAGAAGGATTCATTAACTATTTGTTTTTATCTATACTGTTGTTGGGTTCCGCGGTTATTGGTATAAACCTGTTTATAGTATGCAATGTATATATATATAGATTTATGTTTGTTTTAATCTGAATGACTCTGTGGAGTCGATGGAATGATTTGTATATATATTTGATCCACTGTTCAAGTTGAATATAAATGAATATTGGGAAATGTTGTACCAATGACCTAAGGGAATAACTTGTATTTCAATCACTGTTATTCTGTAAGAGTACCTTCGTGTCGCAAGGATTTTGTGGTACAGATTCTCTTGGTATAGTCTTACGTCTTCAATCTGTGCAAATTTGTGTAAAATATTGGCAAGGGTTCAGTCGGATTCCTTGTTTTGAAATCAGTAATTGGAATTGCTTGCCTGATTTTTTTATAAGCTCCGTTGATGGGCTTAGATGGAATCGTATGCAATTATTTGACTTGTTACTGTTGTTCGGATTCATATGAATTCTTGGAAGGTAACCTGTATTGTTTTGTACCTTATTAAACCTGATTTTTGGGACACTGTCGTTTTGTCACTGTTCCTTGAGTATGGATAATTATCTTGTGTCCTGGCTCTATTGAAGTGAGTCGCGAATACCATACTTAGATTTGAATGCGCCCAGGTGAGTATAGTTATGCTATGTTCCTTTTTGTTTATTTCAGTCCGATTGAGACTAGTCATGTATCAGAGATTCTGTGTGGTTATCTTGGCATAGTCCTTAGGAAACTTAAAATTGCTTAAAGCAATGAAGTCTGTTGTTGACAGCGATATGCCAGAGGTTCTTTGATTTCGAACTTGGATCGAAAACCTTGCTGTGTTTAAAAGGAACTAGTATTGAGCTATAGGTTGATATATGGGATTGATGACGTGTTAGCTACTGTACAGGAGTTTTTGCTATGTTCTTTTTATTTAAAACAGTGATCCTTCTTGTGGCTTGTCGGACTTGTTGGTATACAAACTGGGTGAATGTTTTCCATATGTGGAGACGGTACAGTAGTGAACTTATATGAAAGGGGGTATGAATGATATGTTATTTCTCTTCTTTTATTATAATACTGGTAGAGATCTGTCTAACAGTTAGTATTGCTTTTGTAACATATTGGTGGAATCACGATTTTCTATGATATTCCATTTCTGATGAAAGTGACAATTTGTTCAATATTACTGATCTTGGATTCAAGATGATTGTTCTAATACTTTCGTTCTTTGATTCTTAATATTTGATGAAATATTAGAGAAGTGAGTAAGACTATTTTGTAACGATGATAGAGTTACACATTTGTAGACATTTTGTATTACAAAGGCATAGTCTGAATATGTTTACTTGTTTGGATAATTGATCTCATTTAAATAGGGTGTTTAATGAAAACAATTGATGGATTGCAATTGTTTTAAAAGTTAGTGCTTATCATGCTCAGTTCATCAAACTGACTCATGTTGACTATTTTTGCAGATGGTTGCCGTAAGTGGTAAAAGAAATGCAGATCTGACAGGATGATCAGATTATTTAATTTGTTTCATAATGAATTACAGCTTGATTATATAAATGTACTGTATGTGGAAAGATGTTTCTTTTCCGTTAAGCATTGTATCAAGTATGTTGCTTGCATAAAATGTAATTGTATAATTTTGAAAGGAATGGAAATAAGTGTTTGATACTTATGTGTTGTATTCTATTTCTGATAGTTGACCTTCTTCGGTTTATATACCAGAATGGCAATGATATCTTTGTAAAATTTTGGATGCTTTTGTGATTGACAATGAAAGCTTACAAGAAAATGTGGTTGAATTCATATGAGTGTTTAGCAGATCTTATTGTTCTAGCGAAAGCAATATTGAAGTTAAATAATTGTCTTTCTAAAAGATAGGTAAAAAATGAACCTAAGCAGAACACTAAACAAGCTGGATTAAATTACTAATCCCTAGTCCTGAGTATGACAGGACAATATTAAATTTGATTCTTAATCATTTATATCCTTATACTAATAAGTATGATATAAATTTAGTTAAGAGAACTGATATAAATCAAATGAAGTTCGGATGGCAATCTCATGTGAAGGTTATGAGATATTGTCCAATTCTGTTGTTTAGAATCAGGTGTATTCTAATGACTCCTTGATGAGAGCTTGACCTTAATACCTCTACCATGTAATGGGTTTTATAGATGAGGGTCGTCTTAAGATGAAGAATCCAGGGATCGGGAAACGCTAACCTTAGGGAAAAGTATTTAAAGTAATTTAAACTCAAGTGCGTAACGCATGTTGTTAAGTAGATATTTTCAAGGCGGATTTAAAGGTTGACGACACAAGTCAACTGCAGGGTTGTACCTCCTAGAAGATTAGGATCTTCTCGAAGTTACAACAATGCAGGAGACTTATGGCGACACCCTTTGCATTGATCGCTAAGATTTACACTTTGATCTCGCACGACTTACTCAGGGTCTGATTATGAACGTGGTCATGTTATAAGGCTGCCTAGGAGATTCAGGGTATCATGACACACTGGTTGAACTACAAGGTTAAACCAGTATGTCACCATATCCCTAATCCTCGTGGGAATCCATATAACATTATCACCTTGATAATCTACCTCCGAGTGATTCAGTTGTGAAAGGAAGGATTGACAGTAGTCAGTGTAGGACATTCTATATAACATAAGAATGGGGTGAAGGACGTATTCCAGATTGACGAGTATGCCATTAAGGAATACGAGACATAAACAGTATGTTTCAAATCTTTGGCCAAAGTATCGCAAGCTGCTGATTGCGTTGTCCTAATTCACCTAGTCTAAGGGATGAGATGCCGATGAATAATAGTAACGATTATTCAGTTAGGTTCCTTGGACAGAGCATTCTGAATCCCAGAGTAGGGAAGAGAACCGCAAGAGTAAAGTGATAACTAAAAACACCAACTCTTTTTTTTACCCATGAATAGATCGGAGGTACTCCGAGTCATTACAGATGCATATGGTTTTCTGTTATATGAATGTTTATTTGATTTGTGAGTTCTAAATTATGTATTTAGAACCAGGATGCAATTATCAAAAAAAAAAAATCACTTTTTCTAAGGTATAAATTGGAGATGTTACAATACCTATGCCACTTGCATCCAGGCCCTTATCGCCTTAAGTGGTCTAGTGTTACAACGGTGTGTGGTTTGAGAATCAAACCTTTTTCGTTGGCATCTACGTACCAGATATTCATACCAGAAATTAGGTGCTACAACATTTATATCAACCTTCAATCTGGTTTAAAAGTAAATCAACAAGCGATCATAAGAAGGCCACAACATACCTTAGATCAATGGAATTGATTCAAGGTGTGCGGTCAATCAGCAATTAGAGTTCATTAAGCATACAACAAGTTTGTTGTCTCATCAGCAATCACACAAGCAATAATAACTTTTGTCCCAAGTAAACAAATAACAACAAACAAGGGTTCAGATTAGCAACACATTCCTTTAAGATCAAAGATATACCTTAACATGTTTATCTTCATTTCAGAAGTTACAATATTATGAAAAGTAATTACCATGATAACTTACAAAAATCAAGGCGTTACATTCCTCCCTTCTTAAAGAATCATCGTCTCGATGATCAAATTAACTGTAACACTCTGATTTTGTATGTTAACTTGGTGAATGTTTTACATACTGTTATAGCTCTTGGAATGAAAGTAAACATATTAAGATATGTTTTGATCTTAAGAGAATGTGTTGCTAATTTGGATTCTTGCATACTGTGATTTATTGCATGGGACAGCAAATATTGTACTTGTGTGTTTGCTGATGTGACAACAGATTGTCGTATAATTGCTTGCTGTTGTGCTGATTGACAGCATACTCTGAATCAATTCCATTGATTCAAGTATGCTGAGGTCCTCTTGTGTTTCTATGTTAATTCACACTCGAATTGGACTAGGATTATTATGAGCGTGCAGCGCCTGATTACAGGTGTGAATAGCTAGCACAAAAATGCCAACGATAGGGGTTCGATTCTTGAACCCTGTACTATCGAATTCGGGACCTCGTGGGGCGAGAAACACCTAGACACGGGTGGCCTTGGCATGTAATCTGAAGGACGGAACGTCCTGCTCTGCGTTAACGTGGATGTTAGTAAGGGGCTGGAAGGAATTTGTTAGTGTTAGTGGTTAGTGTGAATTAAACCTAAACTAACCCTAAGGCCTGACATACATCCTACACTACTATCCTAAGTGGATTTTTAAATTACAAAAAAAAAAGGAAAGGAAAATAAATCAAAATTCTAAAACCTAAGGTTTAACTAAGACCTAGGTCGAATGAATTATGTAACCTAAACTAATCCTAAACTAAGGGGGTACGTAGACCCTTGGGAGGAAAGGGATAAGGATGGGAAAGAGGCATTCATTGGTATTAAATGAACTGTCCCTTCGTGGACGGCGCCAGTTTTGGCGGGACAGGCAAGGAAATAGAGGTATCCATTTGGAAGTTATGGCTAAATTCATTTGCATGGAAAATTTGAAATTTGGAGGCTTGCCAACCCAAGTGGCGGTGGCATGGAAAGTAAGGAGAAAGGAAAAGCCTTTAATGCATTAATTGTTTTTTTGGTCCTCGCGACCAGCTCGCCTCGGAAACAGCATGAGGAAAAATTGGTTTTCATTTTGTTGGTTCGAGCCTTTTGTAAAGTTGCTCTGCATTTGGTTTCTTTGGTCTGGTTCAGTCGAACCAGCTCTTGCATTTGACATTTTCCTGGAAGATTGGAGGCTGTTGATAAGCCTGAAGAAGGAAGGGAGTGCTGGGAATACTGTGTTGCCAATTGTGGAAGAAAAACGCGGCAAGCAACGTTTTCTTCGAGTTCTGGAAGAGAGAATACAGGCACGTTAAGCCCTTCTCTTTAAAAATCTTTGCTTTGATTAAATGTTTCATTAAAACAACCCTGCTCTTGGGTTGGGATTGCATGATTGTTGTTGAGTTGAGTTGGAAATGGATTTTGTTGGTTCTTGCTTCTTTTCGTTGGGAAAATGAAAAGGAGATTTGATTCTGGTTGCTCTGCCTTGATTTGTTCTTGCTCAAATCGTGTTGGAAATGATTTTTAGTATTGAATGAAGATTGTATAAATGGTTGAAATGTGGATATTCCTTTCACTGTTCGTGTTGTTCGAAAATGGAATAGACTGTGCAATCACCTTATGGTGAAATTGTTCTTTAAATACAATCTTTTCTTGGTGTTATATGAGGAACTGTCCGTGCATGTAAACAAAAAGAGACAAGTGGAGATATAGTCATATATATTTCTATGAAATGGGTTTCATTGAATCTTGCTGTCATTTTGGAAACAATAGGGAAATATTGTCTTGACTGCTGAGTTTTGTTGTCTTGTAATTCTTGAATGATGTATCTTCCCGTGTGCTGGACATTTGACAATAAGGGAAAATTTATTGATTATATATAGGTATATATATATATATATATATATATATATATTGTGACTGTACACTTTCTTTTTATGAGTTGTTTCCACTTCTGAACAACCGTGTATTATTAACAAACGGAAAGGAAGAGAATAATGATTGATGAAGTAGTCCTTATAGAATTTTCTTTTGAGAAAGTAGACCCTTCTTCTTGTACTGTTTGGGTTTTGGATGGAAGTGGCATTCGAGTTTACTGTGAGTAATTGAACTTGAACCATAGGAAGTTTAAGCAATAATATCATTGATGTACCTCTTCTTGAGTAGAAACTAAGTGAATACGTTGTTGAAGTTGTATTCATATTGAAATTTTTAAAGGAAATAGACAATTCTCTTCCTTCTACTGTCTTGGATTTGATGAAAGTGGCATTTCGGGTTCTCTACGAGTAATTGAACTCGAATTGAATTCAAGTATTAGCAACATTTCCATGGCTGTGCCTTTTCTTGTATAGGAAATGAGCAATTACGTTTTGGTATCCGTGAAAATAGGAAAAGCTGAGACTGTTTTTCACTTGATTGAAGTCTATGCAAAGAATGGATATATATTTTCTCCTTGCTGTGATGGAAATAGGATGGTTTTCATTGTGTTTTCTTGATGATTGTTCGGTCTTCTGGTAATCAGACTATCTGGACGCAATTATAAACTAGTTTTGATATTCTGTGCAAATGAATGAATTGGGATCTAATTTCTTCTTGCTGTAATGAAGGATGACCCCATTGCTGTACTGAGCTTATGTCGAAGTTTGACCTTCTGATATCGGGTTTGTTTTTACTATCTTGAAGAATGCAACATTTGGCTACGAATGTTCAGTTGCTGTAGCTTGTTGGATTGCAGCTGTACTGGCTATGTGAGATTGCTTATCAATGAGAACGGCTGTTACGCTGTTATCCTATCTAAGTTGAGTTGTCTTGCTTGAGATGAACACGTGATTAGAATGTTTTTACTTCATTCTGAAAACAATGATGTTTCTTAATGAAATTAGTAGAGAATGAATTCTTCTCTTTTCTGTTATGCTGTGACTCTGAACACCTGACATTGGAATTCATAGTCATCTGAAGACTCGGTCTTGCTGTAGGTAACAGCCATGAATACCATTTGTTATTAAGAACGGGGTATGTGTTCTAGAGGCATAAAATCATTATATGAATATATAGTGACTTGCGTGGTTGCAAATACTGTTGTCTGGTTAGCTATACAGTGTAAGAAGTAAGGAATTTCTTCTAGTATAGCAAATACCTATGGTATGTAACCTTATATTGATGATCTCGGCTTGCTCCACGAATAATGTACTAATCTGTTTCGGATCTTTACTATGAGTCTGAATCAAAAGAAATATGGCATTTGGATGATGAATTCTTCTTGATTTCATTTTAAATCTGTTTATAGATGAAATTATTCTTGCTGCCAGAAAGTGAATTCCGAGTGGATTTTGTAAGTTTCACTCTGAACTGTTATATTGAATTGTCTTTCGTCTGGATTCCACTGTTAGGACAGTCATTTGGAAAGAGATAGAGATATGAATTAATGTTTTAGAAAGATGATCTTTCTTCTTTCATTCAGTTAGGAATTCTAGAATTCGTGAATGAAGAATTTTATGGAGCTTAGATGAGTAGCTAATATATGCATTGCTGTTCGCTTTCTTGTTTGTACTTGAATGCTTTAAAACTTAATGTGCTTCATGAACAGAAAGGGAAGTAATGGATTTATATTCAGTTAGTTTCATCCTTTGCATTTGTTATTAATGAAAGGCGTGGAAAAGATAACTGTATGCTGTATAGGCAGCAATCTACTTGAATTCCTAACTTTACAAATTTTGTAAATTGATACTTGCAATGATTATGTGAAAACGGGACAGCAGTCCCTTGGCTGGTTGTGATGATATTCTGATAGATTTAGTGGTTATGCTGATCTCTCTTTTTTGCTTTTCGAGATTGATGTTTTGCTGTTGTTTCATAAAAGCAGGGTTCTTTTATTGAAACAGTTAGTTGAAGCATCTTATTTTAAGGATAAGTGCTTAATGTGCTCAGTTCATTGAACTGACCCGTGCAATTCATTTTGCAGATGGAATTTGATTAGAATGAAGACTTGGCTGTCTTCTGATGCCTCTTGATAAAATATAAATTAAATTGTAACTGTTGCTTTTATTCCTCTTTGAGGAATTGTGAAAGAAGAAAATATATTCTTCTGTCCATGAATTGTATAGATGCTTTGTAAAAACTATACCCAATCAGTTGGATTGGCAAATGTACAAATTATGACTTGAAATATTGAATACAGTTACAAGTGTGATATTTTCAATAATTATATCAGTTTGATATTGTTATATAAATTGGGAATAAAATGTTACTTCTCGATTTGGAATTGTTTCGTAATCCTTGGATGGATGCTGAATTGAAACTGATATCTATTCTTACTTAAATACAACCTTTAAGTTGAACAATGCAATTAATTCATACTTGGGCAAAGATGAATTTTGAATTGACATTAAAAAAGGATTAAGAAGAATATGATTTTATAATCAGAGGGTATTCAGGATTAGCTTAGGAGCTAAGGAATATCAATTTAAATTTGGAGTATTCGAACTTCGTTTTCGAACCTCCATCATTGATCCCGTTTGATAAAAATTCAGATTAAAGGACATAGGATACATATATCCATAACTAATGGATCCTTAACTTATATAATGTTAAGGGGAACAAATGAGTTCATTTCTTGAAGTTTAGACCTCGTTTGAATGACGTCTAATAAGTTAATATTCTGAAATAAGTTACAGTTGGAAACATCTTGGTTAAGTTTAATAGGTTAAACTTATTATGTCCGTCGGTACGGACTGCTTAATCTAATGATTAAGAAATAAACCAAGTAAGGAAATGTAGCTCTTCGATACGAAGGAGACGATACATAACGAACTAATGGACACGAGGATCAAGGGATCAGCGTGGACGTTGAAAATTGCTTAAACTATTAACTCGTGGCTAAGTCACTTGGGCAGGATGTGTATTCTCGATGGGAGGAATTCTACAGGACATTGGCATACGCCAGCTACAGCAAGGTGTCTTCATGAAGACGGGGTCTTCATGATGACACAATGTTGCAGCTGACATATAGCAATGCCCTCCCGAATTAAAACATTGAGAATACATAGGCTGAAAGTGTAGATCTTAGCTGGGGTGGAGATAGGGTATGATCTGGTATACGGAGTGACTCCGGAATACTAAAGATAATCAGACACACGGAGTCGTGGGGTAACGACACCGTATGTCTGCGTATCTTTAGTTACCAGGAGTGCCTTCCTATACCCGTTCATATTACTAGCTGGAATCGAAAGTCAAAACGGAACTTAAACGATGAGGACTGGTAGGAACCAGGAAAGACCATTCTAGATAACAGGTGAAGTGAAGTGAAGGACGTATTCCGTAGATGTGTATCACATTCAGGAATATGATCATGCAAAGCATGTGAAAATTTTTGGCCAAAGTATCGCAATTGCTGGTTGCGTTGTCCTTATCACTTAATTTAAGATGCAGGATGTCAGATGAATATCAGTAACAGATATTCAGATAGGCTTCTTAAATGGATCAATTCGATAACCGAGGAAGGTTATGAGAACAAGTATATAAAATATACTATGCAAAAACAAACATGAAGGATTGGTTGTTGCCGAGTCATGTACATGAAGGATCTGTTGTTGCCGAGTCATGAAATGAAGGATTGTTGAAACTCCGAGCCATGAAAATGGAAGGATCGGTAGTTCATCGAGTCATTTACAACAGCATATAGAATCTGTTATAAGATTGAATGGCATTGAATGTGTGTTCCATATTGTAAATATGTGAATAGGGAACATTCATTTTAAAAAGAAATTGTATGATCCAAACTATGTTGTTTGGGCAGAGAACAATTATTAAATCTTGAACGCGTGTTTTAATTTTATAATTCATAATAGAGAACGTTATATTTAAAAATATATATATATATATATTTCCCTTGTTCTGGTGTTTTAAAATGGGGATGTTACATTAACCAATTCAAGGAGTTTTTAGGACAAAATTCAGTTATTGTCCTTCCATTCATAAGTTCATACCAAAAACAGATTCACTCTTTAAAACAGTGTTTTTAGACAACTGTAAAATAGACCAATAATTGTCTAAATTTAGTAGAATTATCAGTTTTTCAAATTTCAATTTTGATCAAACAAGTATGGAAAAGAAGATCTCATTTCTTCGAGATTTTCCAAAGTTGCACTTTCTTTGCTAAACTGGTCCCACTGGACCTTACATTGATTCACTTCACGATTTCTTAAGCACAACTGGTGAGTTCCCAGCACTCGAATGGGCTTAATCACGATTATTCTTGGGTCTTGGACCTACAAGGAATTCCAATTCAGCACATGTGATAAAGCTGTCACGTATTTCTTAAGCAAAAAAATATGAAAAACATCATGCATTTGTGATAAAGTAGGAGGTAATGCTAGACGATAAGCTATAGGGTTGATTATTTCAACAATTTCAAAAGGTCCCATGTAACGTGGTGACAACTTGGCAGCCTTGCCAAAAGTTATTGAGCTCTTTTTCAGCTTAACCCAAAGAAAGACCTTCTCACCAAGTTTATAATTCCTATCAACCTACTTTAAGTTTGCATAACTCTTCTGCCTATTGGCAGCCTCCTTTAGATGTTCCCGAATCATTTTGATTTATTGTTCCATTTCCTTGAGGATTTCTGGCCCAATTACCTCTCTGTCGTCTACGTTGTCCCAGCTAACAGGGGTTCTACATTTTCTTCCATACAATGCTTTAAATGGCACCATTTTTAAAGAGGCGTGATATGTATTATTGTAGGAAAATTCAACCAGCGGAAGGTATTCCTCCCATTTATATTATTGGTCCATGCAATACATTCTTAACATGTCCTCTAAAACTTTATTGACTCTCTTGGTCTGTCCATCCGTCTCTGGATGATATGCAGAGCTGAAGTTTTATTTAGTTCCCAAGGCTTCATTAAGCGTTTGCCAAAACCTTGATGTCATCCTCAGATCTCTGTCCGATATGATCAATTCGGGTATTCCATGCAATCTGAAAATTTCATGTACAAATATTCTTGCTAGCACTGGTGCATCATCCTTCAAATTACCAACAATGAAGTGTGCCACTTTGGTTAATTTTTCGACTACAACCAGGATAATGTCATGCTTATTTCTTGACATAGGCAATCCTTGAACGAAATCCATCGTTATCACCTGCCATTTATACTACGGAATAATGTGGGGATACAATAATCCAGCGGGGTGCATATGTTCTACCTTAACACGCTGACATTCCAAGCAGTGTGTTAAAAATTCTACCACATCCTTTTTCATTCCCTTCCAGAAATATTGCTACTTAAGTTCAGCGAGCATTTTCGTAATGCCAGGGTGTTTAGAAAAAAGGTGAATTATGGAATTCAGTTAACAATTTCCTTCTTAAATCATTTTCCAATGGTATATAGACCCTGTTTTTGAATCTCAGAATTCTTTCGCTATCAAAGTGAAATCCTTTATACTTCACATCCTTTGGATCTGCAGCAAGTTTTGTTTTAACTTGCTGGAAATAAGGATCTGATTCCAAGGCATCTTTCACCTCATCCTTAAACTGAGTTCTTAACATTATAAGAGCAGAGTTGTGCTTCCTTCGACTCAAAGCTTCTGCCACTCTATTTTCCTTGCCTTTGATGTAGCTTATATCAAAATCATACTGAGACAGAAATTCTAACCATCTTCGTTGTCTTGCATTAAAATTTGGCTAAGTAAAAATATACTTCAACCCCAGATGGTCAGTTTTTAACTCAAAAGGTTTGCCTAAAATCTAATGCCTCCACATTTGAAGTGCATGTACAATGGCAGCAAGCTCTAGGTCATGTGGAGCATAATTCTATTCATGTAACTTAAGCTTTTTGCTTTCATAAGCTATAACATGGTCATTCTGTAACAGAATACCTCCAAGGCCTTCTCCTGATGCATCCATTACAACCATAAAATTTCCATTTGGATCTGGTATAGTTAATGTAACATCCCCATTTTAAGATACTAGAACAAGGGAAATTTTTTTTTTTTTTGATAACGTTCTTTGTTATGAATTATAAAATTCAAACACACGTTCAAGTTTTAATACTTGTTCTCTACCCAAACAACACAGTTTGGATCACACAATTTCTTTTAAAACCAATGTTCCCTGTTCACATATTTACAATATGGAACACACATTCAATGCCATTCAATCCTATAACAGATTCTATATGCTGCTGTAAATGACTCGAGGAACTGCCGATCTTCCATTTTCATGGCTCAGAGTTTCATTGATCCTTCATTTCATAACTCGGCAACAACTGATCCTTCATGTTTGTTTATGCATAGTATATTATATATACCAGTTCTCTTAACCGTTTTCGGTTATCGAAGTGATCCATTTAAGAATCCTATATGAATATCTGTTACTAATATTCATCTGACATCCTGCATCTTAAATTAAGTGATAAGGACAACACAACCAGCACTTGCGATACTTTGGCAAAATATTTTCACAAGCTTTGCATGATCATATTCCTAGATGTGATACACATCAATGGAATACGTCCTTCACCTCACTTCACCTGTTATCTAGAATGGTATTTCCTAGTTCCTACCAGTCCTCTCGATTTAAGGTTAGATTTAAACTTCCAATTTCCAACTAGTAATATGAGCGAATATAAGAATGCACTCCTGGTAACTAAAGATACGTAGACATACGGTGTCGTTCCCCACGACTCCGTGTGTCTAGTTATCTTTAGTATCCCGAAGTAACTCTATATACCTGATCATACTCCTATCCCCTGCTAATAACTTCACATTCAGCCTATGTATTCTTAATGTTTTAATTCGGGAGGGCATTGTAATATGTCAGCTATAACAGTGTGTCGTCACGAAGACCCCGTCTTCATGAAGACACCTTGCTGTAGCTGGCGTATGTCAATGTCCTACGAAATCCTCCCTTCGAGAGTACACATCCTACTCAAGTGATTTGGATATGATCTTAATAATTAAGAATCAACTTTCAGCAACCATGTTGATCCCTTTATCCTCATTCCCATTACGGTTGTATATAGCTAAGAGAGACTAAATCCATTTTTTAGCTTGCTATGCATCTTCTCCTTCATGCCGAAGGGATGCATTTCTCTACTTGGTTCTCTTCTTAATCATTGGATTAAGCAGCCCGTTACCGACGGACGTGATAAGTTTAACCTATTAAACTTTAACCAAGATTTTCCCAACTGTAACTAAATTCAGAATTCTAGCTTATTAGACGTCATTTAAACCAGGTCTAATTCCCAATAAATGTATTCATTTATTCTCCTTAACATTACATAGTTAAGGTCCATTAGTTATGGATATACTTATCCCATATCCTTTATTCTGAATTTAACATACGAGGTCATTAATGGAGTTCGAAAGCGAAGTTCGATTACTCTGAAGTTAATTGATATTCCTTAGCTTCCAAGCTAATCCTGAATACCTATCAGTTGTGTAATCATATTCTTCCTAATCCTTTCTAATGTCAATTAAGAATTTATCTTTACCCAAGCATGAACTAATTGCACATTTCAACTTAAAAGCTGTAATAAGGTAAGAATAGATATCAATTCCCATTTAGCATCCATCCAAGGACAATTAAATAAATCCAAATCAGGAATAACATTATATTTCTAATTTAGTCAACAATATCAAACTGATAGAATTATTAAAATATCACACTTGTATTTGTATTAATCAATTCATGTCATAATCCATACATTTGCCAATCCAACTGAATGGACATTGTTTACATAAAACATCATTACAACTCATAGATAGAAGAATATACTTTCTTCTTTTTACAACTCCTCAAAGAGGAATAAAAGTAAACAAATACAATTCATCTTCAACCAATCAAGAAGCATCAGAAAACAGCCATGTCTTCATTCTAATACAAATTCCATCTGTAAAATTATTTGCACGGGTCAGTTCAATGAACTGAGCATATCAAGCACTTGTCATTAAAATGAGGTGCTTCAATTAACTATCTCAATAAAAGAACCCTGCTTTTATCAAACGATAGTAAGACATCAATCAAGAGATAGGCACCAAAGAATGATCAGGATAACAACTGAACCAACAAAATACCATCACAATCAGCCAAAGAACTACTGTCCCATTTTCCACATAACTGTTGCAAGTTTCAAATTACAAGATTTGTAAGGTTATGAATACAAGTAGCATACTGCTGATATAAAATACTATTATCCTTTCCACACCTTTCATTAATAATAAATGCAAAGGTTAAAACTAACTGAAACGTAAATCCATTACTTTCGTTTCAGATCATGCATCACATTAGATTCCAAGCAATCACGTACAGACGAGAAAGCAAACAACAATGCATAAAGTTTCTCATATCTAAGCACTACAAAATTTGTTAATAATGATTACAAATTTTCAACTGTATGAAAGAAGAAAAGATCATTTTCCAAGTCATCCATCCACATTACTATTTCCTTCCTCATGACTGTCCTAAAAATGGAATCCCAACGAGACACAATCAAGATAACAATTTAGAGTGAAACTTATAAAATCCATTCGGAATTCACTTTCCGGCAGTAAGAGTAATTTCATTCATAATCAGCTTTAAATGAAAACAAGGAAGAATTTATCGTCCTTATCAATACTTCATTTAAATCAGGCTCATATGCATATCCAAGACAGGTTAGTATATCATCGTATTTATCATAGATCAAATAGTACAAGGATGTATACTATATATTTACCGTACTAGAAGAAACCATAATTCTTTCACTATATGGTAAACCAGATAAACAGTTATACGATCATGCAATCAATTATTCACATTATTTTCTAATTCTATGAACACATCCCATTCAAAATAAAATTTATTCATTGTTGTTACCTACAGCAAGTCCCATCATAATGCACAGTAAGACTTCAATGCTATTTCTAGAACTCAGACAGCTAAAGAGAAGAATTCGTTCTTTAACTAATCAAATAAGAAAATAACCATTTTATTCAACTCACTAAGAATTATTCATGCCGATTTCATTTCTTCTAAATAACTGTGCAAAATCAGAGACCACAAGAAATATTCAATTATTTCATTTGTATAGAAAACTCAGCACTCAGAAACAATTTAAATGCCACTGTCCTCTCTACCGACTGAACTGGTAAAGTTCAATAACCACCTGACTACTGATTTTACCAAATCAAAACAGCAGACAGAAGAAGAATTCCTTACCAATAAATGATTCTACTTAAATCCATTTTTCTATTCACAATGATGTAAAGAACTCAAAAATGCAATTTTTCATCCAATAATACCCTTATTATTAAAAACCCGCATGGAATATCAGATGCACAATAAAGTATAATCAAATAGGTCGAACAACAAGAAAAATTCCCAAACATTTCTTCTTTGTACAAAAATCCAAGTAAAATGCGTTTTTCACAAAGATAGTTAGAACTAAAAGGTCGAATAGCATTAATGAAACACAACAAATCATCTAATCCCTTCAGTAAGATTCAACATGATTTATTTAAAGCACAGAACACAAGTCAAGATCATTTTCATGACTACAGTCTGAGTCGTATGATCAAGTCATTTCCATACAACACAACACAACCAACTTTTCATCACAACAAGAAGGACTGTAATCATTCATATGTTCAGAAGAGAAAACAATTTCTTTTCCATCTTTCACGACTACTCAAAATCGTATTCGTCCATTTACATAAAAGAAGAAGCACAACAACAATTTTATTACTGGCATATCCTTCTAACTGAGCTCGCATTGCTCAAATAAAAATCTAAAACCCATCCCTTAAAGTTCAAAAAGAAATGTTATTCCCTTTCAATCCCGAAACAATAGAAAGAAAATAAAGAAAGGTCTTATTTCTTTTAAGAAAACTTCAGTATAGAAACGACATCAAGCTGCTTGCACAACCTATACAATCTTATCACAAAAGGTCATATGACAAAAGAACAATCGCATAACAATAAAAAAACCCGCACTGCCTGCACAGTTCCCATTTAACATTTTACAGAGAAAAATCCATTTCGGATTTCCATTTAACATCAACAACCACCACAACATGGAGGTATTCCATTCAAAGAAATGCAAAGACAGTTAAACACAGCAACTAGAGACGATTTTACCTATCATTTCCAAAAATGACAACAAGAATCGACGAAATCCAAATCGTATCAACATAACAACAATCACATAAACCCAAAACCCAAGAGCAGGGTTGTTTTAATGAGACGTTTAAACAAAGAAAGTATTTTTAAAGAGAAGGGCTTAACATGCCTGCAATTTCTTATCCAAAACTCGAAGAAAACTGCGTTTGCTGAAGATATTTCCTTCCTCAGTGACAGCACGAGCTTTCCAACAATTCCTTTTCTCTTCAGGCTCAGCAACAGCCTCCAAATCTCCCAAGAACAGTGATAAATCCAAAGAAACTGGTTCGACTGAACCAAACAAAAAAACCAAATGCAGAGCAACTTCACAAAATCTGAATCAACACAATGAACAATCAAATTTCCCTCATACACTTTCCAAGGTGAGCTGGTCGCAAGGACCAAGAAAATTTAATGCATTAAAGGCTCTACCTTTTTCCAAATTTCCACGCCACTACCAACTTGAGTTGGCGATCTCTAAATTTCAAATTTCACATGCAAAACCAAATTTGGTTCCATCTCCAACTTGATACCTCTGCCACTTACCTATCCCACCAAACTAGCGCTGTCCATGTATGGACTCCCATTTAATGCCATTGAATACCCCTTCATCCTTATCCTCTCCCTCCAAGGGTCTGTGCATCCCCCTTTAGGTTAGGATTAGTTTAGGATGTTTATTAGTATTCAACCTAGGTCATAGTTTAGTTTTAGGTTATTAGGACTTAGGTTTATTTCCCTCTTTTTTTTTTGTAATTTAAAAAATCCACTTAGGATAGTAGTTTAGGATGCATGTTAGAACTTAGGATTAGCTTAGGATTTAATTCCTTCTAACCACTAACACTAACCAACCTTCACCTAGTCTTCCAACTGACACTCACGTTAATGTTGTGCAGGACGTTCCATCCTTTGTTTCACATGCCAAGGCCACCCGAGTCCAGACATTTCCTACCCCACGAGGTCTCAAGTTCGACAGTACAAGGTTCAAGAATTAGACATTTTTCGTTTGCATTTACGTGCCAGCTACTCATACCTGCAATCAAGCGCTACACATTTATATCAACCTCAGGTTCGGTTAAAGAGTAAATCGACACAGAAATCACAAGAAGACCATAGCAGACTTTGGATCAATGAAATTGATTCAATGTGTGCTGTCAATCAGCAAAGAGAGTTTAGAAAGTATACGAAAATTTTTCATCACATTAGCAAACACACAAGCACAATAACTACTGTCCTATGCAACAAATTACAGTATGCAAGAATCCAAGTTAGCAACACATTCCTTTAAGATTAGAATTTATCTTAACATGTTTTCCTTCATTTCAGCAGCTATAATAGTATGAAAAATATTCACCAAGATAACTTACAAAATCAGGGTGTTACATTCTTCCCTCCTTAAAGAATCATTTTCCCGATGATCAGATTAAACAAATCAAGGAGTTCCTTGGACAAAGTTCAGTTATTTTCCTTTCATTCATAAGTTCATACCAAAAACAGATTCACTCTTAAAAATAGCGTTTTAAGACAACTGTACAATAGACTAATAATTGTCTAAATTTGGTAGAATTATCAGTTCCTCAAATTTCAAATTCGATTAAACAGCTGTGGAAAAGTAGATCTCATTTCTTTGAGATTTTCCCAAGTTGCACTTTCTTCGCTAAACTGGTCCCGCTGGACCTTACACTGGTTCACTTCATGATTTCTCAAGTACAACTGGTGAGTTCCCAACACTCGAATGGGCTTAACCATGATTATTCCTGGGTCTTGGACCTACAAGGAATTCCAATTTAGCACATGTGATAAATCTGTCACATATTTCTTAAGCAAAGAAATATGAAAAACATCATGCATTTGAAACAAAGCAGGAGGTAATGTTAGACGATAAGCTACAGGGTTGATTATTTCAACAATTTCAAAAGGTCCCACGTAACGTGGTGACAACTTGGCAGCCTTGCCAAAAGTTATTGAGCTCTTTTTCGGCTTCACCGGAAGAAAGACCTTCTCTCCCAGTTTATAATGTTTGTCAACCCGCTTTAAGTCTGCATAGCTCTTTTGCCTATTGGCGGCCTCCTTTAGATGTTCCCGAATCATTTTGATTTGTTGTTCCATTTCCATAAGGATTTCTGGCCCATTTACCTCTCTGTCCTCAACACTGTCCCAGCTGACAGGGGTTCTGCATTTTCTTCCATACAATGCTTCAAAGGGCACCTTTTTTAAAGAGGCATGATAGGTGTTATTGTAAGAAAAATCTACCAGTGAAAGGTATTCCTCCCATTTATACTGCTGGTCCATGCAATACATCCTTAACATGTCCTCTAAAACCTGATTAACTCTCTCAGTCTGTCCATCAGTTTCCGGATGATATGCAGAACTGAAGTTCAATTTAGTCCCCAAGGCCGCATTAAGCGTTTGCCAAAACCTTGATGTCATCCTCAGATCTCTGTCCGATATGATTAATTCCAGTATTCCATGCAATCTAAAGATTTCATGTACAAATATTCTTGCTAGCACTGGTGCATCATCCTTCAAATTACCAGCAATGAAGTGTGCCACTTTGGTCAATTTATCGACTACAACTAGGATAATGTCATGTTTATTTCTTGACATAGGCAATCCTTGAATGAAATCCATCGTTATCACTTGCCATTTATATTGTGGAATACTGTGGGGATACAATAATCCAACGGGGTGCATATGTTCCGCCTTAACACGCTGACATTCCAAGTAGTGTGTTATAAATTCTACCACATCCTTTTTCATTCCCTTCCAGAAATATTACTGCTTAAGTTCAGTGAGCATTTTCGTAATGCCAGGGTGTCCAAAAAAAGGTGAATTATGAAATTCAGTTAACAATTTCCCTCTTAAGTCATTTGCCAAAGGTATATATACCTTGTTTTCGAACCTCAGAATTCCTTCATTATCCAAATGAAATCCTTTATACCTAACATCCTGCGGTCTGCAGCAAGTGCTGTTTTGACTTGCTGGAAATAAGGATCTGATTCCTAGGCATCTTTCACCTCATCCTTAAACTACGTTCTTAACGTTATAAGAGCAGAGATATGCTTCCTTCGACTCAGAGCATCTACTACTCTATTTTCCTTTCCCTTGATGTATCTTATATCAAAATCATACTGAGATAGAAATTCTAACCATCTTCGCTGCCTTGCAATCAAATTTGGCTAAGTAAAAATATACTTCAGCCCCCAGATGGTCTGTTTTTAACTCGAAAGGATTGCCTAAAAGGTAATGCCTCCACATTTGAAGTGCATGAACAATGGAAGCAAGCTCTAGATCGTGTGGAGCATAATTCTGTTCATGTAACTTAAGCTTTCTACTTTCATAAGTGATGACATGGTTATTCTGTAATAGAATAACTCCAAGGCCTTCTCCTGAGGCGTCTGTTACAACCATAAAATTTCCATTTGGATCAGGTACAGTCAAGATAGGTGCTGAAGTTAACTATTCCTTTAAATTCTTAAAGGCAGATTCATATTTGTCTGTCCAGACAATTTATTTTTTTTCTTTTGCAGCGAAGTGATTGGGGCAGCAATTTTTGAAAAGTCCTTAACGAACTTTCGATAACATCCAGCCAATCCCATGAAACTCCTCACTTTGTGCACATTCTTTGGTGCAGGCCACTTAGTTATAGCTATGATCTTTGAAGGGTCAATAGCTATCCCATTCTTTCTTATAACGTGTCCCAAATAATGCACCTCTGCATCATAAAAGGAACATTTGGAAAGTTTGCCATATAACTTCCTCTTTCTTAAGATTTCCAGCACTATCCTGAGATGTTCTTGGTGCTCTTCAACATTTTTAAAGTATATAAGAATATCATCCAAGAATACAAGAAAAAACTTGTCTAAGTATTCTTGAAAAATATTGTTCATTAGATTCATCAAGGCGGCAGGCACATTAGTCAACCCAAAAGGTAACACCGTGAACTCATAATGCCCATACCTCATTCTAAAAGTTGTTTTATGAATATCTTCTTCCTTTATTCTTAGCTGATGATACCCTGATCGAAGATCTATTTTTGAATAAATTGATGCTCCTCGCATCTGATTGAACAGATCATCAATCCTAGGAAGTGGGTATCGATTTTTAATAGTTGCTTTGTTCAGCATTCTGTAATCAATGCACAGCCTCAATGTGCCATCCTTTTTCTTTACAAAAATTACCGGTGCTCCCCAAGGTGAGACGCTCGGTCTTATCATCCCCTTAGTCAGAAGTTCTTGTAACTAAGCCTTCAGCTCTACCAACTCAATGGTAGTCATTCTATAAGGTGCCTTAGATATGGGTTCAGTTCCTAGTTTGATTTCTATTGCAAAGTCAAAGTCACGTTTGGGTGGAAGACTTGGCAATTCCTCCGGAAACACATCACGGAAATCACTCAACAATGGATATCTTTCCATGAAATCATTATCTTCCTCTGCATTTTCTGTCACTTTTACTACATACAAAGTTTAGCCTCTGTTTTTAGCCCTTTTTAGTTGCATAGCCATCAGTTTCCTAATTGCAACTTCCCGTTTTACACCTTGAATGACTGTTGCTTTCTGCAGGTCATCGAAGCAACAGATTTTTTTTTCATAACAATCAACCTTTGCCTTATGTTCCGCCAACCAGTTAACTCCAATAATGATATCATATGATCCTAGAGGAGTGACATAAAAGTCAACTTCGGTGGAGAAACTAGGCAGATCAAGAATTGCCCCAAAAAGGCACATTTCGACTGTATGGAAAGCATTATTCCCATAATGCATTGTCCATTTTTTATCCATTCTTTCAGCCTTTATTTTTAATTTCATAGCAAGTTTAGCAGAAATAAAGCATTCTGTAGCTACAGTATCAAAAAGTATGACTACAGGTGTACCGAATAACTTACCTGTAACTTCTATGGGCGTCACTTGCTTTTCAGCTTGTCTATTAACCACCACAGCGTGTATCCTATGCTACTGACTGCGATCATCCTTCTTTAGAGGATAGTGATTCGCATAGTGGTCCTTTCTACAGTTGAAGCATCCTCCAACTGGCCCTTTTCTAGGCTCAAATTTGTTACCAGCCTTGAAGTTATCATTCTGGCTTCCATAGGACTTCTGTCCAATGCCATTAACTTTTGTGAAGCTGTTCCGCACGCTATTTACAGGTCTATTCATCACAGGTTTCTTGTTGTTATCTACAAAATTTTTGTTTTTCACAGCAAACCTTTTCCAAGGTCCCCTTTTTAGTGCAAGAGATGAAGAAGAATTGGGAATCTTCTTCCTTATCTCTTCCCTGTGAGTAGATATTGCCCTCAATTTCTGTTCCTGTCTGATTGCCTTTTCAACAACTCCATCCATGGTGGTTGGGCTGTGGACATCCACTTCACCACCAATGATGGGATTCAGTCCCATTATGAATTTCTGTATCCTGAAATTTTCATTAGCTTGGTACTGTGGCACATACTTAAGGAGTTTAGTAAACCCTTCCCAGTATTCCGTCACCGACAGCCTTCTTTGCGACCAGTTCTGAAATTCAGTCATTTTCCTATCAAAACAGAGTTGAGGCAACCATCGTTGCCTAAAATAACCCTTAAATTGATCCCAAGTTGTCTGATTCGACAATATTTAGCTCAACCTTAGGGTTGTCCCACCATAATGATGCTTCATGAGAAAGCTAATATGCTCCCCATATCACTTTAGTCTCTTCGAAGAAGTTTCTTATTGCAAAGTATTTCTCCATTTCACTGAGCCAATTCTCATCTCCATCCCCAAGGGTTGTTCCATCAAACTTTGGAGGACTTATTCTCTTTATATCATTTGTAAGTTTAGCTGCTAATCTTGCCCTTTTATTTTTAGGGGGATTAGGAGCAATTACATTATTGTCATCAACACTCGGATTCCCTCTGTTGATGTTGTCCACAAGAGGAAACTGATAATTTATTTTAGCTTCATTCTCCTCGTCTTCATTGCCCATTGACTGTTGTTCCAGAATAGTCAAACGATCCCTCGTATCAAGTAGGGCAGCAAGGATTTCATATAGCTTTTGAGCAGTTGCTTCTTCTCCACCCTTTAACGGGTTATTCGCAGCATTCCCTCTTGTTCGGACCATTTTCTGTTCAATAAGACAATGTAAACCTTATTAATATCGTGGAATCATTAGGTCCAAGAGCTGCAACCTTCAGCTCTAATACCAAGATGTAACATCCCCATTTTAAGATACTAGAACAAGGGATTTTTTTTATTCTTTTTTATAACGTTCTCTGTTATGAATTATAAAATTCAAACACACGTTCAAGTTTTAATACTTGTTCTCTACCCAAACATCACAGTTTGGATCACACAATTTCTTTTAAAAATAATGTTCCCTGTTCGCATATTTACAATATGGAACACACATTCAATGCCATTCAATCCTATAACAGATTCTCTATGTTGCTGTAAATGACTCGAGGAACTGCCGATCTTCCATTTTCATGGCTCAGAGTTTCATCAATCCTTCATTTCATGACTCGGCAACAACCGATCCTTTATGTTTGTTTATGCATAGTATATTATATATACCAGTTCTCTTAACCGTTTTCGGTTATCGAAGTGATCCATTTAAGAAGCCGATCTGAATATTTGTTACTGATATTCATCTAACATCCTGCATCTTAAATTAAGTGATAAGGACAATGCAACCAGCACTTGCGATACTTTGGCCAAAGATTTTCACATGCTTTGCATGATCATATTCTTAGATGTGATACACATCAATGGAATACGTCCTTCACCTCACTTCACCTGTTATCTAGAATGGTCTTTCCTGGTTCCTACCAGTCCTCTCGATTTAAGGTCAGATTTAAACTTCCAATTTCCAACTAGTAATATGAGCGAATATAAGAAGGCACTCCTGGTAACTAAAGATACGCAGACATATGGTGTCATTCCCCACGACTCCGTGTGTCTAGTTACATTTAGTATCCTAGAGTCACTCTGTATACCTGATCATACTCCTATCCCCTGCTAAGAACTTCACATTCAGCCTATGTATTCTTAATGTTTTAATTCGGGAGGGCATTGTAATATGTCAGCTATAACAGTGTGTCATCATGAAGACCCCGTCTTCATGAAGACACCTTGTTGTAGCTGGCATATGTCAATGTCCTACAGAATCCTCCCATCGAGAGTACACATCCTGCTCAAGTGATTTGGATATGATCTTAATAATTAAGAATCAACTTTTAGCAACCATGTTGATCCCTTTATCCTTGTTCCCATTACAGTTGTATATAGCTAAGAGAGACTAAATCCGTCCTTTAGCTTGTTATGCATCTTCTCCTTCGTGTTGAAGGGCTACATTTCTCTACTTGGTTCTCTTTTTAATCATTGGATTAAGCAGCCCGTTACCGACGGACGTGATAAGTTTAACCTATTAAACTTTAACCAAGATTTTCCCAACTGTAACTAAATTCAGAATTCTAGCTTATTAGACGTCATTTAAACCAGGTCTAATTCCCAATAAATGTATTCATTTATTCTCCTTAACATTACATAGTTAAGGTCCATTAGTTATGGATATACTTATCCCATATCCTTTATTCTGAATTTAACATACGAGGTCATTAATGGAGTTCGAAAGCGAAGTTCGATTACTCTGAAGTTAATTGATATTCCTTAGCTTCCAAGATAATCCTGAATACCTATCAGTTATGGAATCATATTCTTCCTAATCCTTTCTAATGTCAATTAAGAATTTATCTTTACCCAAGCATGAACTAATTGCACATTTCAACTTAAAAGCTGTAATAAGGTAAGAATAGATATCAATTCCCATTTAGCATCCATCCAAGGACAATTAAATAAATCCAAATCAGGAATAACATTATATTTCTAATTTAGTCAACAATATCAAATTGATATAATTATTAAAATATCACACTTGTATTTGTATTCATCAATTCATGTCATAATCCATACATTTGCCAATCCAACTGAATGGACATTGTTTACATAAAACATCATTACAACTCATAGATAGAAGAATATACTTTCTTCTTTTTGCAACTCCTCAAAGAGGAATAAAAGTAAACAAATACAATTCATCTTCAACCAA
Source organism: Taxus chinensis (assembly GCA_019776745.2). Lineage (NCBI taxonomy): Eukaryota > Viridiplantae > Streptophyta > Pinopsida > Cupressales > Taxaceae > Taxus > Taxus chinensis. The sequence goes on along the minus strand of CM034154.1, from coordinate 455,562,029 downwards.
TCAAGAAGCATCAGAAAATAGCCATGTCTTCATTCTAATCAAATTCCATCTGCAAAATTATTTTCATGGGTCAGTTCAATGAACTGAGCATATTAAGCACTTGTCATTAAAATGAGGTGCTTCAATTAACTGTCTCAATAAAAGAACCCTGCTTTTATCAAACGACAGTAAGACATCAATCAAGAGATAGGCACCAAAGAATGATCAGCATAACAACTGAACCATCAAAATACCATCACAATCAGCCAAAGAACTTCTGTCCCATTTTCCACATAACCGTTGCAAGTTTCAAATTACAAGATTTGTAAGGTTAGGAATACAAGTAGCATACTGCTGATATAAAATACTGTTATCCTTTCCAAACCTTTCATTAATAATAAATGTAAAGGTTAAAACTAACTGAAATGTAAATCCATTACTTTCCTTTCAGTTCATGCATCACATTAGATTCCAAGCAATCATGTACAGATGAGAAAGCGAACAACAATGCATAAAGTTTCTCATATCTAAGCACTACAAAATTCGCTAATAATGATTACAAATTTTCAACTTAATGAAAGAAGAAAAGATCATTTTCCAAGTCACCCATCAACATTACTATCTCCTTCCTCATGACTGTCCTAAAAATGGAATCCCAACGAGACACAATCAAGATAACAGTTCAGAGTGAAACTTACAAAATCCATTCAGAATTCACTTTCTGGCAGCAAGAGTAATTTCATTCATAATCAGTTTTAAACGAAAACAAGGAAGAATTTATCATCCTTATCAATACTTCATTTAAATCAGGCTCATATGCATATCCAAGACAGGTTAGTATATCATCGTATTTATCATAGATCAAATAGTGCAATGATGTATACTATATATTTACCGTACTAGAAGAAACCGTAATTCTTTCACTGTATGGTAAACCAGATAAAATATTATACAATCATGCAATCATTTATTCACGTGATTTTCTAATTCTATGAACACATCCCGTTCAAAATAAAATTTATTCATTGCTGTTACCTAGAGCAAGTCCCATCATAATGCACAGTAAGACTTCAATGCTATTTCCAGAACTCAGACAGCTAAAGAGAAGAATTCGTTCTTTAACTAATCAAATAAGAAAACAATCATTTTCTTCAACTCACTAAGAATTATTCATGCGAGTTTCATTTCTTCTAAATAACTGTGCAAAATCAGAGACCACAAGAAATATTCAATTATTTCATTTGTACAGAAAACTCAGTACTCAGAAATAATTTAAATGCCATTGTCCTCTCTACCGACTGAACTGGTAAAGTTCAATAACCACCTGACTATTGATTTTACCAAATCAAAACAGCAGATAGAAGAAGAATTCCTTACCAATAAATGATTCTACCTGAATCCATTTTTCTATTCACAATGATGTACAGAAATCAAAAATGTGATTTTTTATCCAATAATACCCTTATTATTAAAAACCCCCATAGAATATCAGATGCACAAAAAACTATAATCAAACAGGTCCAACAACAAGACAACTTCCCAAGCATTTCTTCTTTGTACAAAAATCCAAGTAAAATTCGTATTTCACAAAGACAGTTAGAACTAAAAGGTCGAACAGCATTAATGAAACACAACAAATAATCTAATCCCTTCAACAAGATTCAACATGATTTATTTAAAGCACAGAACACAAGTCAATCTCGTTTTCATGACTATAGTCTGAGTCGTATGATCAAGTCATTTCCATACAACACAACACAACCAATTTTTCATCACAGCAAGGACTGTAATCATTCATATGTTCAGAAGAGAAAACAATTTCTTTTCCAGCTTTCACGAGTACTCAAAATCGTATTCGTCCATTTACATAAAAGAAGAAGCACAACAACAATTGTATTACTGGCATATCCTTCTAACCAAGCTCGCATTGCTGAGATAAAACTCTAAAACTCATCCCTTAAAGTTCAAAAAGAAATGCTATTCCCTTTCAATCCCGAAACAGCAGAAAGAAAAAAAAGAAAGGTCTTATTTCTTTTAAGAAAACTTCAGTATAGAAACGACATCAAGCCGCTCGCACAACCTATACAATCTTATCACAAAAGTTCATATGACAAAAGATCAATCGCACAGCAATAAAACAACCCACACTACCTGCATAGTTCCGATTTAACATTTTATAGAGAAAAACCCATTTCAGATTTCCATTTAACGTCAACAACCAGCACAACATGGAGGTATTCCATTCAAAGAAATGCAAAGACAGTTAAACAAAGCAACCAGAGACGATTTTACCTGTCATTTCCAAAAATGACAGCAGGAATCGACGAAATCCAAATCGTATCAACACAAAAACAATCACATAAACCCAAAACCCAAGAGTAGGGTTGTTTTAATGAGACCTTTAAACAAAGCAAGTATTTTTAAAGAGAAGGGCTTAACATGCCTGTAATTTCTTTTCCAAAACTCGAAGAAAACTACGTTTTCCAAAGATATTTCCTTCCTCGATGACAACACGAGCTTTCCAACAATTCCTTTTCTCTTCAGGCTCAGCAACAACCTCCAAATCTCCCAAGAACAGTGATAAATCCAAAGAAACTAGTTCGACTGAACCAAACAAAAAAACAAATGCAGAGCAACTTCACAAAATCTGAATCGACACAATGAACAATCAAATTTCGCTCATACACTTTTCAAGGTGAGTTGGTCATGAGGACCAAGAACATTTAATGCATTAAAGGCTCTGCCTTTTTCCAAATTCCCACGCCACTACCAACTTGAGTTGGCGATCTCTAAATTTCAAATTTCACATGCAAAACCAAATTTGGTTCCATCTCCAACTAGATACCTCTGCCACTTACCTTTCCTGCCAAACTGGCACTGTCCACGTATGGACTCCCATTTAATGCCATTGAATACCCCTTCATCCTTATCCTCTCCCTCCAAGGGTCTGGGAGTCCCCCTTTAGGTTAGGACTAGTTTAGGATGTTTATTAGTATTCAACCTAGGTCATAGTTTAGTTTTAGGTTATTAGGACTTAGGTTTATTTCCCTCTTTTTTTTTTGTAATTTAAAAAATCCACTTAGGATAGTAGTTTAGGATGCATGTTAGAACTTAGGATTAGCTTAAGATTTAATTCCTTCTAACCACTAACACTAACCAACCTTCACCCAGTCTTCCAACTGACACTCACGTTAATGCTATGCAGGACGTTCTGTCCTTTGTTTCACATGCCAAGGCCACCCGTGTCCAGACATTTCCTACCCCACGAGGTCTCAAGTTTGACAGTATAGGGTTCAAGAATTAAACCTTTGTCGTTGGCATTTACGTGCCAGCTACTCATACCTGCAATCAGGCACTACACATTTATATCAACCTCAGGTTCGGTTAAAGAGTAAATCGACACAGAAATCACAAGAAGACCACAGCGGACTTTGAATCAATGAAATTGATTCAAGGTGTGCTGTCAATCAGCAAAGAGAGTTTAGCAAGTATACAACAATTTGTCATCACATCAGCAAACACACAAGCACAATAACTGTTTTCCTATGCAACAAATTACAGTATGCAAGAATCCAAGTTAGCAACACGTTCCTTTAAGATCAGAATTTATCTTAACATGTTTGCCTTCATTTCAGCAGCTATAATAGTATGAAAAATATTCACCAAGATAACTTACAAAATCAGGGTGTTACAGTTAAAATAGGTGTTGTAGTTAACTGTTCCTTTAAATTTTTAAAGGCAGATTCACATTTTTCATTCCAAAAAAATTTCTTATCCTTCTTTTGCAGCGAAGTGATTGGGGCAGCAATTTTTGAAAAATCCTTAACGAACTTTTTATAATATCCTACCAAGCCCATAAAGCTTCTTACTTCATGCACGTTCTTAGGAATAGGCCACTCGGTTATAGCTACGATATTTGAAGGGTCTAAAACTATTCTGTTCTTGCTTATAACGTGTCCTAAATAATGCACCTCTGCATCATAAAAGGAACATTTAGACCGTTTACCATACAACTTCCTCTTTCTTAAAACTTCCAGCACTACCCTTAAATGTTCTTGGTGCTCTTCGACATTTTTAGAGTATATAAGAATGTCGTCTAAGAATACAAGAACAAAATTGTCTAGGTATTCTTGAAAATATTGTTCATCAAATTCATGAAGGCGGCAGGTGGATTTGTCAACCCAAAAGGTAACACCATGAATTCATAATGCCCGTACCTTGTTCTAAAATTTGTTTTATGAATATCTTCTTCCTTTATTCTCAGTTGATGATACCCAGATCGAAGATCTATTTTTGAATAGACTGATGCACCACGCATCTGGTCGAATAGATCATCAATCCTAGGAAGTGGGTATCGATTATTAATAGTTTCCTTGTTTAACATTCTATAATCAATGCACAGTCTCAATGTGCCATCCTTTTTCTTTACAAAAATTACTGGCGCTCCCCATGGTGAGACACTTGGTCTTATCAGCCCCTTAGTCAAAAGTTCCTCTAATTGAGCCTTTAACTCTACCAACTCGAGGGTGGTCATTCTATAAGGTTCCTTAGATATGGGTTCAGTTCCTGGCTTGATTTCTATTGCAAAGTCAAACTCTCATTTGGGTGGAAGACCTGGTAATTCCTCCGGAAATACATCACTGAAATCCCTTAATAATGGATATCTTTCCATGAAATCATTATCCTCCTCAGCATTTTCTATCATTTTTACTACATACAAGGTGCAGCCTCTATTTTTAGCCCTTTTTAGTTGCATAGCTGTTAGTTTCGTAACTGCAACTTCACGCTTTACACCCTGAATGACTACCGCTTTCTGCAGGTCGTCAAAACAACAAATTTGTTTTTCATAATAGTCAACCTTTGACTTATGTTCTACCAATGAGTTAACTCCAATAATGATGTCATATGATCCTAAGGGAGTGACATACAGGTCAACTTTGGTGGAGAAACTGGGAAAATCAAGAATTGCCCCAAAAAGGCACATTTCGACTGTATGCACAACATTATTCCCATAATGCACTGTCCATGTCTTATCCATTCATTCATCCTTTCTTTTTAATTTCGTTGCAAGTTTAGTAGAAATAAAGCATTTAGTGGCTCCAGTGTCAAAAATTATGAGTACAGGTGTACCGAATAACTTACCCGGAACTTCTATAGGCATAACTTACTTTTCAGCTTGTCTGTTAGCCACCGTAGCGTGTATCCTATGCTGCTGATCACAATCATCCTTTTTCAGAGGATAGTGACTCATGTAATGGTCCTTTCCACAGTTGAAGCATCCTCCAACTGGCCCTTTCCTAGGCTTAAATTTGTTACCAGCTTTGAAGTTATCATTCTGGCTCCCATAGGACTTTTATCCATTGTCACTAACTTTTGTGAAGCTGTTCCGCACACTATTTACAGGTTTTTTCATTACAGATTTCTTGTTGTCATCTACAACAATTTTTTCTTTCACACCAAACCTTTTCCAAGGCCCCCTTTTAGGTGTGATAGATGAAGAAGAGTTGGGAATCTTCTTTTTTATCTCTTCCCTATGAGTAGAAATTGCTCTCAATTTCTGTTCCTATCTTATTGCCTTTTCGACAACTCCATCCATGGTGGTTGGGCCGTGGACATCCACTTCACCACCAATGATGGGATTCAGTCCCATTATGAATTTCCGTATTCTAAACTTCTCATCAGCTTGGTACTGTGGCACATACTTAAGGAGTTTAGTAAACCCTTCCCAGTATTCTGTCACCGTCAGCCTTCCTTGTGACCAGTTCTGAAATTCAGTCATTTTCCTATCAAAATAGAGTTGAGGTAACCACCATTACCTAAAGTAACCCTTAAATTGATCCCAAGTTATGTCTGATTCGAAAATATTCAACTCAACCTTATAGTTGTCCCACCATGATGATGCTTCATGAGAAAGCTGATATGCTCCCCATATCACTTTGGTCTCCTCAGAGAAGTTTCTTATTGCAAATTACTTCTCCATTTCACTGAGCCAATTCTCAGCTCCGTCCCCAAGGGTTGTTCCATCAAACTTTGGAGGACTTATTCTCTTTATGTCATTTGTAAGTTCAGCTACTAATCTTGCCCTTTTAGTTACAAGATGATTAGGAGCATTCACATTACTATTATCAACACCCGGATTCCCTCCATTGGTTTTGTCCACAGGAGGTGGCTGATCATTTATATCAGCTTCTTCTTCCTCCTCTTCATTACCCATTGATTGTTGTTCCAAAGTAGTCAAATGATCTCTCGTGTCTATTAGGGTAGCAAGGATTTCATCTAGCTTTTGAGCAGTAGCTGCTTCTCCACCCGGTAACTGGTTGTTCGCAACATTTCTTCTTGTTCTGACCATTTTCTGTTCAATAAGAAAATGTAAACCTTATTAAATTGTGGACTCATTAGGTCCAAGAGCTACAACCTTCAGCTCTGATACCAAGATGTAACATCCCAATTTTAAGATACTAGAACAAGGGAATTTTTTTTTTTTTATACAATGTTCCCTGTTATGAATTATATAATTCAAACACACGTTCAAGTTTTAATAATTGTTCTCTGTCCAACTAATGTAGTTTGAATCACACAATTTCCTTTTAAAAACCAATTTTCTCTGTTCACATACTTGCAATATGGAACACACATTCAATGCCATTAAATCATATAACAGTTACCATATTCTACTGTAAAGGACTCGAAGAACTACCGATCTCCCATTTTATGGCTCAGAGTTTCAGCAATCTCTCATTTCATGACTCGGTGACTTACCAATCCTTCATGTAAATCCGTGTATTTTATAATGAATATACAAGGTTCTCTTACCGTTTCTGGTTATCGAAGTGATCGATTTAAGAAGCCTATCTGAATATCTGTTACTGATATTCATCTAACATCCTGCATCTTAAACTAGGTGATTAGGACAATGTAACCAGCACTTGTGATACTTTGGCCAAATATTTTCACATGCTTTGCATGATCATATTCCTAGGTGTGGTACACATCTTTGGAATACGTCCTTCACCTCATTTCGTCTGTTATATAGAATGGTCTTTCCTGGTCTCTTCCAGTCCTTCCATTTAAGGTCAAGCTCCAATCCCCAACTAGCAATATGAATGAGTATAGGAAGTTACTCATGGTAACTAAAGATACGCAGACATACGACGTTGTCCCTAGACGAATCTATGTGTCTAGTTACCTTTAGTCCTCCAGATTCACTCTGTATACGTGATCACATTCCTATCCCCAGCTAATAACTTGGTATCCAGCTTATGTAAACTTGATGATTTAATTCGAGAGGGAATTGTAATATGTCAGCTATAACATTGTGTCATCACGAAGGCTCCGCCTTCATGAAGACACCATATTGTAGTTGGCATATGTCAATGTCCTACGGAATCCTCTCATTGAGAGTACACATCTAACTCAAGTGTGATTTGGTTATGATCTTAATATTTAAGATCAACTTTCAGTAGCCATGCTGATCCTTTATTCTCGTTCTTGTTACAGTGGTATGTAGCTAAGAGAGACTTAATCCGTCTTCTAGCTTACTATGCATCTCCTCCTTTGTACCGAAGGGTTGTATTTTCTCTACTTGGTTCCTTTCTTAATCTTTGGACTAATCAGCCCATTATCGATAAACTTAATAAGTTTAACCTATTAAACTTAACCAAGTTTTCCACAACTGTAAACAAATTCAGAATTCCATGTTATTAGACATCATTTAAACGAGGTCTAATTTTAAATGAATTTATTCATTTATCCTCCTTAACCTTACATAGTTAAGGTTTGTTAACAATAGATATGTTTTCCCATATCCTTATTTTCTGAATTTTAAACATTCGAGGCTATTAACGGAGTCCGAATATAAGGTTCGGCTACTTCTAAGTTATTTTATATTCCTTAGCTTTCAAGCTAATCCCAAATACCTTTCAATTAAGAGATCATGTTTACCTAAATCCTTTTTGATGTCAATTTAAAATTCATCTTAACCCAAGTATGAACTAATTACACATTTCAACATAAAAGTTGCATTTAGGTAAAGAATAGATGTTATTCCCTTTTAAATCCATCCATTAACATTTGAATAATTCCAAATCAAGGAATAATGTTATATTCTCAAACTTATTCAATAATATCAAACTGATACAGTCATAAAAAAATATCACACTCGTACTTGTATTCATCCATCGGATTTACAATCTATACATTTGCCAGTCCAAATGACTGGACTTTGTTTATATTAAACAACATTACAACTCATAAGTTAGAAGAATGTAATTTCTTCTTTCCTCATTTCCTCATAGAGGAGTAATAGTTATCAATTACAATCCATCTTCAGTTAATCAAAGAAGTAGCAAAAAACAACTATGTCTTCATTTATACTCAAGTTCCATCTACAAAATTTCTTGCACGGGTCAGTTCATTGAACTGAGCATATTAAGCACTTGTCATTAAAATGAAGGGCTTTTAATTAACTTTCTCAATAAAAGAACCCTTCTTTTATGAAACGTTAATATGAACATCATTCAAGAATTAAATACCAAAAAGGATGAACAGCATATCAACTTAATCATCTAATTACCATCCTAATCGGTCAAAGGATTATTGTCCTCTTTCCGAATACTTATAACAAGAAGTAATTTCCTTCAAACATTTCCAAATTACAAACATCCATAAGAACTGAAAATACAATTATGCAACTATTGTTCTAACGTAATGCTATCAATTCCTTTCCCCTACATTAGTTAGAGGAAGATTCACAATTATATTTTAAATAAAACTTCCAGCATAACCATTTTCCTCTCCTTTCATACTACTTGTCTAATCTCAAACAATTCAAACGCTAAAGAGAAAAGTAAACAACAATTTAAGTACAAATGCTTAACCCAAGCAATACGAAATCCATTCCATAACAACTATATATTTCCAACTGTATGAGAGAAAATGATCATTAATTCAATTATCCATTCACACTATCTTTCCTTTCCTCATAACTGTACTAGAAATTTTTAATCCAAACGTGGTATCAATCAATAATAACACTCCAAAGAGAAATAAATGAAAATAAATAATCGAATAAAAGGAAGAAGGATCATATTACCTCTTTTCACTGTTTAACCAAATATCCTTTATTTAGCACAGACATAATCCAATAATATGATTTACATTCTGATTAGTATCTTCAGTAGTTTGATCCCATCAAAAACTACTAATTTAAGTTTCCAAAGGAAGGGCGTTGTTAGACCAGAGTTCCATTTGCCCACTGGTCCGTAGAAAAGTACCAAAAAACTCTCTAAGCACAGTTCCCTTTCCTTTTAAATATTTCACTCTCACAGACATTATGTCTAGGTAATGATATAAACAAGCAAAGAATGTACAAAGGCTAGTTTTTTATATCGGCAACAAAGTGCAACCCGTTTCATCAAAAACAAGCATTTCAGCTAGACCTGAACAACAAAGAATGTACAGCTAGCTACGAAAATCATGAGTTTCACCCATATTGGTCGTAAAAAGATTCATTTTCAAAACAAACATCAAGGTAAGAATCCCACTTCAGTTGGTTCTCTTGATTTGTTGAAAACAACAAAGAAGTCTAGAAGAGAAGGCAGTTTCGTATAGATATTACATACACGATATATGTAATTAATTTCATCATCCAATACAAAGAAGAAGAAACTGAAATAGTAAACTTCTAATACATCCCAATGTAAAGAATCCAGAATATTGTTACCTTTCAGTTCCAAAAAAAAGATTTTTGCTTGGCCCCGCAGAGACAATTGAAGAAACGGAAAATTGTATAGAAGGACATCAAGCCCAAGACTTGCAACCTGGATAACCAGAGCCATAACACTCATCCGAGCATCAGAAAAGAAAACTGCATCCAACTTGGGTCCTGTCTTCATCATCACAGTCCTGAAACTTGCAATCTGCATCAGGGGCAAAGTAAGTAGTATGTTATATGTTTCTAAGCACCATTTTCTTGAGCCTGTTGATTAATAGTAATCATAAGTTATTCCTAGATCTACTACCAGCCACTCCTGCACTTAACCTTCACCCACACACCCTGGATATTGCTTCAAGAAGGTGTCATTTTACCACACTTTGAGTCTTCCCTATCCTCCCATCATTTCCCTCAACCATCCACCAATCCTAATAACCCCACAATCACCTTGTAACCAACTTCTATCCAGAAGCACTTAGATTGCTGCCCCTACAGTATCGTTTATCCTCTACCGGCAGCGGTTATCTAACCGCGGTCGGTTACCCAGTGACCGCCGTCGGTCATTGTGACTTATACCCCAAAACCTTTTGCTTGCCTATTTTCCACCTAACAACCCCAAATCTAGCCTGGTTTATCCCTATAACTCAACCTGAACGTATCAATGATCAGTAACCGAACAAACAAAGTGGCGCTTTATTATTGATAGTTTAGTTTCTATTGCTTTGTAACAAGATACCTAAATCGTGATTTTGCAATAGCTTTCTATATTATCATTTGTGTTAAATCGTATTAAAAGGGGAACTGACCACCTTCAAAAGGAAGTTTTTATATTTCCTGGGCCTAAGGCAGATCCCTCATTTGTTGTCTAATTAAAATCTTGTGGTCTTGTATTCTTACTTGTAGGTAGTCCTTCCAAGACAAAAAGGAGTTCTTCGCAGTCGATCTGATCTCTCTCTATGGTACTTGCACACCATCTCAACATTCAACAGGTATTCCTCCTAGCCCTAACCCTTATCTGTTTCTCAAAGGAATGATAGCATAGAAGCAAGTCTATTCTGCAGAGCCGAAACATTCCGTGCGAAACATTTTGGCACGCCTGGTGGGACTCATTTCAGGTTTCTGTTTCTCTTGCTTATTTACATTTTAGGAAGCATACTTGTTGTTGCTGTTTTTGTTATATATTTAGTAAAGAATTTGTCTTGCTTTCCTAGTTTCACATTAGTGAAAGTCATCTCATTTGCTTCATCGAATATCATTTTCGATTTGGGTTTAAAACACGTGCATTACATTCTTGCTTGCTGTTTTCAATTCTAGTGAACATAGACTAAGTAACAGGTCGTACACGTGGGGGTGATTTCCACGGTATTAACAGGAAATTAATCTTACTTTCACTGCACAATACATACCGAATCACTTCACAATTAACACAACAGCTCAAAACATTCCCCCTTTTTCCGCGGTATTCCTCCGCCCGATTGAGGTAACCTTATAAGCCAAAACAAAATTGACATTTCCCCTAAGTCTTTTGTTTAGGATTGACGTCATTCCACGTCTAAAGGCATAAGCCCACAATAATTAAAATTAACCCTAGGGTTAGTCTCTGGATTCGCGTGTGCATCTTGTTTGTTTTCAGTTCTGTTTTCTCTGTTATACACTGTCTTCTGTGATTACCTTAGAACAATTTGATAAATGTACTAAGCGTTCTTATATTTTCTTACAACAGTCTTATTACACTGAAATTGGTTAACTGACTGACGTCGGCTACAGTCTAACCGACATCGGTTACTAGACCGGCATCGGTTACTGTCTTTTACAGTTCCTGACAAACCAGAAACCTACCAATTTCACCATTCTGCGTCTATTTCTGTTCCTGATAGATTGAAACCCTACTGTGTACTCCTGTCCATGGTTGTTATCACTCGAAAGCAAGCCGCTGCCATGGTTTCACATGCTTGCTTTGTGCCTTTTCCTGAATCACCCCCTTCACATTCTGTGGGGAATCCTATGGACACCAGCGAGGTTCCTAAAATTCCTGTCGGAAATAAAGAATTTACCAAATTTCTGGATGCTAATCCTAGCGCTGTACAATACTATTTGTCTCATACCCTTGACCGTACACCCAACGGTCAACTCCTTGCTGGCATGCCTATTAGTATAGCTGCTCATTTAGCCCATTCTCCGCCTGATAACTCTGCTTTGCTTTCCACATCCTTAGTCCCGTCGTCTACCTCAGCAGCTTCAGGGGTCCATACGGCACAGATTGGCTTTCCTTTGGTTAATCTTGGGCCCAACATGTCATTACCACCGACTACTCCTACCTCGTCTCTCTTGCAGTCTGTTTCGTTCATGACTTGCTGTCTGCCACCTATCCACACGAGCTTTCCTTTTGAAGCTCCGCCCACCTTTTCATTTCTACACACATATCCGGTAACCTCAACAGCTTATATAGGACATCCTTATTCGGTTGCCTCAACACAGTCGTCCTCCATACCTTATCAACATTTAACCCCACCATTGTCTAGCGGTGGCCCTTGGCCCAATTTGCCTCCGTTTACCACAACCACACCATCATCTCATCCAACTACTGATTTAATTAAACAAATAATGGACAAAATGCAAAACCTGGAGGCTTCTGTTTCAGGAAGTCGTAGCTCCTTGACATACGAGCAAGTTTGTCGGGAGCCTATCCACCCTTCAGTCCCCCTTCATTCATATCCTCCTCAATGGGAATTACCAAAATTTACCCATTTTAACAGTAAGGAGGACCCTCAACAACACTTGCGATCATTTAGACATGCCTGCTATCTGATTGCTCATGACGACGCTTTACTACTCCGCACCTTTCCCATGTCCTTATCAGGACCCGCTTTGGAGTGGTACAGTGCTTTAACCCAGCACTCAATCTTCTCTTTTAACCAGCTAGCCCAATCTTTCTGGATCATTTCTCTATTAACATTGCCAAGAAAGTATCTATCACCGACCTCTATGCCATCCGACAATTTGAAGACGAATCTATCGCAGATTTCATTGGACGATGGCGGGGCCTTATCAACCAACTTACGTATGCCTTACCTCAGACCGAACTTATCGAACTGTTTACGCGGGCCTGCGCTAAGCGCATCTCTCCTACCCTCCAAATTCAAACTTTTCGTACATTTGACGAGGCCTTTACTATGGCTCGAAAATTATAGATTCAAGCCTTAGAGGAAGAGAAACTGCGGTTGCGTAACAAAAACCCCACTTTCCGAACCCAAGATTCCACCAACAAACCTAACACCACCAATCCTCACCCATCGACTACTTTGAAATCAAAAGGGGCCGTGCACGCGGTGATGGTAAAATCCCAACCACCATCTAATACCCCGCCAAAAACCACCTATAAGTATAAAGCAGAACCCATCAACTACACTCCCTTGGGAGAAACATATGGTGTGATATTGGAAAAATTGCTCAAAGCAGGAGCCATTACCTTACCTCCTATTAAACCTCATTTCGGGTTCGATTCCACTCACGCCATACCTTCTTGGTACAAAGAAAATGACTTCTGTAACTTCCACCGTGTGAAGGGACACAATCATGAGAACTGCAAGATGTTGAAAAACATAGTGCAGGAAATGGTTGATGCAGGGGATATAGCCCTCGATAATCCTAATGCCCCTGCTAACCGAAATTTGAAAATATTCAACAAACCATTCCCAAATCATTCTTCTAACAGTAAACTAAACCAAGATATCTTAGCCGAGGAGAGTGTTCATGAGATCCATGCAGTCTTCGATTCCCAGCCAAAGACCTCTATCGAACAAATTCTCAATCAAACCTCTTCACTAACGCAGGAAACCAAACCCCCTTCCTCGCCATCAAGACAAACTGAAACCCATGCCGTTCCTTTACCCATCAAGGAATTAGCTGCCCAGAGTTGCCTTCTTCACAAATGAGCCTTCTTATACCACATCCTTGCAAGACTGTGAGCGGATGTTATCTAATTTATCTATTTCCCAGATGTCCTCTTTCTACCATTCTTGCTGTACAAGAGGAAGGCTCGCCACTTCTTTTCTCATCCTTAGACGAGTAACCTCTTGAACCAACATCATCAAATTCTTTAAACATGACAGATCCTCTCAAACATGCTCTCTTACCTATTAGTCCTTCATCACCTAAATCTTTTTAGCAACCGGTTGATCTCTTAACGGCCCATTAATATAGTGCCTCATATACCTCTTGTAATCACACCCACAGTGGACCGAGAATCACAACCCACCTTTCTTCCATACAAAAGTTCCTATTCACACGTGAGGACTGTCATTCCACAGAAGATAGACAGGTTCTATGGGAACGTTTGAGTACGCCATATTCTACTCAAATGCAAATGACCGATCCTGATGCCTCCACCATATACCCGAAGTGTTTACAGAAGCTTAAAATGCCCATGTCCTCATCTTCACCCCCCTCATCTCTACCAAATACCTCGTCCACTTCTATTAACTTAGCCAAATCTTCCCCTACGCTTGGGACCTTACCCATACCTAGTCTAACACACCCACCTAAGCGGCTTGATTTATCTAAAAATAAAGCCATCCATCCCATTAGGAGACAGACTCAATCTCCTCAACCTATGCCTCTATCACAACTAAAACCATCATCGTCACACCTACCTTCCATATTGGGACCCCATCCCTCTACCTTACATCAATATATCATACCTCCTGCGTTTTCTTTAAAGCGACCTACGCCTTCTGCACCCATACAGAAATCCAAGGGTATAGCAACACTGTCACCCCGCGTATCCTGTCCACCTATCAACCATAAACAAATTCCACCATCAAAAGATTTGTTTTCTGTCACTCCTATTTCTCTGTGGTTGTTTTCTGATACCACATCATCTGTGGCCTCATCATCCAACCAGCTAAACATAGCCTCTACGTAAAAGAAACCACGGTTAGTTAAAACCCATTACCAAAACTCCTTGGCTAAACCACCCCCCATACAAACCAACCACACCACGTCATCACCAGAATCGACCCAGTCAATAGCCTCATTTTCCTCTGACTTTGACCCACTCAAAGGGTCTTACGCCAAAATCCTTGCTATGTTGGTGGAGAATGTGACCATTTCCCTACCCCCACTTAGACCTTATGATCCATCTAAACCTCGACCTATAGGTTACGATGAGTCTAAAATCTGCGCTTACCACCGCACACCAGGACATGATGTAGAGGGATGCAAAGCGTTGAAAACCATACTTCGTCCATCACCTCTCTCAGATAGAAAAGTTAAGAAAGACAACTTACGAAGAGAGAGACCTTTAGCTTCAATTCCCTCTCCTATACCACCTGTCCCCGCCTCACCAAGATCTATCATTATTACAGCCCCACCTCTCGAAAACCATGACCTATCCCTACCATCTTCCTCCTCTCGTATTCACGAGATCAATATGATTAGTGTTGCTACTCGAGGGTAGAAAAACAATGGGGGAAAGCGAAAGAAAACACGCCTGCGGCATCTCTTTCTCCCGTCCACCATCCCGATTCCACCACCACCTAAAGTGGTTATTCACGGACCCGCCTATCCCGTCTCTAATGGCATTGCCCATCGAACTATGATCAAACAGCTTCACCAATCACCTGTAAAAATGACATTGTATGATCTCATTTAGACTTCTGAATCTCATCGACAAGCTCTCGTTGAGATCCTTCAAGGGATAGAGGTTTTACCTAATGAAACCTTTCCTGTTACCTCTATTCTAACACCCAATCATGTTGCTTCGCTCACCAAACAATCTATCTCCCCAACCACTTCTGTCTCTGTACAGCAAGCCGCTACTGTCAGTTTCTCCGAAGATGAAATTATCGACTTTGGTGCCGAAGATCCTGACCCTGCTCTTTTCATCTCAGCATACGTTCGGGATATTTAGGTATGTCGTGTTATGATTGACGGGGGCACTAGCCTAAACATCATCTCTTCAAAAGCCTTCCAACAAATGAATATCCCTTCTAGTTGCATGTGTGCCAACCCCATCATGTTGCGATCATTCAATGATGCTATTACTTCTACTTTAGGCACCGTGATCCTTAACATTCGTGTAGGACCACGTACTTTACCCAAACTCTTCTATGTCCTTGAGGGAGAGTTCCAATACAACATGTTGTTAGGCCGCCCTTGGATCCGGGCTATGGGATGCATTCCCTCCACCTTACATAGATGCATAAAATTTGAGTACAAGGGGAAGTCCTACACCGTAAAAGCTGATCCTCCCCCCTTCAAAACTTGCAATATGTTATATCGCCCTAATGATGTGCTTGTACCAGTCAAGACACCCATTCATCCAACCCAGCCATCCACTTCCGATGCACCTACACCTTCAACTAATGAAACCACTGTTACAAATATTACTTCCTTTCCCACAGATAACATCCCAACCTCCGACCCCTTAGTAGATGTTTTTCAACGCCTTACGCTGGGGGAGTACCACCTATATAACGTTAGCTCTTTCCATACCCCACAGGAGTACGGACAGTTACATGCACATCCCACCTACGACCGTCGCGTGGGGGAGGTAATCTCTTATGGACCACCCCATTGCCGCACCAACCTAACGTATGGGGGTGTTGACGCATCCTCCATTACCCCTGAACCTCCTCTTGGTGTGGTTCCTTTCCAATCCGATTTTCAATACTTGACAAATCGTCGTTTCGCCCTCACCTTCTTGACTCGCTGTGCTTGGAAAGGCTTTGGTTTTGGTCTTTACGAACAAGGCCGACATACACTCATTCCCGTGACTACACGCAAACACAATGATCGCAGTGGTCTCGGTTTTCCTGAAACACCTACACAGGAGACACCTCATGTCAGCTGTATCCTGGAAGAAGATGACGTCACCCCTACCAAACCATCATCACCCACTTTGCCATCATCACCCACAGAGTCAATAGACCTTGAATCTATCCCTCCTAACTTTTTTTTTTCATAAATGCTATCTTCATAGGTCCTCTCACTTATCAACGTGATAATGAGGATCCATCTTCTCTTCCCATTCTGTATCCAGACATGATCGAAGAGGATTCACCTTCGATTAATGTTGTTGAGTGCCAGGATGACGACTCCATCCTCACTTACCTTGGGGCGGACGACTCCTATATTCAACGTGCCTTACCGTCTGAAACTCAAACCATGTTGAATGAGTCGACTATAGAAATCAACATCCACACAGAGGAGGATCCTCACATTGTGAAGATCAGACAATCCCTTAACACATCAGAACAAGCCGCCTTTACTACCTTTCTCCGTACCTGCAACCAAGCTTTCACTTGGTCCTACACTGACATGCCAGGAATTGATCCTACCATTGCTGTCCATAACATCACCCTAAACCCCGATTCCAAACCAGTCAAACAAAAACTGAGAAAGATGCATCCACGCATCGCCCTCTTGGTCAAAGAAGAGCTTCAACGACTTCTTTCTGTTTCCTTCATCTTGCCTATTGACTATCCTCAATGGATTTCTAACATCGTACCTGTCACTAAAGTGATGGGGGGACTTCAGATATGCATGAGATTTCCGAGACCTTAACCTCACTTGCCCCAAGGATGACTTCCCCCTCCCAAGTATTGATCAACTTGTTGATCTCACTGCGGGCCATGAAATGCTTTCTCTCATGGATGGCTTTTCGGGATACAATCAAATTTTGGTAGCCCCGGCCGATCAACATAAAACTGCTTTCATAACTCCTTGGGGAACCTTCTGTTATCGTGTCATGCCATTTGGCCTTAAGAATGCTGGTGCTACCTATCAGCGGGCTATGACTTACATTTTTCATGACATTATGCACACTATCCTTGAGGATTATGTCGATGATCTTCTTGGCAAATCTAAACATCGCAGTGAACATCTCGATGTTTTAACCATTATTTTCGATCGCCTGTTGCAATATTCGGTCTGGCTTCAACCAAAGAAATGTGTCTTTGGTGTTCTTTCGGGAAAACTTCTTGGCTTTATCGTCTCTTTGCGTGGCATTGAGGTCGATCCATCTAAAGTCAAAGCTATCCTAGAAATGCCCCCACCCAAAAACCTCAAACAATTGCGTAGTTTGCAGGGTAAACTTCAATCCATCCGGCGTTTCATCTCCCAACTCTCGGATCGATGTCACCCTTTTCATCACCTTCTTAAAAAGGACATTGCCTTTCAATGGAGTGAAGAGTGTCACCAAGCCTTTGAAGCTCTTAAATCCTATCTCTTGCAACCACCCGTGCTTATTCCACCTCAGGATGATCGTCCTTTCTACCTTTACCTTTCTGCCACTGACCATGCTATAGGAGCTATGCTCGCACATCGGGACTCGGCACGTCAAGAACAAGCCGTTTATTATATAAGTCATACTCTCGTGGATTACGAGACTAGGTATACACATGTAGAAAAATTGTGCCTAGCCCTATCATTCGTAGCCACCAAACTCCGACATTACCTCCTGAATCACAAAACTTTTGTCATCACCAACACGGACCCCATTCATTATATGTATGCCAAACCACATCTAAACCAACGCATCGCCCGATGGCTTATGCTCCTCGCCGACCTCGACCTTGAGTTTGTACAACAGAAGTCAATCAAAGGACAAACTATTGCAGACCAACTTGCGGAGGCCCCTTTACCTGGGGAACAATTCACCAATTTTAATTTCCCTGACGAACTCATCGCCACTCTTTCACTCAGGGAAGAGTCATATCAAATGACCCTCTTCTTCGATGGATCTAAATGCCAGTGCGGCGGAGGAGCCAGCGTTGTTCTCATCCCTCTTGACGCTGAACCTATGCCTCTTTCATTCCGGCTTGATTTCCCCTACACTAATAATACAGCGGAATACGAGGCCCTTGTTTTGGGTCTCCAGGTTGCGTTACACTTAGGTGTCAAATCTATTAATATTTTTGGTGACTCTCAATTGGTAGTCAATCAAGTTATGGGCATCTACCAATGTAAGAATGAGGAACTTCAAAAGTACAAACATTACGTGGATTCACTTTTGACCTCATTTACTCGTTATTCTATCCAGACCATTCCCCGCTCCACTAACAAATTTGCGGATACTATGGCTTGCTTAGCCTCGCAAATTCCTGCCGCACCAACTGACTCTGACATATTCGTCTTGGTCCAACAACTTTTTGCCCCATCCTACTCAGCCCCGGTTGTTTGTATGATAAATACTGTGTCTACTAATTCGCAGGATACCTGGTACCACCAATTTCACGACTACCTTACAACCTCTGTTCTCCCACCTGACCTTACTAGTAACGGAAAACGTGCTTTTCTTAAAAGTGTTTCTCGTTATGTTGTCATGGGGGGACTCCTCTATAAACGTGGCTTTGATGGCATCCTCCTTCGCTGTCTAACCGGCGCGGAGGTCACCTATACCATCCAACAAGTCCATGATGGGATTTGTGGTGGACATTTTAGTGGCCTTGCCGTGGCTAAACGAATCCTTCGCCTAGGTTATTATTGGCCTACTCTTAACAATGACTGCTACGAATATGTTAAGCGTTGTGTTATGTGTCAACAACATGCCAACCTTCAACATACTCCTAGCCATCCGCTACAGGTCGCACGAGATCTTTGGCCTTTCTCACAATGGGGTTTAGACCTTATTGGTGAGATTCACCCGACCTCTTCACAACGTCACCATTGGATAATCACAGCAACCGAATATTACACAAAATGGGTGGAGGCCATTCCACTCATTTCAATCAAAAAAGAAAAAATTGTCGAATTCGTTAACCATCACATTATCTGTCGTTTTGGTATTCCTCATCGCCTAATAACAGATAATGGTAAATCTTTTAAAAATAAGTTGTTACAAGACCTTTGTGACAACTTTGGTATCAAACTTAGTTTCTCATCGCCTTACTATCCGCAGGCCAATGGTCAGGCTGAATCTTCTAATAAAACCCTAACCAAAATCCTCATGAAAGTTGTC
This sequence comes from Taxus chinensis, assembly GCA_019776745.2. NCBI lineage: Eukaryota > Viridiplantae > Streptophyta > Pinopsida > Cupressales > Taxaceae > Taxus > Taxus chinensis. The sequence continues at coordinate 455,542,377 of CM034154.1, read as the reverse complement.
AATGAGTCCGGAAGAAACTGGCATGATCACATTCCCTTTGCCCTTTGGGCTTATCGTACTAGCATTCATACCTCCACTAATGCCACACCATTTTCTTTGGTATATGGTACCGAGGCTGTCTTGCCTCTCGAAGTACAAATACCCTCCCTCAGAATATCTCTTCAGGATATTCTCACCAACGATGATTTCCGCCAAGAGCGGTTAGCCCAATTAGAGCTTCTTGACGAGCGTCGTCTTACGGCTCTTGATCACCTTCAAATCTACCAAAAACGCATCAAGCGTGCTTATGATAAACGGCTTCATGAGCGTACTTTTAAGGTTGGCGATCTTGTCCTCAAAGAGAATCAACATGTAACCAAACTAGAAAAGAGTAAACGTGGAAAATTTGCTCCTAATTGGATTGGGCCTTACATTATCACTCACACTTATGGATCAGGCACTTATCGTTTAGCTTCGCTTAATGGTAAACCTGAGCCTGAGCCCCTTAATGCCTTGCATCTTCGACCATTCTACTGTTGAAATTAGTGTTATATCACTGCTTATCTACCTTACGCTCGTCCCTTGAGCTCATTTACCACCGCATACACTTTGTTTCTTACATCTCAAAATCCAATCAAGCTCACATGGTTTGATTATCACCTCCCCTTAAAAGATGCCTTCCCCTTTTTAGTCTAGTCCATGACTTCAAAGTATCAAAATGACACATTCTTAATTACACACTTATGGGATTTTCTTGAGTCAAACTTCTTACAAAAAAACTAGATGCTTCATGCCCAACGGACATCTAGACCTCTAACTTATACAATAGACTGCTCCCTTGAAGGACAGCTATATGCCAAACTATTGCTCTTATTATATATAGACTGCTCCCCCGAAGGACAGCTATACATAAACACTGCATCTGCTACTATAAATAGACTGCTCCCTTGAAGGACAGCTATACACAGTCAGCCTTATCAGAAGCTTCTCGCATTGATCAGCTTCGTGAAGACCTCAAGAACAACAAAATACATATCCCATGTAGACTTCCCGCATCGATCAGTCTATATCCAGAAAAATAAAAATACAAGCAATACTTCAAAGCACTTTTGAGTCATGGACTTGTCTATTTAGGTTTGGTTTTCTTTTGTCAGAATCATCATCTTATAATAAGTTCTCTGCACCCTCGTCCACATCAACCACCTCACCTCACCATTTTTCAAAGCACCAAAACTCAAGGGACGTGACGTATATCCGATATATTGTGATTATACCACTCTTTTCACCTATCGACTTCTCGCCTATGCAAGGTACCTAGGGATTCAAGCTCATCCTACATTAATATGTGGTTTGTTTAGCTCTTCTCAATTACGGGACACTCTTGCCTCTTTTGCTCGGCTCTAGGATTGTGTGTTGCCCTTAATCAGGACACGATTCCCTACTACTTGGGTATGCTAACTTTCGCTTCACCCATACCTACACCAACAACATTACCCTACCAACACCAACAACATTACCCTACCAACATCAAATTTTTACTAACCAACAAAATTGCCTAACCACAACCAAATTGCCTGAATTCACCTCTCCCTGCTCCTAAGGGAGAACTACATCGGTCTGAGGCCCCTCCTTGCTTTGTGCAATGGGCTATGTAGGCAACACTTAGGAGACATGGGGTCTCCCAAGGTTAGCTCGACCATCCCCTACCACCCTACCATTTTTATTATTATCATCACTCAATAGACCCACATCTTTATCCAAATACATCTTCTCTATCATCGACTCACACGTGCCTTATTTATTCTCCCTATAAATATCCACTTTGGTGTATTTCCATTTTCTAATTATTCCATCCTAAAAAAATGTACATTCCTACCCAAACCCCAAATATAGCATAATGCAATAAAATACACACAATGAGGGGTTTCGAACCTACCCGTACGACGACACGTCTCGTCGTGGAGGGATGGGCGGTGGTGGTCCAGTGGTCCAGCCCCTCCTGCTCGCTGTGAAGTGCAGCCCATGGCTCCAAATGGCTTGCAAATGATCCTCTTCTGGGTCCTCCACCAATCAACTCACGTGCCTCCTCCTCACTCGGGCCCACCAACTACCTCCCTCCAGTCAAATAGTGCCACCTCACGCAACTAATGCTCCAATCTTAAACTCTCCATGTCAGACAACTCAAATTGATTTCCAAATTGCAAAAGTGACAATGACAGGCCGTATTTTTCTTTTTATAGGCCGTTTCACCCATAACCGATATCGGTTTTATTGTGCCCTAAGGAACCGGTATCGGTACCCAACCCCCAATATCGGTCCCTATAGAATCGACCTATTCCAAATTGCCCCCAATTTCTGCCCTTATTTACTATTTGCCCTTTTTCACCCACATCGACCTATATCAACCTTTACTATGACCCCAACCTCATTCTAACCATTTGGCCCGACCCAAGGCCGCAACCCAACCATTTGGCCCGACCCAAGGCCTCACCCTAACCATTTGGCCGGACCCAAGGCCGTGGCCTACCTATTTGGCCCGACCGAAGGCCTACCTACCCATCCGGCCCGACCCAAGGCCGTAACCTACCATCCGGCCCGACCCAAGGCCTCACCCAACCATTTGGCCTGCCCCAAGGCCGTAACCAACCTATTTGGCCCAACCCAAGGCCGCAACCCAAGGCCTCACCCTACCCAACCATCTGGCCCGACCCAAGGCCTCACCCCAACCATTTGGCCCGACCCAAGGCCTCACCCCAACCATTTGGCCCGACCCAAGGCCTCACCCCAACCATTTGGCCCGACCCACAGCCACAACCCAACAACTTGGCCCGACCCACGGCCCTCACTCATCAATTAGCCCGACCCAAGGCCGTACCACTTAACTACTTCGCCCAACATCAACAACATACACTTTTATCCACCCATCATGTAGCCTTTTGTTCAATCCAGCTGCACCTGTTCGTGTTTTAGCATGATTAGGGTCCTTGACTTGATCTGTCGACCAACTTTGCCTAGACCTAGACCGTGACGTTTATCTCAACCAAACCAACCATTTGGTACTGCCGAACATGCCTAAACGTTCCTGTACCTTACCTGTTATATACCCTGGAGCTACTTCCTATGCCTTGGATACCAGGATTATATCACCCTTGTTTGGATAAACTATCGACCTTTGCCTATGCATTGCTGGTTTGCTCGTCAAATCATGTACCCTAGTCGCACTATTGCATTTTAACGTGCGTCTGCTTCCTTGGACCTACCCCACCATCTCACCCTCATCTCAACACCATTTACCCTTTATCAACCCTATCCCTGATTTCACGCTACCTCAATCTGTGATAGATTTGAGGGGGATTACCTATACCCTTAACAGGAGTAACCACTTCTTATTATTGTCCGTGCAGCTTTACAAAACAAACTACACGACAATAAGGGGCTAATGTAGACACCAAATTTGTGTCTTACGACCCCTTGTGACCCGCATCGCATTTCGCAACCTAACCTCACCACCTAAACCTTACACAATTATTTATTAATTACCTTATAATTAATAAATCCACATCACCATACCTGCCACCTCATGTCGCCACCTCATCGTGACCTAGTCTTAACCCTAAACTAACCTAATTAAGACCTATAACTTGGTCCAATTCCACACCTATGACTAATTACTCCTCATCCGCACCTAAAACCAACTTCATAATGACTTGACCAAGCCCGCTACCAATCCCTCGGAAGAAAAGGAGGGAAAGCTGGCTATTTTACCAAAAATAGCCCGCTTTGACCCGACCGATACCGGTTCCTACTCGACCGCCGTCGGTTGCGTAACCGCCATCGGTTCCCTGTAAATGACCACTTCCAACCAAAAACAAGGATCGGATTTTCATTTGATCGGGAGAAGGAGAAATCATCGAGAGAATCCAGATTTTGCTTGGCCGAGCAGAGACAAGTGAAGAAACAAGAAGAGATTGCAGAGAAGGACATCAAGCCCAAGACTGCAACTGAATAACCAGAGCCCAGTAACACTCATCCGAGCATCAGAAGAGGAAACTGCATCCAACTTGGGTCCTGTCTTCATCATCACAGTCCTGAAACTTGCATCTACATCAGGGGCAAGTAAGTAGTATGTTATATGTTTCTAAGCACCATTTTCTTGAGCCTGTTGATTAATAGTAATCATAAGTTTATTCCTAGATCTACTACCAGCTACTACTGCACTTAACCTTCACCCACACACCCTGATATTGCCCAGAAGGCCATTTTACCACACTCTGAGTCTTCCCTATCCTCCCATCATTCCCCTCAGCCATCCACCAATCCTAATAACCCCACAATCACCTTACAACCAACTTCTATCCAGAAGCACTTAGATTGCTGCCCCTACCGGTATCGTTTATCCTCTACCGGCAGTGGTTCTCTAACCGTGGTCGGTTACCCAGTGACCGCCGTCGGTCACTGTGACTTATACCCCAAAACCTTTTGCTTGCCTATTTGCCACCTAACAACCCCAAATCCAGCCTGGTTTATCCCTATAACTCAACCTGAACGTATCAACGACCAGTAACCGAACAAACAACGTGACGCTTTATTATTGATAGTTTAGTTTCTATTGCTTTGTAACGAGATACCTAAATCGTGATTTTGCAATAGCTTTCTATATTATCATTTGTGTTAAATCGTATTAAAAGGGGAACTGACCACCTTCGAAAGGAAGTTTTTATATTTCCTGGGCCTAAGGCAGATCCCTCATTTGTTGTCTAATTAAAATCTTGTGGTCTTGTATTCTTACTTGCAGGTAGTCCTTCCAAGACAAAAAGGAGTTCTTCGCAGTCGATCTGATCTCTCTCTACAGTACGCGCACACCATCTCAACATTCAACAGGTATTCCTCCTAGCCCTAACCCTTATTTGTTTCTCAAAGGAATGATAGGATAGAAGCAAGTCTATTCTGCAGAGCCAAAACATTCCGTGTGAAACAGCATGTGGGTGCGGGTGCGGGTGTGGGTGTGGTAGTGGGTGTGGGTGTGGGTGTGGGCATGGGTTTGGGTGTGGGTGTGGGTGTGGGGGTGGGGGTGGCAATGGGGGTGGGAGATGGCGTAGCCATTGGCATGGGTTTCGGCGTGGGTGTGGGCATGGGCTTGGGCGTGGGTGTGGGCGTGGGCGTGGGCGTGGGCGTGGGTGTCGGTGTGGGTGTTGGTTTATGTGTGGGTGTGTGTTTGGGTGTGGGTGTGGGGGTGGGTGTGGGTGTGGGTATGGGTTTGGACGTTGGTTCGGGCATGGGTTTGGGTGTGGGTGTGCTGATGTGTGTCGGTGTGTGTGTGGGTGTTTGTGTGGGTGTGGGTGTGGGAGTGGGTGTGGGCGTGAGTGTGGGTGTGGGTGTTCGCAAGGGAGTGGGCGTGGGAGTGCGCGTGCACGTGCGTGTGGGCTTAGGTGTGGGTTTGGGTTTGGTCATGGGTGTGGTGTTGGGTGTGGGCGTGGGTGTGGGCATGGGTGTGCATGTGGGTGTGGGCATGTGCGCAGGCATGGGTGTGGGCATTGGTGAGGGCATGGGTGTGGGTTTGGGTGTGGGCATGTGTTTACGTGTGGGTGTGGGCATGTGGGTGTGGGCGTGGGTGTGGGCATGGGTGTGGGCATGGGTGGTTGTGTGGGTGTGGGTGTTGGTGTGGTTTTGGGTGTGTGTGTTTCTTTGGTTGTTGATGTGGGTGTTCGTGTGGGTGTGGGTATTGGTGTGTGCATGGGTGTAGTTGTGGTTGTGGGTGTCTGTGTGGGTGTGGGTGTGGGCATGGGTGTGGGTCTTCGTGTGTGTGTGGGAATGGTTGTGTTCGTGCGGGTGGGTGTTCGTGTTTATGTGGGTGTGTGTGTTGGTGTGGGAACGGGTTTGTGTGTGGGTGTGATTGTGCGTGTGCGTGTGGGGGTGGCTGTGGTCGTGTGAGTGGGTGTGGGTGTGGGAGTAAGTGTGGGCATGGTCGTGTCCGTGGGGGTGGGTTTGGGTGTGGGTGTGGGTGTGGTTGTGTGTGTGTGGGGGGGGGTGTGGTCGTGGGAGTGGGTGTGGGCATGGGAGTGGGCATGGGTGTGGTCGTGGGCGTGGGTGTGGGTGTGGGTGTGGGGGTGGGTGTGGGTGTGGGTGTGGGTGTGTAACATCCCCATTTTAAGATACCAGAACAAGGGAATTTTCTTTTTTTTTATAACGTTCTCTGTTATGAATTATAAAATTCAAACACACGTTCAAGTTTTAATACTTGTTCTCTACCCAAACAACACAGTTTGGATCAGACAATTTTTTTAAAACTAATGTTCCCTGTTCGCATATTTACAATATGGAACACACATTCAATGTCATTCAATCTTATAACAGATTCTATATGCTAATGTAAATGACTCGAGGAACTGCCGATCTTCCATTTTCATGGCTTGGAGTTTCAACGATCCTTCATTTCATGACTCAGCAACAACCGATCCTTCATGTTCGTTTGTGCATAGTATATTATATATACTAGTTCTCTTAACCATTTCCGGTTATAGAAGTGATCCATTTAAGAAGCCTATTTGAATATCTGTTACTGATATTCATCTGACATCCTGCATCTTAAATTAAGTGATAAGGACAATGCAAGCAGCACTTGCGATACTTTGGCCAAATATTTTCACATGCTTTGCATGATCATATTCCTGGATGTGATACACATCAACAGAATACGTCCTTCACTTCACTTCACCTATTATCTAGAATGGTATTTCCTGGTTCCTACCAGTCCTCTCAATTTAAGGTCAGATTTAAACTTCCAATTTCCAACTAGTAATATGAACGGATATAGGAAGGCACTCCTGGTAACTAAAGATATGCAGACATACGGTGTCGTTACCCACGACTCCGTGTTTCTAGTTATATTTAGTATCCCGAAGTCACTCCGTATACTTGATCATACTCCTATCCCCTGCTAAGAACTTCACATTCAGCCTATGTATTCTTGATGTTTTAATTCGGGAGGGCATTGCAATATGTCAGCTGCAACATTGTGTCATCATGAAGACCCCGTCTTCATGAAGACACCTTGCTGTAGCTGGTGTATGCATATGTCCTACTGAATCCTCCCATCAAGAATACACATCTTGCTCAAGTGATTTGGATATGATTTTAATAATTAAGAATCAACTTTCAGCAACCATGTTGATCCCTTTATCCTCGTTCCCGTTACAGTTGTATATAGCTAAGAGAGACTAAATCCGTCCTCTAGCTTGCTATGCATCTTCTCCTTCGTGTTGAAGGGATGCATTTCTCTACTTGGTTCTCTTCTTAATCATTGTATTAAGCAGCCCGTTACCGACAGATGTGATAAGTTTAACCTATTAAACTTAACCAAGATTTTCCCAACTGTAACTAAATTCAGAATTCTAACTTATTAGACATCATTTAAATGAGGCCTAATTCCCAAGACATGTATTCATTTGTTCTCCTTAACATTATCTAGTTAAGGTCCATTAGTTATGGATATACTTATCCTATATCCTTTATTCTGAATTAACATACAAGGTCATTAATGGAGTTCGAAAGCGAAGTTCGATTACTCCGAAGTTAATTGATATTCCTTAGCTTCCAAGCTAATCCTGAATACCTATCAGTTATGGAATCATATTCTTCCTAATCCTTTTTAATGTCAATTAAAAATTCATCTTTACCCAAGTATGAACTAATTGCATATTTCAACTTAAAAGTTGCATTTAGGTAAGAATAGATATCAGTTCCTTTTTATCATCCATCCAAGGACAATTAAACAAATCCAAATCAAGAAATAACATTATATTTCAAATTTAGTCAACAATATCAAACTGATATAATTATTAAAATATCACACTTGTAATTGTATTCATCAATTCATGTCATAATCCATACATTTTCCAATCCAACTGAATGGATATTGTTTACATAAAACATCATTACAACTCATAGATAGAAGAATATACTTTCTTCTTTTCACAATTCCTCGAAGAGGAATAAAAGAAAACAATTACAATTCATCTTCAACCAATCAAGAAGCATCAGAAAACAGCCATGTCTTCATTCTAATCAATTTCCATCTGCAAAATGATTTGCACGGGTCAGTTCAATGAACTGAGCATATTAAGCACTTATCATTAAAATGAGGTGCTTCAACTAACTGTCTCAATAAAAGAACCCTGATTTTATGAAACGACAGTAAGACATCAATCATGAAATAGGCACAAAAGAAACATTAGCATAACAACTGAACTATCAAAATATCATCACAATCAGCAAAAGAACTGTTGTCCCATTTTCCACATAACCTTTACAAGTCTCAAATTACAATATTTGTAAAGTTAGGAATGCAAGTAGCTTACTGCTGATATAACATACTGTTATCCTTCCCATGCCTTTCATTAATAATAAATGCAAAGGATGAAACTAAATAAAATGTAAACCCATTACCTTCCTTTCAGTTCATGCATCATATTAGATTCCAAGCAATCAAGCACAGACACGAAAGCGAACAGCAATGCATATAGTTGCTCATATCTAAGCATTACAAAATTCGTTAATAATGATTACAAATTTTCAATTGAATGAAAGAAGAAAAGATCATTTTTCCAAGTCATTCATCCCTATTTCTTTCCACATGACTGTCCTAAAAATGAAATCCAAACGAGGCACAAATATAGATAACATTTCAGAGTGAAACTTACAAAATCCATTCAGAATTCACTTTCTGGCAGCAAGAGTAATTTCATTCATAATCAAATTTAAATGAAAACAAGGAAGAATTCATCGTCCTTATCCATACTTCATTTAAATCAGACTCATATGAATATCTGAAACAGGTTAGTACAACATCGTATTTATCATAGATCAAATAGTATATGGTTGCATACTTTGTACTTACGGTACTAGAAGAATCCATATTTCTTTCACTGTAATTGTAACCAAATAACAGTTATTCAATCACGAAATCAATTATTCACATGACTTTCTATTTCCATGAATGCATACAGTTCAAAATATAATTTACTCATTGTTGTTACCTACAGCAAGACCAATCATAAAGCACAGTAAGGCTCTAATGCTATCCCCAGAATTCAAACAAAAAAAAGAGAAAATTTCATTCCTTTAACCTTTCACCAGGAAAACAACCATTTTCTTCAGACTCAACAAGAATTGTTCAAGCTAATTTCAATTCTTCCAAATGACAGTACCAAGATCAGAAGACCACACAAAACAATTAAATATTTCATTTGCACAGAAAGCACAACACTCAGAAAAATAATCTAATTACCACTGTCACTTCCAACAATCTGATCTTATAAGGTTCAATAAACTCAGTTACTATCTCTTTCGAAATCTAAACAGCAGAGAAAGGAAGAACTAATTTCCCATAATTTCAGTAAGAACAATCATTTACTCAGAATGAAATAAAACACTCAAATCGAGCTCACTGCCAATAAACATTTCTACCTGAAATCCATTTTTCGAATTCATGATAATATACAGAACTTCAGAATGCAATAATCAGTTATCAATACTTCTTTCGAAGTAAACCCGTATAGGGTGTTAAATGCATAAGTCTGGCACAGTCAAGACAGACCCAAATAGGAAGACAAAGTTCCCATGCATTTCTTCTTTTGCACAGCAATCCAAAGTCAAGTTTGCATTCACAAGACAATCCAAACTAGGGATCGAACAGTCATCAATAAAACACAACAAATCATCATACCTTCTTCAGCAAGAAAACATCATACTACACTATAAGTTCAGAAGGAAAAACCATTTCTTTTCCAACTTTCACGAACACTCGTATAAAACTCTAATGCCAATTCCTTTAAAATACAGAAATGCTATTTCCTTCTAATCCCGAAACAACAGAAGGAAGAGAAAAGTTTTATTTCTTTTAAGCAAGAAAAGGGAAGAAACAGCAAAAATGTGTTATCATTTCTTTCTCCAAAGCAAATTCGTATGCTCATACAAAACCCAATGCTGTATTCATCCTAATCAAACATAGCAGAAGAGAAAGGATCTATTTCCTTTTTAAAAGAAATTTCAGTATAGAAACGACCTCATGCAACTCGTACATCCTATACAAATATATCACAAAGGACCATATAACAAAAGAGCATTCTCATAGAAGTGAAAACAACCCACACAGTCTGCCAATTCTTTACATATCACTTAAGCAGAGAAATACCCATTCCTTCCATTTAACGTCAATAACCAGCACAACATGGAGGTATTCCATTCAAGAAATGCAAAGACAGTTAAACACAACAACCAGATAATTTTTCTTATCATTTCCAAAAATGATAGCAAGAGTCAACGAAATCCAAATCATATCAACACACTCAACAATCACATAAACCCAAAACCCAAGAGCAGGGTTGTTTCAATGAGACATTTAAACAAAGCAAGAATTTTTAAAGAGAAGGGCTTAACATGCCTGTGATCTCTTTTTCAAAACTTGAAGAAAACTGCGGTTGCCGAAGTTATTTCCTTCCACGGTGACAGCAAGAACTTCCCAACAATCCTTTCCTCTTCAAGCTCAGCAACAGCCTCAAAATCTCCTAAGAACAGTGATAAATCCAAAGAACTGGTTCGACTGAACAAGACCAAAAAAACCAAATGCAGAGCAACTTTGCAAGGTCTGAATCGACACAATGAAAAATCAATTTTCCCTCATACACTTTCCAAGGCGAGATGGTTGCGAGGACCAAGAGAATTTAATGCATTAAAGGCTCTGCCTTTTCACAACTTTCCACGCCACTGCCAACTTGAGTTGGCAAACTTAAATTTTGAAATTCCACAAGCAAAAACCAAATTTGGCTCTATTTCCAAATAGATACCTCCGCCACTTACCTGCCCCGCCAAACTGGTACTGTCCACGTATGGAATTTACATTAAATGCCAATGAATAACCCATTCATCCTTATCCTCTTCCTCCAAGGGTCTGTGCATCCCCTTTAGGTTAGGATTAGTTTAGGTTGTATATTAGTGTTCAACCTAGGTCATAGTTTAGTCTTAGGTTATTAGGACTTAGGTTCATTTCCTTTTTTTTTTTTTGTAATTTAAAAATCCACTTAGGATAGTAGTTTAGGATGCAGGTTAGGACTTAGGATTAGCTTAGGATTTAATTCCTACTAACCACTAACACTAATCAACCCCTAACCCAATCTCTCAACCAACTCTCATAATAATGCTGTGCAGGACGTTTCGTCCTTTGAATCACATGCCAAGGCCACCGGTGTCTAGGCATTTCTTGCCTCACGAGGTTTTAAGTTCGATAGTATAGGGTTCAAGGATCAAACCTTTGTCGTTGGCATTTACGTGCCAGCTGCTCATACCTGCAATCAAGCACTGCACATTCATATCAACCTCTGGTTCGGTTCCAGAGTAAATCGACACAGAAATCACAAGAAGACCACAGCATACTTTGGATCAATGAAATTGATTCAAGGTGTGCTTTCAATCAGCAACGAGAGTTTAGCAAGTATACGAAAATTTTTCATCACATCAACAAACACACAAGTACAATAACTATTGTTCTATGCAATAAATCACAACATGCAAGAATCCAAGTTAGCAACACATTCTCTTAAGATCAGAACATATCTTAACATGTTTGCCTTAATTTTAGCAGTTAAAACAGTATGAAAAATATTCACCAAGTTAACTTACAAAATCAAAGTGTTACATTCTTCCCTCCTTAAAGAATCATCGTCTGGATGATTAGATTAAACAAATTAGGGAGTTCCTAGGACAAAGTTCAGTTATTGTCCTTTCATTCATAAGTTCATACCAAAAACAGATTCACTCTTAAAAACAACATTTTAAGACAATTGTACGATAGACTAATAATTGTCTAAATTTTATAGAATTATCAGTTCCTCGAATTTCAAATTCGATTAAACAGCTGTGGAAAAGTAGATCTCATTTCTTCAAGATTTTCCCAAGTTGCACTTTCTTCACTGAACTGGTCCCAGTGGACCTTACATTGGTTCACTTCGTGATTTCTCAAGTACAACTCGCGAGTTCCCAGCACTCGAATGGGCTTAACCACGATTATTCATGGGTCTTGGACTTGCAAGGAATTCCAATTTAGCACATGTGATAAATCTGTCACGTATTTCTTAAGCAAAGAAATATGAAAAATATCATGCATATGAGACAAAGCAGGAGGTAATGCTAGACAATAAGCTACAATGTTGATTATTTCAACAATTTCAAAAGGTCCCACGTAATGTGGTGACAACTTGGTAGCCTTGCCAAAATTTATTGAGCTCTTTTTCGGCTTCACCTGAAGAAAGACCTTCTCTCCCAGTTTATAATGCCTATCAACCTGCTTCAAGTCTGCATAGCTCTTTTGCTTATTGGCAGCCTCCTTTAGATGTTCGTGAACCATTTTGATTTGCTGTTCCATTTCCATAAGGATTTCTGGCCCAATTACCTCTCTGTCCTCAACACTGTCCCAGCTGACAGGGGTTCTGCATTTTCTTCCATACAATGCTTCAAAGGGTGCCATTTTTAAAGAGGCATGATAGGTGTTATTATAAGCAAATTCTACCAGCGAAAGGTATTCCTCCCATTTATACTGCTGGTCCATGCAATAAATCCTTAACATTTCCTCTAAAACCTGATTAACTCTCTCAGTCTGTCCATCCGTTTCTGGATGATATGCAGAACTGAAGTTCAATTTAGTCCCCAAGGCTACATTAAGTATTTGCCAAAACCTTTATGTCATCCTCGGATCCCTGTCCGATATGATTAATTCTGGTATTCCATGCAGTCAGAAGATTTCATGTACAAATCTTCTTGCTAGTACTGGTGCATCATCATTCAAATTACCAGCAATGAAGTGTGCCACTTTGGTCAATTTGTCGACTACAACCAGGATAATGTCATGCTTATTTCTTGACATAGGAAATCCTTGAACGAAATCCATCATTATCACTTGCCATTTATACTGCAGAATACTGTGGGGATACAATAATCCAGCGGGGTGCATATGTTCCGCCTTAACACGCTGACATTCCAAGCAGTGTGTTACAAATTATACCACATCCTTTTTCATTCCCTTCCAGAAATATTGCTGCTTAAGATCAGCGAGCATTTTTTTAATGCCAGGGTGTCCAGAAAAAGGTGAATTATGAAATTTAGTTAACAATTTCCCTCTTAAGTCATTTGCCAAGGGTATATATACCCTGTTTTCGAACCTCGGAATTCCTTCATTATCAAAACGGAATCCCTTATACTTGACATCCCTCGGGTCTGTAGCAAGTGCTGATTTGACTTACTGGAAATAAGGATCTGATTCCAAGGCATCTTTCACCTCATCCTTAAACTGAGTTCTTAACGTTATAAGAGAAGAGATATGCTTCCTTCGACTCAGAGCATCTGCTACTCTATTTTCCTTGCCCTTAATGTAGCTTATATTGAAATCATACTGAGACAGAAATTCTAACCATCTTCGCTGCCTTGCATTCAAATTTAGCTGAGTAAAAATATACTTCAACCCCAGATGGTCTGTTTTTAACTCGAAAGGCTTTCCTAAATGGTAATGCCTCCACATTTGAAGTGCATGAACAATGGCAGTGAGCTCTAGATCGTGTGGAGCATAATTATGTTCATGTAACTTAAGCTTCTTGCTTTCATAAGCGATGACATGATTATTCTGTAATAGAATACCTCCAAGGCCTTCTCCTGAGGCATCCGTTATAACCATAAAATCTCCATTTGGATCAGGTACAGTCAAAATAGGTACTGTAGTTAACTGTTCCTTTAAATTCTTAAAGGCAGATTCACATTTGTTTGTCCAGACTATTTTTTTTTCTTCTTTTGCAGCGAAGTGATTGGGGCAGCAATTTTTGAAAAGTCCTTAACAAGCTTTCGGTAATATCCTGCCAACCCCATGAAACTCCTCACTTCATGCACATTCTTAGGCACAGGACACTCAGTTATAGCTGTGATCTTTGAAGGGTCAATAGCTATCCCATTCTTGCTTATAAAATGTCCCAAATAATGTACCTCTGCATCATAAAAGGAACATTTGGACAATTTGCCATACAACTTTCTCTTTCTTAAGATTTCCAGCACTATCTTGGTGCTCTTCGACATTTTTAGAGTATATAAGAATGCCGTCTAAGAATACAAGCACAAACTTGTCTAAGTATTCTTGAAAAATATTGTTCATTAGATTCATGAAGGTGGCAGGTGCATTAGTCAACCCAAAAGGTAACACCGTGAACTCATAATGTCCGTACCTCATTCTAAAAGTTGTTTTATGAATATCTTCTTCCTTTATTCTCAGCTGATGATACACTGATCGAAGATCTATTTTTGAATAAACTGATGCTCCATGCATCTGATCGAACAGATCATCAATCCTAGGAAGTGGGTATCGATTTTTAATAGTTTCTTTGTTCAGCATTCTGTAATCAATACACAGCCTCAATGTGCCATCCTTTTTCTTTACAAATATTACTGGCACTCCCCAAGGTGAGATGCTCGGTCTTATCAGCCCCTTAGTCAGAAGTTTTTGTAACTGAGCCTCCATCTCTACCAACTCAATGGTAGTCATTCTATAAGGTGCCTTAGATATGGGTTCAGTTCCTGGTTTGATTTCTATTGCGAAGTCAAACTCACGTTTGGGTGGAAGACCTAGCAATTCCTCTGGAAACACATCACGAAATCCCCTCAGCAATGGATATCTTTCCATGAAATCATTATCTTCCCCCAAATTTTTTGTCACTTTTACTGCATATAAAGTGCAGCCTCTGTTTTTAGCCCTTTTTAGTTGTATAGCCGTCAGTTTCCTAACTGCAACTTCCCGTTTTACACCTTGAATGACTGCTGATTTCTGCAGGTCATCAAAGCAACTGATTTGTTTTTCATAACAGTCAAGCTTTGCCTTATGTTCAGCCAACCAGTTAAATCCAATAATGATATCATATGATCCTAGAGGAGTAACATATAAGTCAACTTCGGTGGAGAAACCAGGTAGATCAAGAATTGCCCAAAAAGGCACATTTCAACCATATGGACAACATTATTCCCATAATGCACTGTCCATGTTTTATCTATTCTTGCAGCCTTTCTTTTTAATTTCATAGAAAATTTAGCAGAAATAAAACATTTTGTAGCTCCAGTATCAAAAAGTATAACTACAGGTGTACCGAATAACTTACCCGTAACTTCTATGGGCATCACTTGCTTTTCAGCTTGTCTGTTAGCCACTGCAGCGTGTATCCTATGCTGCTGTCCGCTATCATCCTTCTTCAGAGGATAGTGATTCACATAGTGGTCCTTTCCACAGTTGAAGCATCCTCCAATTGGCCCTTTTCTATGCTCAAATTTGTTACCAGCCTTGAAGTTACCATTCTGGCTTCCATAGGACTTCTGTCCAATGCCATTAACTTTTTTGAAGCTGTTCTGCATGCTATTTATAGGTCTATTCATCACAGGTTTCTTTTTGTTATCTACAACAATTTTGTTTTTCACACCAAACCTTTTCCAAGGTCCCCTTTTTGGTGCAAGAGACGAAGAAGAATTGGGAATCTTCTTCCTTATCTCTTCCCCGTGAGCAGATATTGCCCCCAATTTCTGTTCCTGTCTGATTGCCTTTTCGACAACTCCATCCATGGTGGTTGGGCCGTGGACATCCACTTCACCACCAATGATGGGATTCAGTCCCATTATGAATTTCCGTATTCTAAACTTCTCATCAGCTTGGTACTGTGGCACATACTTAAGGAGTTAGTAAACCCTTCCCAGTATTCCGGTCCCTGTCAGCCTTCCTTGCGACCAGTTCTGAAATTCAGTCATTTTTCCTATCAAAATAGAGTTGAGGCAGCCATCGTTGCCTAAAATAACCCTTAAATTGATCCCAAGTTATGTCTGCTTCGACAATATTCAACTCAACCTTACGGTTGTCCCACCATGATGATGCTTCATGAGAAAGCTGATATGCTCCCCATATCGCTTTGGTCTCTTCGAAGAAGTTTCTTATTGTAAAGTATTTCTCCATTTCACTGAGCCAATTCTCAGCTCCGTCCCCAAGGGTTGTTCCATCAAACTTTGGAGGACTTATTCTCTTTATATCATTTGTAAGTTCAGCTGCTAATCTTGCCCTTTTTTTCAGGATGATTAGGAGCAATTACATTATTATTATCAACACCCGATTCCCTCCATTGATGTTGTCCACAGGAGGTGGCTGATCATTTATATCAGCAAAGGGAAAAAAAAAAATATATTTTAAAACGTTCTCTGTTATGAATTATATAATTCAAACACACGTTCAAGTTTTAATAATTGTTCTCTGCCCAAACAATGCAGTTTGGAACACACAATTTCCTTTTAAAACTAATGTTCCCTGTTCACATATTTGCAATATGGAACACACATTCAGTGCCATTCAATCATATAACAGATTCCATATGCTGCTGTAAATGACTCGACTCGAAGAACTACTACGATCTCCCATTTTCATGGCTCGGAGTTTCAACGATCTCTCATTTCATGACTCGGCAACTACCGATCCTTCATGTTCATTCATGCATAGTATAATATATATACAAGGTTCTCTTACCGTTTCCGTTATCGAAGTGATCCATTTAAGAAGCCTATCTGAATATCTGTTACTGATATTCATCTGACATCCTGCATCTTAAATTAGGTGATTAGGACAACGCAACCAGCACTTGCGATACTTTGGCCAAAGATTTTCACATGCTTTGCATGATCATATTCCTGGATGTGATACACACCAATGGAATACGTCCTTCACCTCACTTCACCTGTTATCTAGAATGGTCTTTCCTGGTTCCTACCAGTCCTTCCAATTTAAGGTCAAACTCTAACTCCAACTAGCAATATGAACGAGTATAGGAAGGCACTCATGGTAACTAAAGATACGCAGACATACGGTGTCGTCCCTAAACGACTCCGTGTCTAGTTATCTTTAGTCCTCCGGAGTCACTCCGTATACGTGATCATACTCCTATCCCTAGCCAAGAAATTTAATATTCAGCTTATGTAATCTTGATGATTTAATTCGGGAGGGCATTGTAATATGTCAGCTATAACATTGTGTCGTCATGAAGACCCCCCGCCTTCATGAAGACACCATGTGCTGTAGCTGGCGTATGTCAATGTCCTACGGAATCCTCCCATCGAGAGTACACATCCAGCTCAAGTGATTTGGATATGATCTTAATATTTAGATCAACTTTCAGCAGCCATGCTGATCCTTTATCCTCATTCTTGTTACAGTTGTATGTATGTAGCTAAGAGAGACTAAATCCGTCTTCTAGCTTACTATGCATCTTCTCCTTCGTACCGAAGGGTTGCATTTTCTCTACTTGGTTCTTTTCTTAATCATTGGATTAAGCAGCCCATTACCGATAGACTTAATAAGTTTTAACCTATTAAACTTAACCAAGTTTTTCCACAACTGTAAACAAATTCAGAATTCCCAGCTTTAGACGTCATTTAAACGAGGTCTAATTCTCAATAAATATATTCATTTATTCTCCTTAACCTTACATAGTTAAGGTCTATTAGCCCTGGATATATTTTTTTATCCATATCCTTACTTTCTGAATTTAACATTCGAGGCTATTAACGGAGTCCGAATACGAAGTTCGGTTGCTCCTAAGTTATTTGATATTCCTTAGCTTCAAGCTAATCCCGAATACCTATCAGTTATGAGATCATGTTCTTCCTAATCCTTTTTAATGTCAATTAAAAATTCATCTTAACCCAAGTATGAACTAATTGCACATTTCAACGTAAAAGTTGCATTTAGGTAAGAATAGATATCAGTTCCTTTTAAATCCATCCAAGGACAATTGAATAATTCCAAATCAAGAAATAACATTATATTTTCCCAATTAATCAACAATATCAAACTGATATAGTCATTAAAATATCACACTTGTATTTGTATTCATCATTTTTCATAATCCATACATTTGCAGTCCAAATGACTGGACTTTGTTTATATTAAACAACATTACAACTCATAGATAGAAGAATGTACTTTCTTCTTTTTTCACAATTCCTCGTAGAGGAATAATAACTAACAAATACAATTCATCTTCAGACAATCAAAAAGAAGTAGAAAACAACCATGTCTTCGTTTTACTCAAGTTCCCATCTGCAAAATTACTTGCACGGGTCAGTTCATTGAACTGAGCATATTAAGCACTTGTCGTTAAAATGAGGTGCTTCTAATTAACTGTCTCAATAAAAGAACCCTGCTTTTATGAAACGTTAATAACATCAATCAAGAATTAAGTATCAAAAAAATGAACAGCATGACAACTGAACCATCTAAATACCATCCCAATCAGTCAAAGGAACTACTGTCCTTTTTCCCAAATAATCATTACAAAAAGTAATTTCCTTCAAACAGTTCCAGATTACAACATCTGTAAAAACTAGGAATACAAGTATGCATACTGCTGTTATAACATAAATGCTATCAATTCCCTTTCCTTCATTAGTAATAAATGGATCAAAGGATAAAATCTAACTAACTGAAATGTAAACCAATTACTTTCCTTTCAGTTCATGCATCTCATTTGATTTCAAGCAATCAAGTACAGATGAGAAAAAGCAAACAACAATAAATATAGATGCTTAAACCCAAGCAATACAAAATTCGTTCCTAAACGATTACAGATTTCCAACTGTATGAGAGAAGAAAAATGATCATTATTCCAAGTTATCCATCCACATTCCTATTCCTTTCCTCATGACTGTACTGAAAAATTGAATCCAAACGAGACACAATCAAGATAACAGTTCAGTGAAACTTACAAAATCCATTCATTCACTTTCCAGCAAAAGAATAATTCCATTCATATCAGCTTTAAATGAAAAAGGAAGAATTTATCATCCATATCAATACTTCTTTTCAAATCAGGCACATACGAATACCAAAAAACAGGTTGGTAAAACATCGTATATCATCATCATAGAACAACAAGCATATAAAGAATGCATACTATGTACTTACTGTACTAGAAGATTCATACTTCTTTCACTGTATTTTAACCAAATAAAAAACATTATACAGTCACTTAATCAATTATTCACATGACTTTCTATACCTATATCCATGAACGCACACAGTTCATAAATAACCATTTGCACATTGTTGTTACCTACAGCAAGTCCAATCCGTATGTACAGTAAAGCTCTATTATTGCTATTTCCAGAATTCAAAAAGAAGAAAAATTCATTCATTCTTTATTATTTCAATAATAAGAAAAACATCCATTTTTTCTTCAAACACAACAAGAATCACTCAAGTCGAGTTCATTTTTTTTTTTTTGAATGACAGTGCAAAATCAGAGATCACACGAAACATTTCAAATTCTTCCATTTGTACAGAAAAAAAAACAACACTCAGAAAAAATAATCTAAATACCACTGTCACTTCATCAAGCTGAACCTATAATGCTCAATAAAAACCAATTACCATTTCTTTCAAAATCTAAACAGCAGAAAAAGAAGAACTCGTTTCCTTATACTTTCAGTAAAGAAAACAATCATCTTCTTCAAAATGTAATAAAAACACCCAAGTCGTGTTTATTTTATCATGACAACTCAAACCCATATTGACAATAGAAAAATTGTTCAACAATGAATGAAAAAAAACTCACATAGCCTGTACAGTTTTCATTCAATATACCATATGAAAGAATACCCCCAGTTCGAGTTCCTTCTCAATCAAACATTTAAATCCGAAAACCATTTCATTTCTATTTCACAATGATGTGCAGAACTCAAAATACAATATCATTATATCAATACCTACTTATCAAGGCAAACCCGCATAGGGTATTAAATGCGCAAGCATGGTACAGTCAAAACAGTCTCAAACAACAAGCCAATTCCCATATATTTCATTCATTTGCACAGAAAATACAAAAAACCAAGTTCGTTTTCACGACTACAGTCCAAACTGGAAGATCAAACCGCATCAATAAAACACAACAAAATCAACTTTCCACCACACAGCAAGAGAAAAAAAGCTCATTTATAATTCAAGAAGAAAAACAATTTACTTTCTCCAACTCCACAATAATACCCAAGTCGTATTCGTTATCCATTTTTTTACAAAAGAAAAGCACAAAAACAAGAATATACTATTCACTTCCAAAACCGAAGCTCATAATGCTCAATAAAAAACCCAATTACTATTTCCTTCAAAATCAAAATCTAAAATCAAAGAAGGAAGAGGAGGACTCATTTCCTTTAAAAAATTTCAGTAAGAAAAAAATGTCAAAACTCGCACAGTTAATACGTTCATCACAGTTCATTAAGCAAAAGAACATTGCTCAATAATGAAAAACAAACTCATACAACACGTAATTTCCCCAATAAAGAACGAATTCCCCAATAATCAATAAATCAACACATGGCTGTATTTTCCAACTCAATACTAATGCAAAGACAGTTCAAATCGCAACAGCAAGAAAAAAACGACTCTACCCAAATCATTTCCAACATGACAGCAAAAATCGACTAAACCCAAATCATCTCAGTCATGACAAAATCAAATAAACCCAAAACCCCCTTCATCAGAAGAGCAGGGTTGTTTTAATAGACGTTTAAGCAAAGCAAGTAGTTTTAAAGAGAAGGGCTTAACATGCCTGTATTCTTCCTCGAAGCTCGAAGAAAACCGCGTCTACAGGAGGTATTTCCTTCCACGGCGACAGTAACAAGCTTCCCAAACAATCACCTTCTGCTACAGGCTCAAAAATAGCCTTCAATTTCCAAAGAAAAACAGAGATAACAACCAAACACAACTGGTTTGACTGAACCAAGAAAAAACCAAATGCAGAGAAACTTCCAAAAAAAATCCGAACAAACACAAATGACCAACAAAAATTCCTCCATACTCTTTCCAAGGCGGGCTGGTCGCGAAGACCAAGACCAAGAAATTAAATGCATTAAAGGCTCTGCCTTTTTCCTATTTCCTCACGCCACCCGCCGACTCGGGTTGGCGAATTCCAAATTCAAATTTTGCATGCAAAACAAGTTTAGTCTCATGACTAACTAATACCCCTCTACTTTTCCCTGTTCCCGCCAAACTGGCGCTGTCCACGCAAGGACCTACATTCAATGCCATTAAATTTCCTTCCATCCTTATCCTTTCCATCCCCCATGGGTCTGTGCGTCCCCTTCCTTAGGTTAGGATTAGTTTAGGATTTTTAACAATAGTGTCCAAAAACTAGGTCATCACCTAGTTCTTAGGTTAATAGGATTTAGATCTATTTTCACCCATTTTAAATTTAAAAATCCACTTAGGATAGTAGTTAGGATATAAGGTAGAACTTAGGGTTAGATTAGGGTCTAATCCCCTTAACACTAATTAATCAAATTTCCAATCAAGTCTTCCGACTGACACATCCAATTCAACACTATGCAGGACATTTTGTCACGCGTTCTACATACATGAGCCACCCACATCCAGGCCTTTTTTGCCTTACGAGGTCTCACGTTACAATAGTGTATGGTTCGAGAATCGAACCTTTTCCGTTGGCATCTACGTGCCAGCTATTCATACCTGAAATCAGGTGCTGCGACATTTATATCAACCTTCAGTCTGGTTTTAAAAGTAAATCGAAAGCGATTATTACAAGAAGGCCACATCATACCTTGGATCAATGGAATTGATTCAAGGTGTGCTGTCAATCAGCGAATAGAGAGTTCAGCAAGCATACGACAAATTTGTTGTCACATCAGCAAAACATACAAGCAACAATAACTGTTGTCCCATGTAAACAAATTACAGTATGCAAGAATCCAGATTAGCAACACATTCCTTTAAGATCAAAATATATATCTTAACATGTTTGCCTTCATTTCAGCAGTTACAACCTTATGAAAAATAATCACCAAGATAACTATATATGGGAAACAGTAGCGAGTAAGGTTTCTCAAGGTTGGACCTATAAAAGAAAGAGAGTAAGTTAGAGTTGGTGCATTCTGATGTGTGGGGGCCGGCTCAGGTATCATCTCTTGGGGGTTCAAGTTATTATGTTACTTACTTTTATTGATGATGCAACAAGGAAAGTTTGGGTTTATTTTATTAGAAACAAATCTGATGTATTTGAACTTTTGTTAATGGAAAGCCTTGGTAGAGAATGAAACAAGTCTTAAGCTAAAATGTCTCAGGTCAGATAAATGGAGGGGAGTATTGCAGCAATGAATTTGATGATTACTGTTCTAAGAATGGAATCCGTAGGAAAAAGATGGTTCCAGGAACTCCACAGCAGAATGGGGTCAGAAAAGGATGAACAGAACAATAATGGAACGTACTAGGAGCATGAGGTTACATGTAGGACTACCTCTTTCTTTTTGGGCAGAAGTAGGTGAGCACATTTGTGTGTACTTGATAAACAGAGGACCCTCAAGTGCTTTGGATGGAGGCATACCTGAGGAGGCTTGGTATGGTAAGAAATTTGATTATTCATTTCTTAGAGTCTTTGGATGTGAGGTGTTTGTCCATATAGACAAGGATGATAGGACCAAGCTAGAGGCTAAATCAAAAAAAAATACTTTCATTGGTTATGGTGGTGATGAATTTGGATATAAATGTTGGAGTATTAAGGACAAGAAAATCATTCGATCTAGGGATGTGGTCTTTAATGAGAAAGTCATGTATAAGCAGCAGTTGCAGGAAAATAGGGAAGAATCCAAGAAAGAATATGCAGCAGTAGAGGATCTTCCGGATGGGAAAGTGACACACATGAATCAGTTCAGGGAACCTCCTCAACAGGAACCCCAAAACTCCTATATTGAGGAGGTTTTCTAGGGTAAGAAGAGAACCTAAACATTTTTCTCCTTCTCTTTATTATTTATTACTCACTAATAGTGGAGAGCCAAGAGCTTTTTTGAAGCAATGTAGGTAGATGCCAGGAAGAAGTGGGAGCAAGCCATGGATGAGGAGCATCAGGCTCTCATGGAGAACCAGACATGGGATTTGGTGAAGCTACCCAAAGGAAAAAAAGAGCATTATAGAACAAAGTGGGTGTTCAGAGTCAAAGAGGAGGAAGAAGGAGGAAAGAAAGATATACAAGGCCCAGGTGGGTGGTCAAGGGGTTTGCATAGAAAAAAGGTATAGATTTTGATGAGATTTTTTCTCATGTAGTAAAAATGACTTCTATTAGAACTATTCTTGGAATAGTTGCAGTAGAAGACTTACACTTAGAGTAGTTTGATGTAAATACTACATTTCTCCATGGTTATTTGAAGAGGAGGAACTATATATGCAGCAAGCCAGAGGGGGATATGAGGTCAAAGGTAAAGAGGAGATGGTGTGCAAACTGAAGAAGAGCTTGTATGGCTTGAAACAAGCTCCACATCAATGGTATAAGAAATTTGATAGCTTCATGATGGAAAAGGTTATATTAGATGTCATTTTGACCATTGCGTGTATACAAAGAAATTTGAGGATGGTAGTTATATTATCTTTGTCTATATGTGGATGACATGTTGGTTGCAGGTAAAAAACATGCAGGAAATAAAAGTACTCAAGAAGCAGCTAAGTGAATCCTTTGCTATGAAGGATTTGGGGGCAGCCAAAAAATCCTTGGTATGAGGATATCTTGGGGATAGGAAGGAACGGAAGCTGACTTTATCTCAGAAGAGTACATTAAGAAGGTCTTGGAGAGGTTTAATATGCAGATGTAAACCGGTTGGGACTCCTTTGGCAGGCCATTTCAAGTTATCAAAGGAAATAGTGTCCCAAGACAGAGCAGGAGAAAAACCAGATGTCCAAGGTACCTTACTCATCAGCGGTTGGTAGTTTGATGTATGTATGCCATGGTGTGCACCAAGCCTGATATTTCCCATGTAGTGGGAGAGGTGAGTAGATTTATGAGTGATCTAGGTAAAGATCATTGTCAGGAAGTAAAGTGGATCCTTCGTATTTGAGAGGGACCATGGGGACAGTTTTGTGCTACAGTGGATCAAACACCACTTTTGTGGTTATGTAGATTCAGATATGGCTTGAGATGTAGATAGTAGGAGGAGCACAACAAGTTATGTTTACACTGTAGTGGGGACAACAGTAAGCTGGATTTCACGACTACAGAAGTTGGTGGCTTTGTCAACCACAGAGGCTGAGTATGTTGTGCTGCCACAGAGGCAAGAAAAGAAATGATTTGGTTACAAAATTACTTGAGGAGTTGGGGCATAAGCAGGAGGAAGGAAAGTTACATAGTGATAGTCAGAGTGCTATACACCTAGCTAAGAACTCTGCTTTCCACTCTAGGATGAAGCATATATAGTTAAGGTACCATTTCATCAGGACAACTTTGGAGGAAGAGAAGTTGAAGCTGGAGAAGAGAGATTCATACTAGTCAAAATCCTGCACATGATGACCAAGGTGTTCACAAGGGAAAAACTGAAGCTTGTGTTTAGCTTTGGTTGGTCTTCACAGAAACTAGTGAAGGGTTGAGAAGCTTGTTCAGAGGAAAACTAGTCTCCAAGTGGGATATTGTTAGGTTGCGGAGCTTGTTTTCATGTCAAAAAAAGTGTTGAACACTATACACTAGAGAACTGTACACTTTCCATAGTTGTCTCATCGAGGTTTGAGGCCGAGCGGGGGTCCGGGAGTGATAGCCCCCGGTAGCAGGGGTTGGGGGCACAACCCCCGAAAAAAAAAATTTGGGCCTTAAAACGTTCTCGATATATCAGGAAACGTGGTTTTCTCATATGGAAGGTTTTTTGATCCATAGGTTTATGGGACAGTTTTTTTCCCATGGTTTTGATACCCACGGTTTTGTAAAAACACTTAGCAGTTGTCTATTTATATGGTTTTGTGCATATGGTAGATATAGTGAAAAACATTACATATGTGCTTTGAATTTGGGTGTGAATTCTGTAGATTTTGTTGAGCATTGCTCTGAATAGATTTGGGTATTATATTGAGATAACGGTGGCTTGTAATAGAATATGAGCAAGTGACGTAGCCCAAATTGGGTGAACCACGTTAAATATTGTCTCTTTGTGTTGCGTTATTTTATTTTGCACTTTTATTTGAGATCTGTAATATTTTTTCTGAATATTAGTTTCTACTGTTGCGATTCTGTGAGGGATTATTCCACATATTTTATCCCTTATTTCCTAACATGTTCATTTTATATGTGTTTGGTAATGTTTTACTTTTGGGACATATTTTGTTAAAAGTATAAAGGCTTCAAATAAGAGGGACAAAACAATATTTTTTGACCTCTTCCTGTCTTGATTTCTAGGATCTTGATACCAATCATTATGCCTTGTTGGTTCTTCATAACAAAATATAGCAATATGACCAATTTAATGACAGTTAAAAAACAAACAATACTCTTACCTTTTCACATATATGATTTTTAGATCCATCCATAGTCCCATGCATACTCATTCTTGATAGGTTAGTGAAAATTTTAGTGGTGAATATTTGTTAATTCACGAATATTCCAATTTTTAAAATTTGAAATTGGTGAATTTTTATGGTACTAGTAAGGACTAGTTCACCAATTTTTTTTGTGTGCAAATCAATTTTAGGGGTCAATTCTCCATTTCTATGAAATAGGAATTTGCAAAATTCACTTGAATACAGTCAGTTAGTAGTATTTTTTATGCTGCCAGCTGACAACATATAGTATGTTGTTGGCCGGTAGCATAAAAATGCTACCGGCCGGTAACTTTTTATATGCTATCTGCCGACAACATGCTTTATGCTATTAGTTGGTAGCATAAAATATGCTACTAGTTGAAAACATGCTATATTTGTTTTGCTAGTAGCATAAACTATTCTACCGACCCATAGCACATAAAAAATATACCATTTGGTAACATTTAATAGTGATCATTGTGATGTCTTGATATTCACCATTTGTTGAACTATAATTTTAAAATATTCACCAAATATTTTATAAGGATTTTTTTTTAGAGGGACACTTAAAATTTTCCCTTTGGTAGGTATTCTACAATATCTTACTTTGTGACCAAATTGATAACATGTATAACAATATACATTGAAATAATTACCATACCTCATTGTATTTGGTTGTCTAACAAGGTTAGTTCTTCTAGAGTTGGTGTTTTTTCTCATGTTATCATCCAATTTTTATCCTTCTGATATTCAAGACCTGTCTCATCATCTTTATTTATTTTCTTATGAGAATCATTGAATCCAAGATCTTTTATATCATCTTGAGTCTTTTTACCACTCAAGATACCTTTTAGAGCCTCAGATCTCTTCTGAAAATTCTCAAAAGCATTCAAATTATTAGATACCTGATAAAATTTGACTTTAAGAAATCTACCTCTGCTTCGTACCTAATAAATTCATCTTTCTTGGTCTTTAGGGATCCAATCTCATCCTTGAACTTGATACTCTTCTAATTTGATTTTAGAGTTGTTGTCACTAACCCAACTTGAGATTATAGTTCCTTAAAGATCTCATTATGCTCATCATTAATGAAACTGATCTTTTCTTCATAGTCCTTGATCAA
Organism: Taxus chinensis; assembly: GCA_019776745.2. Taxonomy (NCBI): domain Eukaryota; kingdom Viridiplantae; phylum Streptophyta; class Pinopsida; order Cupressales; family Taxaceae; genus Taxus; species Taxus chinensis. The sequence goes on along the minus strand of CM034154.1, from coordinate 455,515,885 downwards.
GGACTTCAACTTGTTATTGTTCTTCCTTTGAACTTTGAACTCGTGAAGAGAACTTATCAGTTCTACTTCCAAGTTTACCTCAATTTCTTCATCTTCTGATTTTTCCAAGAAACTTTTCAACCATTCATTACTTTATTCTTTAGCCATGAATATGACTTAATTACAGTATTTCTTATCATTTTCATCATCACTTATAGATGAACTATAGTTACTAACAAATGATGAGTTGTTATCTTATTTTGTGTAGAATTTCTTCTTACCTTTAAATGACCTATTACTGTCATTGTGTTTCTTGAATTTCCCTTTTTCATGCTTATGAGACTTATTGTCTTCATCATCATGTTGTTCATTCTTATCATGCTCATCTTTTATCTTATTAGACACCTATATGCAAACTGGACAATATTTCCATCATTAGAACTCTTAAATGGAAGTTTACCTTTGTACCTACCTTAGCCTCTTCTTATCTGTATAAAATAATAGCTTCTAGCTTGTCATCATCAATTTTAGAATCAGATTTATCTTTGAATTTATTTCATTTATCCTTCCTTTCAATCTTGAAAGAAACATCATTCTTGGGTGGTCTTCAATTATTTGTTCTCATCTAATAAGTTTTCAAGATTACATATAGCTCATCCATCTGCATGGTGTTTTAAATCCTTTAATTCTTCAGCAGCTGAGACCTTAGGATCAAACTTGGGTTGTAAGGATGTCTAGACATTTTAAAAACTATGATTTCCTCCATATTCTCTCCAAGACCTCTAATGATATTGAAAAGTTCATCTACTCTCAGTAGATAGGCAATAATGATCTCATATCCTTTCATCCTCAAGCTCTCAAATTGTCTTCTATAGGTATCCAAATTTTCCATCTTCAGATTGAAATCTTCTTCATAGATGGCGTGTAACAACTCCCACATTACTTTGGTGTTATCACAATACATGACCTTCACGAACTAAGCTTCTGAAAGACCACATAAAATAACATTTATTTCTTGGAATTACTTTCATAAGCCCTCTTTCCTCCAACGTCACTTAGGGGTATAGTGGGTATAGTATATCCAACATCCACTTATTTCCATATATTAAAGACTAATGACATGAGATATTTATTCATTGTAATGATCCAAAATGCGTAACTAATCCCATTAATATTGGAGCCTTGTTGGTTAAGAAACCTCCTTAAACCTAAGTTCTCATCATACATATGCTTTTTGTATCACCTTCAAGTTGTTAATTTATTCAAAGGACCATGATTTGATACCAAATGTTGGAAGGATAACCAATGAGGGGTTGATGAATCAGTGTATCTAAAATTTTTTACTTCAATTATGTTAACTTACAAGAACCATAAAAACAAACCATTTCAACATTCATTAATGAATGTGGCCTTTTAAGTATGAAGCAACCATCCAAAAGAACATGAAGAAATATAGGACATGCCAAAACATAAGATATATATGGTGTTATCATTTTTGCACCCTAGGAAAAATAGACAATGGGAGTAAATTGGACCCTAGGACCAAAGAAAGTTTTCATGAGCATTCCAGGACATTTCAGCTAAATTATATATTTTAGGAGCATTTATGGTGTCATGGGAAGGTTCAAGACCATATTGGATCATTTTCCATTTTTGGGGTCTTGCAAGCTCAAGGTTTTCTCAATGCGAGCAAAAAATCATCAAAATTGGTAAATCATTTTTAAGGGTCTCTCTATGTTTCCACAACTCTCTGGCTTCAAGAGAAATCCCAAGAGAAACCAAAATAGGGATCAAAATAAGTTTAGGAGGTCAAAGTGGGCACAAGATTAAAATAGCTTGCCAAGCAACTCGATGAGCTAAAGTGTGAGTTGGGTTGGTAGAGCATGTTTGGGTCAAAGGAATGAAGCTTAGATGTTGACAAGACATGACATGAAGAGCTCATCGAGCTCATTTAGTTGAATCTTTGATGTTGGCAAGACTTGAAGTGCTCATCATACTCATTTAGAGGAAAGGCGAGCTCATGTGAGAACTAGCTTGGCATAGGAATATAACTCGGAAGTAGAGCACGCTAGAGGAGGCGAAGCCGAGTGGAAGTCTAAGCTCGTGAAGTTGAGTTGGGCATAGTAAGAATATCATAGTGCAAAGGGGGGAGGCGATGTGAGGGCTAAGCTAATTTGGCACGATACAATCGGGCTACTTGGTTGAGTCACAACATTCAAAACAGGTAACTCGACATTTCATAGAACAGGAAGGTGAGCTAAATCAGTAAAATCTCAAAGTAATGTGCAGTGAGCTCGGTACTTGGACATGTTGGCCAGGGCATGCTTTAAAAGGAAAATCTCGAGATCTCAAGGGTTGGTTCATACAGGTGATGACTCAGTGAAAAGGGTTTAAAATGAGATGCAGTCATGCGAAGAAATATATGCCCCAAGCAACTCAGCAGGATTGAATGGATCAACTTAGTGCATGGTATAGTCTCAAGTTCACCGGAGTTGAAGTTTGTCGCTTGGTAAATGCAACATAACGGTGAGGGGATTTCGGGAAATTTACATTTGAGAGTTTGGGGAGAATGTTCAGGTGAGTTTGGAGAGCATGAGCTAGGTCAAAGAATGCATGTCACACAAGGGAGATGTATCGAATCTCACTTGTAGTAGTAAGCTTGCAGTAGCAAGATCAATATAAGCTTAACATGGCATGGGAGGTAAGTTTCACGAGCCTACAGGGCCAACCTAGTTGAAGCTAAGTGATTGACGTGTCAAGGAAAGTAGCTCGGGTCATCAACCCATGAGACGAGAGCTCAGGGTGATAGTCTTTGGAGCTCGAACATGGGAAATTCGGTGAGATAAATCGCAGCCTCAAGCTAGGAAGAATGAATTAGCTCATGGGGTTTAGAGGTAGCCCAAGTTTAGGCTTATGGAAATCATCGAATTAGAACTTGATGCGACAAGTTGGTACGAAACTTGGTAGAAATCTCGAACTCCAAAACTCTAAATTTTAGAGTTTAGGAGTTTGGCAATTCATACATTGCTCACCAAGATCATTACAATGGCCATGGGGTTCTGAGTTTGAATCCCAAAGTCGGTTTGGGTTTTCAAATTTTGGGTTCATCCATTTTTGGGGATGGTTTACGAGGTTGGTGGGCACGTCATCCATGAAGTTTGGGGCCGAGTTACTCTACATATCATCCACATCGAGCATTGGTTGAAGTTTGTGTGGGTAGTTGGACGCTTAAATGAGGAGCTTGCTGAGTCAAATTCAGGGAAATTAGGTTGTTAGCGTGTAAGGTGAGGAGATAAGTTGGGAGCTCGCCAAGGTAAGTTTGAAGGAGGTGGATCTCGGCAACGGATCAAGGAAACATTAATGCAGGGAAAATCATTTGGTCTTCGAAAACAATGAATGAAACGTGGAGCCTGGTCAGTACGTAATGTGTGAGGTGAGGAAAATTAAAACTCGGTGGGGTAAAACACATAAAGCGGTCAGTGCCCCAAGGACCCCGACCTGATGCATAGCGAAGATCTCACCAGCCAGCTCGATGTGTTGTTGGCTGGTGAGCTATTTATTGAGCTATAACCCTAAAACTCCCCCCTTGCATTTTCAACTCTGCAGGATCCCATGAGTGGACCAAGGGAGACCTTTGAATGAGTTTAAAATTTATTTTTAGGAAGTTAGAAGAGGGCCATACCTTGCTACGGTTCTGCCTAGGTTTTAGGGACACTCCTTATTTCTCTAATAAAGTTCAGAATGCTATAAAATGTAAAGGGAATGTAAAATGCAAGGATTTAGACTTTTTTTCCAAGTTTCCCCTCTCCTTTCAAGCTGATCTGTTGTAAATTTAGAAGATTTCTGTAACACCTTGATGTTTTTTTTGTAAGTTATCATGGTAATTACTTTTCATAATATTGTAATTGCTGAAATGAAGATAAACATGTTAAGATATATCTTTGATCTTAAAGGAATGTGTTGGTAATCTGGACCCTTGTTTGTTGTAATTTGTTTACTTGGTACAAAAGTTATTTTTTCTTGTGTGATTGCTGATGAGACAAAAGACTTGTCGTATGCTTGATGAACTCTATTTGCTGATTGAAAACACACCTTAAATCAATTCCATTGATCCAAGGTATACTGTGGCTTTCTTGTGATCGCTTTGTCGATTTACTTCTAAACTAGACTGAAGGTTGATATAAAGGTTGCAACACCTGATTATAGGTATGAATATCTGGTACATAGATGCCAATGAAAAAGGTTTGATTCTCGAACCACACATTGTTGTAACGCTAGACAACGTAAGACGATAAGGAATTGGATGCAAGTGGCACAGGTATGTGGAACATAGGACGAAATGTCCTGCATTGTGTTGAATACGACTGTCAGGCGGAAAGACTTGATTGGGAACTAATTAATTAAATATTAGGATATAAAACCCTAACCTACCCCTAAGTTTTATCTTATACCCTAACTAATATCCTATAAGGATTTTAGATTTTATAAGGGTGAAATTGGATATAAATTCTATTAACCTACGAACTACGTGAATGACCTAGATATGGACTATTAAAATCCTAAATTAATCCTAACCTAAGAAAGGGGACGTATGGACCCATGTGGAAGGAAAGGATATGGAGGGAAGGCTAGAAATTTATTAGGACAATGAATGGCATCCTTACAGGTTGCAGTGCCAAGTTTGGCGGGAACATGGGGAAAGTTGGAGGCGTCCAACTAGTTGTGAAACTAAACCATGATTGCATACAAAAATTTGAAATTAGTAACTCACCAACTTGAGTCAGTGGTGACGTGAGGAAAAAGGAAAAAACAATGCATTCAATGCATTCAATGGCATTGGTCTTAGTGACCAGCTCACCCTGGAAAGAGGATTGTGAAGGAAGTTTGTTTGTTGTTGTGTGCATTGGGTTTTTAGTTGCTCTGCATTTGTTCCTCCATGGTTCTGTCGAACCTACTGTAATTTGGTTATTATCTCTGTTCTTAGAGAAGCGAGGCTATTTTTGGAGCATGTGGAAATTAGGGGACTAGTTGGAACGCCTAGCCGAGGACGTCGTGGAGAGAAACAACTCCAGTGTGTAACATCCCCATTTAAGAAGATTAGAACAAGTAATTTTTTTTTTCGAATAATGCTTCCTAGTTCTAAATACATAATTTAGAACTCACAAATCAAAACCACCATTCTTATAACAGATAACCATATGTAGCTATAATTACTTGGAGTACCTCCGATCTATGCATTCCATGACTCAATAATCCACCGATCTATTCATGAGTATCAAAGAGTTGGCATTTTTATTTTAACACATCACTCTTGCGGTTCTCTTCCCTAATCCAGGATTCAAAATGCTCTGTCCAAGTAACCTATCTAAATAATTGTGACCATTATTCATCAGCATCTCGTCCCTTAGACTAGGTGACATAGGACAACGCAATCAGTAGCTTGCGATACTTTGGCCAAAGATTTGAAACATACTGCTTATGTCTCGTATTCCTTGACGGCATACTCGTCATTCTAGAATACATCCTTCACCCCATTCCTATGTTATGTAGAATGTCTTATACTGACTTCTGTCAGTCTCTCCTGCCCCAATTTATTCACTCAGGAATGGATTAGTAATATGACAACGTTATAGGGATACTCCCGAGGGCTAGGGATATGCTGACATACTGGGTCAACCCTAGTTAACCCAGTGTGTCAACATACCCCGAGTCTCCTGGGGCAGCCTTATAACATAACCATGTTCCTAATCAGTCCCCTAGTAAATCTTGTTCGAGTTTAAGGTGTAAATCTTAACGATCAATGCAAAGGGTGTCGCCATAAGTCACCTGTATTGTTGTTTCTTTGAGAACATCCTAATCTTCTTGAAGGTACAACCCTGTAGTTGTCTTGTGCCATCAACCTTCAAATCCGCCTCGAAAAGATCTACTTATAAATAAGTGTTACATACGTTGAGTTAAAGTTATACTTTAAGACACTCCTTTTAGGGTAGTCTTTTCCCAACCCCTGGGTTCCTCACCTTAGGATTACCTTTCTCAATAAAACCCATTACGCAAAGAGAAGTTATTAAGACTTGAGGTCCCAACAAGGAGTTCATAGAAAAACATAAATCTAAATGAACGAAACTGGACAATAACCCTTAATCTTCACATGAGATTGCTAACCAAACCCTTTTTGGTTTATATCAGATCTCATAGCTGAAATATATCTTACTTATTAGTATTGAGATATAGTGATTAAAAATCCAATTAAATGTTGTCTTGACTTAGATCAAGAATAGGAAGTAATAATTTATTCAGCTCGTTTAGCTTCCTGTTGAGGTTTATTTTAACCTTAGCTTCTTGAAATATAGTGATCTAAATTCCAATTTAGCTTTAGATAGAACATAATAGAACTAATAAACAATCATAAGCATTCAGTCACATAACCTTGCAAATCTTACTTAGATAATCACAAATGTCTCCAAGTTATACAATAATAACAATGCTCTTAAAATCATTCGAACCGAAGAAGATCAATCCATCAAGATACGAATGCAAACACATAAGTAAAAAATACCTCATTTCATTCATTTCAAAGCTAATCAAATACATTTTATGCATTTAGCATATTTGATACAATACTCAACAACAAAAGAACATCTTTCTTCCAGTAGTACATTTAGAGAATCAAGTTGAAATTCATCATAAAACCAAATTAAACAATCTGAACATCATATCAGATCTACGTGCCTTTATCACTTACAGCAACCATCTACAAAAATTGTCAACACGGGTCAGTTTGGTGAATTGAGCATGATAAGCACTAATTCTTAAAACAATTACAATCCACCAATTGTTTTCATTAAACAACCTGTTTAAATGAAATCATTTCTTCACATTCCAAACTTAAATCAGGCTATTCATCCTATATGTTAGAGACTAAGAACATATGAATACAACCATTCTTAAGACAACAAAACTCCTACAAGATTGTTTCTACAATTTCTCAATGGCAGTTAAAACATTCAACAATCTCATAGTCTTAATTCTTTTATCATCATAACACATTTCAATGGTATTGACAAGTATACCTTTTTATACATCAGCACACATTTTATACCAATCTCTCCATGCAATGCCTCAGTTTATTCTTGTTATGCCCTTACCATAGAGATCACAAAAGGATGCAAGAAGAAAGCACATAAGGTTTCCTGACTAGGAGAGAGAATTTTCCCTTTAACTTATTTATACATCAACATATAAATTACAGTCTAGAAGAAGAAACAGAGTCCATCAGAATCCTAAGTCAATAACATTCTAAACTGTACCGATTCCTTTAGATTAATGCAAATACATTTACACATGCGACTAAACAGTCGAAATTACAAGAAGAGCTACAGTTCCATCTAATTCCAAATATAAAATTCACCTGTAGCTACTAAACGATTCAAGAGTTCACGTAACAAGCATTAATAAATAATCCAACTCCAATAGGCTCAACAAAACTTTCCATATTATTCAACAAACATGAAAAATATCCAACACCATCACCTGTCATGGCACAGCTAGTAACTCTTTACCTTGGTCAAGCACAAGACTAGATAACACAATAACAAAAGAGGTAACCATGTGCAAACACAGTGACATTCCCACTGAGTCAAAACACTCAGCAACATACACAGCTTCATTCAACTAATCAAATTCCTACGATTATACAACAAGGATGTAAATTAGAAGCCAATTTCAAGAAGAATAATCACAACAAGGTCTTCACAGAAGCTCAATTCCTTATCATTAATTTTCCTCAAAGTTTCATTGAGCTACTATGAAATATAACACAACAATATTAAGAAAGAGTCAAAACGATATGCATGCTCAACGAAGACTCAAATCGAGAAACGAGCCAACACGCAGCATATCATGGACTCTAATAGTGTCAATTCCAACTAGTACTTATAACCAAGGTTTTGATTGAAGTTGAATTCATACGACAACAATTCAAGAATCCTAAAAGTACACACAACAAAACTTCTACAGAAGTTAAAACATAAATTACGTTTCAAGGACTCCATCGAAGTCAATAACATTTAGTATTCTTAACAAAACAACAACATTCATAACCAAGATTAGATAGAATTTTTAAATACGAGATACATTTCAAGGACTCTCACTGAGTCAATACCAACCGTATTCACAACTGAGCTTACACAGAAGTAGAAACACTAGTTACATTTCAAGAACTTCAACAGACTCAAAACCAATGAGTATCCACAACAAGCTTCCACATAAGTTGATAACAAACCACCCATTTCAAGGATTCCAATAGTATGCACTATGAAACTACTACAGAAGTTAAAAACATATTATACATTACAAGGATTCCAACAGAATTCTCAACAAAACTTCTTACCGAAGTCAAAACATTAATAATGTTTCAAGGACTCGAAAGGAGTTGAACCCATGTAGTATTCTCAATTAACCTATACAAAAGTCGCAACATACTATCCATTTCAAGGATTCCAACAAAATTCACAACATATCTTCTACAGAAGTCAAAACATACTATCTATTGCAAGGGTTCCAACAGTATCAATAACATATAGTATTCATGGCTGAACTTGTACAGAAGCCAAAACATACTATCATTTCAAGAATTCCAACAGCAACAATAACATATAGTACTCACGACTAAACTTCTACAGAAATCGAAATATACTATACATTTCAAGAATTTCAATAGAAACAGTTTCAACAAGTGAAAACAACAAGGCTTCAACTGAAGTCGATATCAAACAAGAAAACATTTCATGGACTCCAATAGAGTCAGTTTCATACATTATCCTTGTAAGCATTTCATTGGAATCTACCAAAATGTAAAACACAACAAGATAATTCAACATCATGAAACCAAGTGTACACCCAGCAAGGATTCAACTGAATAATCGAGCCAACATGAAAACATAGCAAGATAATTCATACATTTCTACCATTAAAACCAACTGAACAAAAAATCATCTGAACAGAGTTGTTATAATGAAATCATTTAAAGGAAAGAAAGATTTTTAAAAGTTAGGGCCTAACATGCCTGGTAATGTCGCTTCAAAATCCGAAGAAGACCTCTGAATGAGCTCGAGCCTTCTCCTCTTCTTCCACGTTAGATTCAACAACAATAATTTGTTATTTCCATGCCTTATAAAATTTCCTCAATAGAGAAAAGAGCTAGTTATTCTCATAGTTGCCATGCAACACCAAGTAGACTAGTTCAAAGAACCAGTGATCAAACAAAGAGAAAACCGGAGCGTATGGAAAACCAAACAACCAACTAGTTTTCCATTTTGCATGCCTTCTCGAGCAATCTGTGCTCGGGAACCGAGTTCATTAATTGCATTAACTCCAAAATTCCCACTCAATCTCCATTGCCACCGACCACCATAGTTGGCGATGGAAAAAAGCAAACCAAAGACCATTTCAAGATTTGGTGACTCTGCCACGTCGGTCTCGTTGGCCATTTGAAATCTCCGCTAAATCCCTTGTCCTTCATGCTTATCCCCTTCATTTAATGCCATAGAAACTACCGCCCATGGCTCGCACCCCTTCATAGGTCCCCTTCATCCACTATCATTAGTTAGGTTACAAACATAGGTTATATCTTAAGGTGATACTTAGTCTAACTTCTTTAGTGCTAGGTTGCTAACCTTAGGAACATTTAGCTTATAGTTTAGGGCTAGGTTAGATTAGCACTAATCTAACCCATAGGTTATTAACCTTAATAAATCTAGTCTAGGTCTAACAAATAGAATCGTTCTGTATAAGAACCAAAAGATATACATTCCCGAAATGGATTCAATCCAGCATTGATAATAAGCTAGCAATATGTATACCAGAATTTATTACCTGGCTCAAGGTCTAGGCCTTCCTGATATTACGATATCAGGAACAAATTCATATAACAAGATCAGCCTGAGTTAACTCCTGAATTGCTCATTCCACACATTCAGACCTTACAACCTTCGTAAGGTCTATAATTTTTGGTTCATCCAGAATAAACTTAAAACATCTCTTGGATCAATGTAATTGATCCAAGGCTGAGTCATAAAGATGGGTAAATCCACAATTCACCCCGAAATCAGATTAAACTTAGGTGCTAAAAATGAAAGAAATAAAAGAGTCAAAGCATATCATGACTCAGTCAAAGATCTTCAAGAGCAAAGAAGATACAATCCATATCAAGCATGACTTCACAATCAAAGGAACACGTCCTTTTTACAGAAGAAATCATATATCAACACTTGAATGCTCAGGAGGAAGTAACAATAGTTCAGAGTGTTACATGCTTCCCTCCTAAAAGATTCATCATCCCGATGATTACATATTTGATTTACCTTCAGGTCAACCAATTTATTAGTTCACAATACAATATGACTATTTCCAACTTGAATAGTTCCAGAAATCAATGTCACGATACATTTTATTCATCCTGAATAATGTTTGCCTCAATCTGGCTTTCATATAAACATGAAAAAGATAAGTTCATAAAAAAAATGTTTTGTCAACAGATTTCATTCTGTTGAAAAAGAAAAGGAAAAGCAATTTTCATCTCTTTAAGATTTTCCCAAGTTGCACTTTTTTTTTTTAAACTGGTCCCACTGGACCTTACATTACTGTATTTCACGATTTCTCAAATGCAATTGGCGAGTTTCCAGCACTCGTGTGGGTTTAACCACGATTATTCCTGGGTCTTGGACCTACAAGGAATTCTAATTTAAGACATGTGAAAAATCTGAAACGTATTTCTTAAGCAAAGAAATATGGAAAACATCATGCATGCAAGACAAAACAGGTGGTAATGCTAATCGATAAGCTACAGGATTGATTATTTCAACAATTTCAAAAGGTCCCACATAATGAGGTGATAACTTGGCAGCCTTGCCGAAAGTTATAGAACTCTTTCTGTGTTTAACACGAAGAAAAACCTTCTCACCAAGCTCAAACCTTCGATCAACCCACTTAAGGTCAGCATAGCTCTTTTGCCTATCTGCTGCTTCCTTTAATCATTCACGAATCAACTTTACTTGTTGTTCCATTTCAGTGAGGATCTTTGGCTCAATTACCAGTCTATTCTCAATACTATCACAACTAATAGGGGTTTTGCACTTTCTTCCATAAAGTGCTTCAAAAGGTACCATTTTAAGAGATGAGTGATAAGTGTTGTATGCGAATTCAACTAATGGAAGATACTCTTCCCATTTATACTGTTGATCCATGCAATACATTCGCAACATATCTTCCAACAGTTGATTTACTCTCTCGGTTTGTCCATCCATTTCAGGATGATATGCAGAACTGAAGTTTAGTTTTGTTCCAAGAGCTGTATTAAGCGTTTGCCAAAATTTTTACGTCATTCTAGGATCCCTGTCAGATATAATCAATTCTGGTACACCATGTAACCTGAAAATTTCATGCATGAATCTTTTGGCCAACACTGGTGAATCATCCTTTAGATTCCCAGCAATGAAATGAGCTACCTTAGTTCAGGATAACATCATGTTTATTCCTGGACATAGGTAACCCTTGTAAAAAGTCCATGCTTATTACTTGCCATTTGTACTGCAGTATGCTATGAGGATATACTAGTCCAGTAGGGTGCATGTGTTCTGCCTTAACCCGCTAACATTCCAGACAATGAGTCACAAAATCAATGACATCCTTTTTCATACCTTTCCAAAAGTATTGCTTTTTTAGATCAGCAAGCATTTTTGTGATACCCGGGTTTCCAGAGAAAGGCGAATTATGAAATTCAACTAACAACTTCTTTCTCAAATCATTCAGCATAAGTACCTATACCCTGTTTTCATAACGTAAGATTCCTTCATTATCAAAATGAAAACCCTTATACCTTTCATCATTAGGTTCTGCAGCAAGCGCTGCTTTTACTTGCTGAAAGTATATATCAGATTCTGAGGCACTTTTTACCTCATCCTTAAACTGAGTTCTTAACGTTATAAGAGCAGAAATGTGCTTCCTACGACTTAGAGCATCTGCTACCCTATTCTCTTTCCCTTTGATGTAGCTAATATCAAAATCATATTGAGATAAAAATTCTAACCACCGTCTTTGTCTAGCATTTAGATTAGGCTGAGTGAAAATATATTTCAGTCCTAAGTGATAAGTTTTCAACTCAAAAGATTTCCCAAGTAAATAGTGTCTCTAGACTTGAAGTGCATGAACAATGGCAGCAAGCTCCAAATCATGAGGAGCATAATTCAGCTCATGTAACTTAAGTTTTCTACTTTCATATGCTATTACTTGATCATTTTGTAACAAAACACCTCCAAGGCCTTCCCCAGAAGCATCCGTTACAACTATAAAGCCCCATTAGGGTCGGGTACAGCTAAAATAAGTGCGGAAGTCAACTGGATTTTCAGACTTTTGAAAGCAGTCTCACACTTATCATTCCAATTAAATTTCTTATCCTTCTTCTGCAATGAAGTTATCGGTGTAGCCACTTTAGAAAAATCCTTAACACAATTTTCTATAATAAGCAGCAAGACCCATGAAGGTTCTTACTTCGTGCACATTCTTTGGTGCAGGCCACTCAGTTATTGCCACTATTTTTGAAGGATCTACAGCAATTCCTTCTTTACTAATGACGTGACCCAAATAATGAACTTCTGAATCAAAGAAAGAACATTTGGATAACTTACCATATAACTTTCTTTTTCTCAAAATTCCCAAAACTATCTTCAAATGCTCATTGTGCTCTTCAACACTTTTAGAATAAATGAGAATATCATCCAAGAATACAAGTAAAAACTTATCTAAATATTCTTAAAAGATATTATTCATTAAGTTCATAAAAGTTGTGGGTGCATTAGTTAATCCAAAGGGTAGAACCGTGAATTCATAATGTCCGTACCTTGTTCAGAAAGCTATTTTATGAATATCTTCTTCTCTAATCCTTAACTGATGATAACCATATCGAAGATCTATCTTAGAATAAACCACTACCCCACATATCTAATAAAATAGATCGTCGATCCACGGAAGTGGGTATCTGTTCTTGATTGTTGCTTTATTCAACATCTGATAATCAATACACATCCCAAGTGTTCCATCCTTTAACACCCTGAACTATTGTTACTTCCTCCTGAGCATACAAGCGTTGATATGTGATTTCTTGTAAAAGGATGTGTTCCTCGATTAAGAAATCATGCTTGATATGTACTGTAATTTCTTTGCAGATTGCAGATCTTGACTGAGTCAGAATATGATTGGACTCTTTTATTTATTTCATTTCACAGTTGAGTTTAATCTGATCTCGGAATGAATCATTGAGTTATCTATCTATAAGATCTAACCTTGGATTAGTGGAATTGATCCAAGTATTGCTTTAAGTTTGTTCATGATGAATTAAAATTACAGACCTTAAACAGGTTGCAAGGTCTAGAAGCATTGAATAAGCTAGTCAGGAGTATGAGTTAGGCTGATCAAGTGAAATGAATTGGTTCCTGATATGGAAGTATATCTGGAAGATCTCGATCATGGAACAGGTAATAATTCAGTTACATACGATTCTGCAGCCTAAGGCAGAATAGGAGCTAACCCTGTTCAAGAAGGTATGATGTAGGTCTTTTTCTGAGTGTACAGAATGTAGACCTAACTAGAATTATTAATGGTTAGTAACATAAAAAAAAACTAAACCTAACCTAGGGGTTAGATTAATGTTAATCTAACCTAGACCTAGGCTAAGTGCTAATGTCCTAAGTTAGTATCTACGTGTAATGTGGTTAGAATAAGTATTATCCTAAATTCTAACCTAAGTTACTAACCTAACTATTAAACAAAACATATGGGGACCTATGGAGGGGTGCGAACCATGGGCAGTGTTTTCTATGGGATTAAATGCTAAGGATATGTATGAAGGACAGGTCATGGCGGAGGTTTTAGCAACAGCTAACCTAAGCCGACGTGGCAGGTCGCCAAAACTGGAAATGGACTTGAGATTTCATTTGTCTGTCGCCAACTTTGGCGTTTGGTGGCAGTGGAGTTTGAGCGGGAAAGTTGGTGTAAATGCATTCAATGTGCTCGGTAGTCGAGCTCGGAACTCGCGTGAAGGCATGTAAATTGGGAAGTTGTTGGTTTGTTTGGCTTGTCGTGAATTTTGGTTTTCCTTCTGCCTATTCACTGGTTCTTCGCACCAGTCTTCTTTGAGTTGCATGGCGAGTATGAGGGTATCTAGCTCTTTTCTCTGGCAAGGAAAATATATATGTCATGGAGATAACAAAATTTTGTTGGTCGCTCTAACTTGGACAAGGAAAAGGAAGTCTGAGCTCTTCCAGTGGTCTGCTTCGGAATTTTGAGCAAAAATCCAGGCATGTTAGGCCCTAACCTTTAAAAATCTTGTTGTCTTTCAAGTGATTTCATTAGAACAACTCTGTTCAAAAGATTTATGGAAATGAATGATTTTCTATGGTGGTTTTGTGTGATTTTTGGTACTGTATCTCTTCTGGTTCGATTTTTTTCAATTATCCCTTGATGGGTGTTTGTTAAACTCGAATTGTGGCTTTATTCTCCGTGATTTCATTCTGGCTTAAATATGGGAGATATATATATGAAAAGTATGACTGCTCGGCCTGTTCGGAGAGAGTCCATAGATTATTCCTATGATGGGTATAGGCCACTGTAATGCTTGTCGATTTTTGGTCCTCGATGCTTATTGTGGTACTGTCGGAAAAGATACTGTTGAACTTTTGTGTGAATGTTCAGTCTTACTGGGCTTCCTTGTATATTTTGTGGTGGTTGTCATAGTTGAAGGTTACAGAGTCTAGTAAGGTATCGCTATGGTAATTTAAGTTCATTATGAACGGTTAATTTGTTGTGTTTCAGTATTTCATTGCGACCTTTGTGGAAATTGTGTATTTTTTGTGTTGTGGTTAAAGGATTTACCCGTTGACAGTACGCATTATGGAAATAGGTATTGTTGTATTCGAACGACTCTGTTGAGTCCATTGAATGATTCGTATTGTGGATCACTGTTGAAACTTCGTTTAAATATCTATTTGAATACTGGTAATTTGATTTTGTACTCGAGGAGTGACTGGTAACACGACCTCTGTTATTTTACCTTCGTGTTGCAAGAAATTGTGGTATATACCCTTTGGATGAAATTCTAAGTTTCCTTCCTGTGCCATCTTGTGCGAAAAATATTGGTAAGGGTTCCGTTGGATTCCTTGTTTGGAAATTCGGTATTCAGAATTGGCTTATGCCTGAATTTAAATGTTGCCATTGTTGGCACGGATGGATTCATTATCTTCTTTTTTATTTTGTTTACTGTTGTTTAAACTCTGTTGAACTTATTATTTAAACAGTGTTATTGACTCAATTTAAGCCTATTGGTTTACTATTGTTTTGACACCATTGGGTACCATGGGTATGGAAGGATATTTTGTGTATCGGCCTTTGGACAGGATAAACGTTGAATACTGTTTATGGACTATGTTTTAAATCCTCGAATGGTATACATGTCACTGTTGTATGTATAAACCCGAGTTTGAACGGGTAATGTTCTTGGCCCTGTTGACTTTCTTCAATATCTTGATGCCATGAGTTATGGCTTCTGTAAAGAAGGTTCTAAACACATACTTTCAGTTTTGATTGCGTTCAGAAGTGGCTTCGTTGTCCCATGTTATGCTTCCATCCTGATTTTACTTCCGTTTGGTGAGACTGTACATGGTGCGTGGTTTTCGTTTTAAGATCTCTTTGCTTAGTTATGGGTAAATGTCATGGCTTAATGTTTTCGAGCCTCTTGTCAACTGTGACAAAAAAGGAGATCCTCTGAATTTGACCTTTGGTCTAAAGCCTTACACAGTAAGAAAGGATTGAACAGGCTGTAGGTTTTTATTGGGATTGAAGACGTAATATGTTTTCTTCGCATTGTTATCCATTCTTGTGTATGTTTGAATTTGGAGTTGTTGACTGTACCAAAGCAGGTAATGGCTGTGTTATCTTCTTGTCCGTCACTTCTTGTGAAAGGTCACTCTGAGTCTGCCTGGTAGATAGACATCATTGTTTGGCACGGGGGCTACTGACTGTAGTTGCTTAATTAAAGGTTTAAATAATATAGTGTGTTGTTGACGTCTCGACTGATTTATTGCTGTGTTCTATTTTGTTAATAAAATAGTGATTCTTCTTATGGCTTGTCGGACTCGTTTGTATACTGACCAGATGAATGTTTTCCATATGTGGAGACGGTACAGTAGTGAAATTGTGTGGAAGGAAGTGTGAATGTTTGGTTTCCTTCTCTTCTATTACTTTAATACATGTTGATATCTGTATTAGTAGGAGCTGTTTTAACATATTGATGTACTCAAGAGTTGTTATGATATTTCCTTTTCGGATGAATGGAACGATCTGTCCAATGTTGCTGATCTTGGATTAAAGATAATTGTTTGGATACTTTCGTTCTTTGATTCTTAATACTTGATGAAATATTTGAGAAATGTTTAGGACTATTCTGTAACAATGATAGAGTTACACGTTTGTAATCATGTTTGTATTACCAAGGCATAGTCTGAATATGTTTACTCGTTGGTGATTTTATATCATTTAAACAGGGTGTTTAATGAAAACAATTGACGAATTGCAATTGTTTTAAAAGTTAGTGCTTATCATGCTCAGTTCATCGAACTGACTCATGTTGACTATTTTTGCAGATGGTTTCCGTAAGTGGTAAAGCAATGCAGATCTGACAGGATGATCAGATTGTTTAAGTTGATTTATAATGAATTACAGCTTGATTTTCTAAATGTACTATATGTGGAAAGATGTTTCTTTTCCGTTAAGCATTGTATCAAGTATGCTGCTTGCTTAAAATGTAATTGTATAGTTATGAAGAAATAAAAATAAGTATTGATACTTATGTGTTGTATTCTTAATTCTGATAGTTGACCTTCTTCGGTTTATATACCAGAGTGGCAATGTTATCTTTGTGTAATTGGATGCTTTTGTGATTGACAATGAAAGCTTAAAGAAAATGTGATTGAATTCTTATGAGTGTTTAGTAGCTCTAATTTGTTCTATCGAAAGCTCAATTGAAATTTAAATCATTGTCTTTTTAAAAAGATAGGGTTAAAACGAACCTAAACAGAACACTAATCAAGCTGAGGTAAATTACTAATCCCTAGTCCTAGTATGGCAGGACAACATTAAACTGGATTCTTAACCAATTATATCTTTATACTAATAAGTATGATATAAATTCAGTTAAGAGAACTGAAATAAATCTAATGGGGTTCAGATGGCAATCTCATATGAAGGTAATGAGATAATGTCCAATTCTGTTGTTTTAGAATCATGTGTATTCTAATGACTCCTTGATGAGAGCTTGACCTTAATACCTCTACCATGTAATGGGTTTTATTGAGGAAGGTCGTCTTAAGACGAAGAATCCAGGGATTGGGAAAGGCTAACCTATGGGGAAATTCTTTAAAGTAATTTAAAACTCAACATGCGTAACGCATATTATTAAGTAGATCTTTTCGAGGCGGATTTAAAGGTTGACGACACAAGTCAACTGCAGGGTTGTACCTCCGAGAAGATTAGGATCTTCTCAAAGTTACAACAATGCAGGTGACTTATGGCGACACCCTTTGCATTGATCGCTAAGATTTACACTTTGATCCCGATGAGTTACTCAGGGACCAATTAGGAATGTGGCCATGTTATAAGGCTGCCTAGGAGATTCGGGGATCATGACACACTGGTTTAACTACTGGGTTGAACCAGTATGTCACCGTATCCCTAATCCTCGTGGGCATCCATATAACATTATCACCTTGCTAATCTGTCTCTGAGTGATTCAGTTGTGAAAGGAAGGACTGACAATAGTCAGTGTAAGACATTCTATATAACATAAGAATGGGGTGAAGGGCGTATTCCAGATTGACGAGTATGCCGTTAAGGAATACGGGACATAAACAGTATGTTTCAAATCTTTGGCCAAAGTATCGCAAGCTGCTGATTGCATTGTCCTAATTCACCTAGTCTAAGGGATGAGATGCCGATGAATAATGGTAACAATTATTCAGTTAGGTTCCTTGGACAGAGCATTCTGAATCCCAGAATAGGGAAGAGAACCACAAGAGTGAAGTGTTAAATAATAACGCCAACTCATATTACTCATGAATAGATTGGTAGATAACCGAGTCATGAAATGAATAGATCGGAGGTACTCCAAGTCATTACAGATGCATATGGTTATCTGTTAAATGAATGGTTATTTGATTTGTGAGTTCTAAATTATGTATTTAGAACCAGGATGCATTTATCAAAACAAAAAAATTGACTTGTTCCATTGTCTAAAATGAGGATGTTACATCTTGGTATCAGAGCTGAAGGTTGCATCTCTTGGACCTATTGTGTCCATAATCTGATAAAAACCTGAATTTTCTTGTAACAAAAAATGGTTAGAACAAGGGGGAACGTTGCGAATAATGCTCCACCTGAAGGAGGAGTGGCAACAACCTAGAAAATTGATGAGATCCTTGCTGCCCTGTTGGACACAAGAGATCGATTAGCTGTACTGGAACAGTAGGTGATGGGAAATGAGGAGGATGAAGAAGCTGATAATAATAATCAGCACCCTCCTGAGGACAACCCCGACATGGGTGTTGATGTTAATGCTGGGAATGCACCTGTCCAACTAGAAAACAAAAAGGCCAGATTGGCAGCAGAACTCACTAATGATATAAAAAGGATAAGTCCACCTAAATATGATGGCACCACATTAGGAGATGGAGCTGAGAACTGACTCAACGAAATGGAGAAGTACTTTGCAATAAGGAACTTCTCAGAGGAAACCAAAGCTATTTGGGGATCCTATCAGCTTTCCCACAAAGCATCTTTGTGGTGGGATAGCCGTAAAGCTGAACTAAACATTGATGAGACCAATATTACTTGGGATCAATTTAAAGGCTATTTTAGGCAATGTTGGCTGCCACAACTTTTCTATGATCAAAAAATGACAGAATTTCAGAACTTAGCTCAAGGGAAGCTAACGGTAACTGAATTCTGGGAGCGGTTTACAAAACTCCTTAAGTATGTACCGCAGTATCAAACTAACGAAAAGTTCAGAATACGGAAATTCATCATGGGATTGAATCCCATGATAGGGGGAGAGGTCGATGTTCACAGTCCAACCAATATGGAAGGAGTTGTTAAAAAGGCCATTAGGCAAGAACAGAAATTAAAGGCTATTTCTGCTCATAAGGAGGAAGTGCGGAAGAAGACTGCAAACCCTTCTTCAACCTCTCTTGCACCTAGAAAAGGACCATGGAAAAAGTTTGGAAACAAGAGTAAGTTTCTAGGAGATAACAATAAGAAAGTAGCAGTAAATAAGCCTGCTGGAAATGCAAGGGAAAATTTTGTTAAAAATAATAGGAAAAAGCCCTATGGAGAACAACGTGACAATTACAAAACTGGAGGTAACTTTGAGCCTAAAAAGGGACCTGTAGGAGGCTGCTACAACTGTGGTAAAGATCACTATGCAAATCAGTGCCCTTTGAAGAAGGATGATCGTAATCAGCAGCATAAGATACATGCTGCAGTAGCGGACAAGCAAGCTGAAAAGTAAGTGACACCTATAGAAGTTCCGGGTAAGTTGTTCAGCATACCTGTCACTATTCTTTTTGATACATGAGCTACTGAATGTTTTATATCTAATAAACTTGCTTCTAAACTTAAAAGAAAAGCTGGAAAAATGGATAAATCTTGGACTGTACAATATGGTAATAATTCTGTTCATACAGTGAGTATGTGTCTTTTTGGGGCAGTCCTTGACTTACCTAACTTTTCCACGGAAGTTGACCTCTATGTTGCACCTTTGGGATCGTATGACATTGTCATCAGTGTCAATTGGTTAGCTGACCATAAAGCAAAGGTAGATTGCTATGAAAAGAACATAAAATGTTTAGATGATCAGCTGGAATCAGCAGAGATTCAAGGTGTGAAACGGGAAATTTCAGTTAGAAAACTGTCAGCTATGCAGCTTAAAAAGGCTAAAAATAAAGGATGTACCCTTTATGCGGTAAAGATATCTGAATCTTCCAAAGAAGATGATGATTTCATGGAACGATTCCCTCTTTTACAAGGTTTCAGGGATGTTTTTCCTGAGGAATTACCAGGGTTACCACCCAAGAGAGAATTTGACTTCACCATTGAAATCAAGCCAGGAATAGAACCTATATCCAAAGCACCTTATCGGATGACTACTACTGAGTTAGTTGAGCTTAAGGCACAGTTACAAGAGCTTTTGTCTAAAGGTTTGATCAGACCAAGTGTTTCACCTTGGGGAGTGCCTGTAATATTTGTGAAAAAGAAGGATGGAACACTAAGGCTGTGTATTGATTATCGGATGTTGAACAAAGCAACAGTCAAGAACCGATATCCACTTCCTAGGATCGATGATATGTTTGATTAGATGCGTGGAGCAGCGGTTTATTCTAAGATAGACCTTTGATCTGCTTATCATCAGTTAACGATTAGAGAGGAAGATATTCATAAAACAGCTTTCTGAACAAGATACAAACATTATGAATTCACATTTCTACCCTTTGGATTAACCAATGCACCCGCAGCCTTTATGAATTTAATGAACAATATCTTTCAAGAATACCTGCACAAGTTTGTACTTGTATTCTTGGACGATATTCTCATTTATTCTAAAAGCGTTGAGGAGCACAATGAGCATTTGAAGATAGTTTTGGGAATTTTGAGAAAGAGGAAGTTGTATGGTAAGTTATCCAAATGTTCTTTCTTTGATTCAGAAGTTCACTATTTGGCTCATGTTATAAGTAACAAAGGAATTGTTGTAGATCCTTCAAAAATAGTGGCAATAACTGAGTGGCCTGCACCAAAGAATGTGCACGAAGTAAGAAGCTTCATGGGTCTTGCCGATTATTATAGAAAATTTGTAAAGGATTTTTCTAAAATAGCTGCACCAATAACTTCATTGCAGAAGAAGGATAAGAAATTCATATGGAATGATAAGTGCGAAGCAGCTTTCAAAAGTTTGAAAGACCAGTTGACTTCTGCACCTATACTAGCTGTACCAGACCCTAATGGGAGTTTTACTGTTGTAACGGATGCTTCTGGGGAAGGCCTTGGAGGTGTTTTGCTACAAAATGATCAGGTCATAGCATATGAAATTAGAAAACTTAAGTTACATGAGCTGAATTATGCCCCTCATGATTTGGAACTTGTTGCCATTGTTCATGCACTTCAAGTCTGGAGACACTATTTACTTGGGAAACCTTTTGAGCTGAAAACTGATCACTTAGGACTGAAATATATTTTTACTCAGCCCAATCTGAATGCCAGACAGAGAAGATGGTTAGAATTTTTATCACAATATGAATTTGATATTAGCTATATCAAAGGAAAGGAGAATAGAGTAGTTGATGCTCTAAGTCGTAGGAGGCACATTTCTGCTCTTATAACATTAAGAACTCAGTTTAAAGATGAGGTAAAAAGTGCTTTAGAATCAGATGCATACTTTCAGCAAGTAAAAGCAGCGCTTGCTGCAGAACCTAAGATTATAAGGTATAAAGGTTTTCATTTTGATAATGAAGGAATCTTGCGTTATGAAAACAGGGTATATGTACCTATGCTGAACGATTTGAGAAAGAAGTTGTTAGTTGAATTTCATAATTCACCTTTCTCTGGACACCCAGGTATCACAAAAATGCTTGCTGATTTAAAACAACAATACTTCTGGAAAGGTATGAAAAAGGATGTAATTAATTTTGTGACTCATTGTCTGGAATGTCAGTGGGTGAAGGCAGAACATATGCACTCTACTGGACTGTTATATCCTCATAGCATACCGCAGTACAAATGGAAAGTAATAACCATGGATTTTGTACAAGGACTACCTATTTCCAGGAACAAACATGATGTTATCTTGGTAGTTGTAGATAAACTGACCAAGGTAGCTCATTTCATCGCTGGAAATCTAAAGGATGATTCACCAGTGCTAGCCAAAAGATTCGTACACGAAATTTTCAGATTGCATGGTGTACCAGAATTGATTATATCTGACAGGGATCCTAGAATGACGTCAAGGTTTTGGCAAACGCTTAACGCAGCCCTAGGAACGAAACTAAACTTCAGTTCTGCATATCATCCAGAAACGGATGGATAAACCGAGAGGGTAAATCAAGTGTTGGAGGACATGTTGCGAATGTATTGCATGGATCAACAGTATAAATGGGAAGAGTATCTTCCATTAGTTGAGTTCATATACAACAATACTTATCACTCATCTCTTAAAATGGCACCATTTGAAGCACTTTACGGAAGAAAGTGCAGAACCCCTGTTAGTTGGGACAGTGTTGAGGATAGAGTGGTAATTGGACCAGAGATTCTCACAGAAATGGAACAGCAAGTTAAGCTGATTCGTGAACGACTAAAGGAAGCAACGGATAAATAGAAGAGCTATGCTGACCTTAAGCGGGTTGATAGAAGGTTTGAGCTTGGTGATAAGGTTTTTCTTCGTGTTAAACCCAGAAAGAGTTCTATAACTTTTGGCAAGGCTGCCAAGTTGTCACCTCGATTTGTGGGACCTTTCGAAATTGTCGAAATAATCAATCCTGTAGCTTATCGTTTAGCATTGCCACCTGCTTTATCTCGCATGCATGATGTTTTCCATATTTCTTTGCTTAAGAAATATGTTTAAGATCTGTCACATGTTTTAGATTGGAATTCCTTGCAGGTCCAAGACCCAGGAATAATCGTGATTAAACCCACACGAGTGCTGGAAACTCGCCAATTGCATTTAAGAAATCGTGATATTCAGCAATGTAAGGTCCAGTGGGACTAGTTTAGCGAAGAAAGTGCAACTTGGGAAAATATGGAAGAGATGAAAATTGCTTTTCCTTCTCTTTTTCAACAGAATGAAATCCGTTGACAAAACATACTTTTATAAACATATTGTTTTTAAGTATTTATGAAAGCCAGATGATGGCAAACATTATTCAGGTTGAATAAAATATGTTGTGACATTGATTTCTGGAACTATTCAAATATGGGATAGTCACATTATTGTGTACTGATAAATTGATTGACCTGAAGGTTAATTTAATATGTAATTCATCGGGACGATGAATCTTTTTTAGGAGGGAAGCATGTAACACCCTGAACTGTTGTTACTTCCTCCTGAGCATACAAGCATTGATATGTGATTTCTTGTAAAAGGATGTGTTCCTCGATTAAGAAATCATGCTTGATATGTACTGTAATTTCTTTGCAGATTGCAGATCTTGACTGAGTCAGAATATGATTGGACTCTTTTATTTATTTCATTTCACAGTTGAGTTTAATATGATCTCGGAATGAATCATTGAGTTATCTATCTATAAGATCTAACCTTGGATCAGTGGAATTGATCCAAGTATTGCTTTAAGTTTGTTCATGATGAATTAAAATTATAGACCTTGAACAGGTTGCAAGGTCTAGAAGCATTGAATAAGCTAGTCAGGAGTATGACTTAGGCTGATCAAGTGAAATGAATTGGTTCCCGATATGGAAGTATATCTGGAAGGTCTCGATCGTGGACCAGGTAATAATTCGATTACATACGATTCTGCAGCCTAAGGCAGAACAGGAGCTAACCCTGTTCAAGAAGGTATGATGTAGGTCTTTTTTTGAGTGTACAGAATGTAGACCTAACTGGAATTATTAATGGTTAGTAACCTAAAAAAAAAACTAAACCTAACCTAGGGGTTAGATTAATGTTAATCTAACCTAGACCTAGGCTAAGTGCTAATGTCCTAAGTTAGTATCTACGTGTAATGTGGTTAGAATAAGTATTATCCTAAATTCTAACCTAAGTTACTAACCTAACTATTAAACAAAACATATGGGGACCTATGGAGGGGTGCGAACCATGGGCGGAATTTTCTATGGGATTAAATGCTAAGGATATGTATGAAGGACAGGTCATGGCGGAGGTTTTAGCAACAGCTAACCTAAGCTGACGTGGCAGGTCGCCAAAACTGGAAATGGACTTGAGATTTCATTTTTCTGTCGCCAACTTTCGCGGTCGGTGGAAGTGGAGTTTGAGAGGGAAAGTTGGTGTAAATGCATTCAATGTGCTCGGTAGCTGAGCTCGGAACTCGTGTGAAGGCATGCAAATTGGGAAGTTGTTGGTTTGTTTGGCTTGTCACGAATTTTGGTTTTCCTTTTGCCTGTTCACTGGTTCTTCGCACTAGTCTTCTTTGAGTTGCATGGCGAGTATGAGGGTATCTAGCTCTTTTCTCTGGCAAGGAAAATATATATGTCATGGAGATAACAAAATTTTTTTGGTCGCTCTAACTTGGAAAAGGAAAAGGAAGTCTGAGCTCTTCCAGTGGTCTGCTTCAGAATTTTGAGCAAAAATCCAGGCATGTTAGGCCCTAACCTTTAAAAATCTTGTTGTCTTTCAAGTGATTTCATTAAAACAACTCTGTTCAAATGATTTATGGAAATGAATGATTTTCTATGGTGGTTTTGTGTGATTTTTGGTACTGTATCTCTTCTGGTTCGATTTTTTTCAATTATCCCTTGATGGGTGTTTGTTAAATTCGAATTGTGGCTTTATTCTCCGTGTTTTCATTCTGGCTTAAATATGGGAGATATATATATGAAAAGTATGACTGCTCGGCCTGTTCGGCGAGAGTCCATAGATCATTCCTGTGATGGGTATAGGCCATTGTAATTCTTGTTGATTTTTGGTCGTCGATGCTTATTGTGGTACTGTCGGAAAAGATACTGTTGAACTTTTGTGTGAATGTTCAGTCTTACTAGGCTTCCTTGTATATTTTGTAGTGGTTGTCATAGTTGAAGGTTACAGAGTCTAGTAAGGTATCGCTATGGTAATTTAAGTTCATTATGAACGGTTAATTTGTTGTGTTTCAGTATTTCATTGCGACCTTTGTGGAAATTGTGTATTTCTTGCGTTGTGGTTAAAGGATTTACCTGTTGACAGTACGCATTATGGAAATAGGTATTGTTGTATTCGAACGAATCTGTTGAGTCCATTGAATGATTCGTATTGTGGATCACTGTTGAAACTTCGTTTAAATATCTATTTGAATACTATTAATTTGATTTTGTACTCGAGGAGTGACTGGTAACACGACCTCTGTTATTTTACCTTCGTGTTGCAAGAAATTATGGTATATACTCTTTGGATGAAATTTTATGTTTCCTTCCTGTGCCATCTTGTGCGAAAAATATTGGTAAGGGTTCCATTGGATTCCTTGTTTGGAAATTCGGTATTCAGAATTGGCTTATGCCTGAATTTAAATGTTGCCATTATTGGCACGGATGGATTCATTATCTTCTTTTTTATTTTGTTTACTGTTGTTTAAACTCTGTTGAACTTATTATTTAAACAATGTTATTGACTCAATTTAAGCCTGTTGGTTTACTATTGTTTTGACACCATTGGGTACCATGGGTATGGAAGGATATTTTGTGTATCGGCCTTTGGACAGGCTAAACGGTGAATACTGTTTATGGACTTTGTTTTAAATCCTCGAATGGTATACATGTCACTGTTGTATGTATAAGCCCGAGTTTGAATGGGTAATGTTCTTGGCCCTATTGGCTTTCTTCAATATCTTGACACCATGAGTTATGGCTTCTGTAAAGAAGGTTGTAAACACATAATTTTAGTTCTGATTGCGTTCAGAAGTGGCTTCGTTGTCCCATGTTATGCTTCCATCCTGATTTTACTTCCGTTTGGCGAGACTGTACATGGTGCGTGGTTTTCGTTTTAAGATCTCTTTTCTTAGTTATGGGTAAATGTCATGGCTTAATGTTTTTGAGCCTCTTGTCGACTGTGACAAAAAAGGAGATCCTCTGAATTTGACCTTGGGTCTAAAGCCTTACACAGTAAGAAAGGATTGAACAGGCTGTAGGTTGTTATTGGGATTGAAGACGTAATATGTTTTCTTCGCATTGTTATCCATTCTTGTGTATGTTTGAATTTGGAGTTGTTGACTGTACCAAAGTAGGTAACGGCTGTGTTATCTTCTTGTCCGTCACTTCTTGTGAAAGGTCACTCTGAGTCTTCCTGGTAGATAGACATCATTGTTTGGCATGGGGGCTACCGACTGTAGTTGCTTAATTAAAGGTTTAAATAATACAGTGTGATGTTGACGTCTCGACTAATTTATTGCTGTGTTCTATTTTGTTAATAAAATAGTGATTCTTCTTGTGGCTTGTCGGACTTGTTCGTATACTTACCAGATGAATGTTTTCCATATGTGGACATGGTACAGTAGTGAACTTGTGTGGAAGGAAGTGTGAATGATTGGTTTCCTTCTCTTCTATTACTTTAATACATGTTGATATTTGTATTAGTAGGAGCTGTTTTAACATATTGATGTACTCAAGAGTTGTTATGATATTTCCTTTTCGGATGAATGGAACGATCTGTCCAATGTTGCTGATCTTGGATTAAAGATAATTGTTTGGATACTTTCGTTCTTTGATTCTTAATACTTGATGAAATATTTGAGAAATGTTTAGGACTATTCTGTAACAATGATAGAGTTACACGTTTGTAATCATTTTTTTATTACCAAGGCATAGTCTGAATATGTTTACTCGTTAGTGATTTTATATCATTTAAACAGGGTGTTTAATGAAAACAATTGACGGATTGCAATTGTTTTAAAAGTTAGTGCTTATCATGCTCAGTTCATCGAACTGACTCATGTTGACTATTTTGCAGATGGTTGCCATAAGTGGTAAAGCAATGTAGATCTGACAGGATGATCAGATTGTTTAAGTTGATTTATAATGAATTACAGCTTGATTTTCTAAATGTACTATATGTGGAAAGATGTTTCTTTTCCGTTAAGCATTGTATCAAGTATGCTGCTTGCTTAAAATGTAATTGTATAGTTCTGAAGAAATAAAAATAAGTATTGATACTTATGTGTTGTATTCTTAATTCTGATAGTTGACCTTCTTCGGTTTATATACCAGAGTGGCAATGTTATCTTTGTGTAATTGGATGCTTTTGTGATTGACAATGAAAGCTTAAAGAAAATGTGATTGAATTCTTATGAGTGTTTAGTAGCTCTAATTTGTTCTATCGAAAGCTCAATTGAAATTTAAATCATTGTCTTTTTAAAAAGATAGGGTTAAAACGAACCTAAACAGAACACTAATCAAGCTGAGGTAAATTACTAATCCCTAGTCCTAGTATGGCAGGACAACATTAAATTGGATTCTTAACCAATTATATATTTATAAGTATAATATAAATTCAGTTAAGAGAACTGAAATAAATCTAATGGGGTTCAGATGGCAATCTCATATGAAGGTAATGAGATAATGTCCAGTTCTGTTGTTTTAGAATCATGTGTATTCTAATGACTCCTTGATGAGAGCTTGACCTTAATACCTCTACCATGTAATGGGTTTTATTGAGGAAGGTCCTCTTAAGACAAAGAATCCAGGGATTGGGAAAGGCTAACCTATGGGGAAATTCTTTAAAGTAATTTAAAACTCAACGTGCGTAACGCATATTATTAAGTAGATCTTTTCGCGGCGGATTTAAAGGTTGACAACACAAGTCAACTGCAGGGTTGTACCTCTGAGAAGATTAGGATCTTCTCAAAGTTACAACAATGCAGGTGACTTATGGCGACACCCTTTGCATTGATCACTAAGATTTACACTTTGATCTCGACGAGTTACTCAGGGACCAATTAGGAATGTGGCCATGTTATAAGGCTGCCTAGGAGATTCGGGGTATCATGACACACTGGTTTAACTGCTGGGTTGAACCAGTATGTCACCGTATCCCTAATCCTCATGGGCATCCATATAACATTATCACCTTGCTAATCTGTCTCCGAGTGATTCAGTTGTGAAAGGAAGGACTAACAGTAGTCAGTGTAAGACATTCTATATACCATAAGAATGGGGTGAAGGGCGTATTCCAGATTGACGAGTATGTCGTTAAGGAATACGAGACATAAACAGTATGTTTCAAATCTTTGGCCAAAGTATCGCAAGCTGTTGATTGCGTTGTCCTAATTCACCTAGTCTAAGGGATGAGATGCCGATGAATAATGGTAACAATTATTCAATTAGGTTCCTTGGACAGAGCATTCTGAATCCCAGAATAGGAAAGAGAACCAAAGGAGTGAAGTGTTAAATAATAACGCCAACTCATATTACTCATGAATAGATCGGTAGATAACCGAGTCATGAAATGAATAGATCAGAGGTACTCCAAGTCATTATAGCTGCATATGGTTATCTGTTAAATGAATGGTTATTTGATTTGTGAGTTCTAAATTATGTATTTAGAACTAGGATGCATTTATCAAAAAAAAAAATTTGACTTGTTCCATTGTCTAAAATGAGGATGTTACACTTCTTTTTCACAAATCTTACTGGTGCTCCCCAAGGTGAAACACTTGGTCTAATCAAATCTTTAGACAAAATTTCTTGCAATTGAGCCTTAAGCTCGACTAACTCTGTAGTAGTCATCCGATAAGGTGCTTTGGAAATAGGTTCCGTTCCTGGTTTGATTTCAATGGTGAAGTCAAATTCCCTCTTGGGTGGTAACCCTGGTAATTCCTCTGGAAAAACATCTTTGAAACTTTTTAGCAGAGGAAATCGTTTCATGGAATCACCATCTTCTTTCGAAAATTTAGATATCTTTACTGTATAAAGGTTGCATCCTTTGTTTTTAGCCTTTTTAAGCTGCATAGCTGACAATTTTCTAACTGAAATTT
This sequence comes from Taxus chinensis, assembly GCA_019776745.2. Classification (NCBI taxonomy): domain Eukaryota; kingdom Viridiplantae; phylum Streptophyta; class Pinopsida; order Cupressales; family Taxaceae; genus Taxus; species Taxus chinensis. The sequence continues at coordinate 455,487,128 of CM034154.1, read as the reverse complement.
CCCGTTTCACCCCTTGAATCTCTGTTGTTTCCAGCCGATCATCTAAACATTTTATATTCTTTTCATAGCAGTCTACTTTTGCTTTATGGTCAGCTAACCAATTGACACCGATGACAATGTCATACGATCCCAAAGGTGTAACATAGAGGTCAACTTCTGTGGAAAAGTTAGGTAAGTCAAGGACTGCCCCAAAAAGACACATACTCACTGTATGAACAGAATTATTACCATACTGTACAGTCCAAGATTTATCCATTTTTCTAGCTTTTCTCTTAAGTTTAGAAGCAAGTTTACTAGAAATAAAACATTTAGTAGCTCCTGTATCAAAAATAATAGTGAAAGGTATGAAAAATAACTTACCCCAAACTTCTATAGGTTTCACTTGCTTTTCAGCTTGCTTGTTTGCTACTGCAGCATGTATCTTATGCTACTGATTACGATCATCCTTCTTCAAAGGGCACTAATTTACATAGTGGTCTTTACCAAAATTGTAGCAGCCTCCTACAGGTCCCTTTTTAGTCTCAAAATTACCTCCATCATTGTAATTATCTCGTTGTCCTCCATAGGGCTTCTGCCCATTGTTATAATTTTTGGAAAAATTATCCCTTACATTTCCAGCAGGCTTATTTGCTACTGTTTTCTTACTAGTATTCCCCAAAAATTTACTTCTGTTTCCAAACTTTCTCCATGGTCCCTTTTTCGGTGCAAGTGAGGTTGAAGAAGGGTTTACAATCTTCTTCTGCACTTCCTCTTTATGAGCAGAAATAGCCTTTAATTTCTGTTCTTGTCATATGGCCTTTTACACAACTCCTTCCATAGTGGTTGGACTATGAACATCGACCTCTCCCCCTATCATGGGATTCAGTCCCATGATGAATTTCCATATTCTGAACTTCTCGTCTGTTTGATACTGCGGTACATACTTGAGAAATTTGGTAAACCGCTCCCAGTATTCAGTTACCGTTAGCTTCCCTTGAGCTAAGTTTAGGAATTTTGTCATTTTCTGATCATAGAAGAGTTGTGGCAGCCAACATTTCCTAAAATAGCCCTTAAATTGATCCCAAGTAATATTGGTCTCATCAATATTCAGCTCAGCTTTATGGCTATCCCACCATGAAGATGCTTCATGGGAAAGCTGATAGGCTCCCCAAATATCTTTGGTTTCCTCTAAGAAGTTTCTTATTGCAAAGTACTTCTCCATTTCACTGAGCCAGTTCTCAGCTCCATCTCCTAATGTGGTGCCATCATATTTAGGTGGGATTGTCCTTTTTATATCATTAGTGAGTTCTGTTGCCAACCTGGCCTTTTTATTTTCTGGTTGGATAGGTGCATTTCCAACATTATTATCAACACCCATATCGGGGTTTTCCTCAGGAGGTTGCTGATTGTTATTACCAACTTCATCTTCCTCCTCATTTCCCATTACTTGCTGTTCAAGTACAGCTAAATGATCTCATCAAGCTTTTGGGTTATTGCTGCCCCTCCCTCTAGTGGAGCATTATTCGCAACGTTCCCCCTTGTTCTAACCATTTTCTGTTACAAGAAAATTCAGGTTTTTATCAGATTATGGACACAATAGGTCCAAGAGCTGCAACCTTTAGCTCTGATACCAAGATGTAACATCCCCATTTAAGAACATTAGAACAAGTAATTTTTTTTTTTTGATAAATGCTTCCTAGTTCTAAATACATAATTTAGAACTCACAAATCAAAACCACCATTCTTATAACAGATAACCATATGCAGCTGTAATGACTCGGAGTACCTCCGATCTATTCATTCCATGACTCAGTAATCCACCGATCTATTCATGAGTATCAAAGAGTTGGCGTTTTTATTTTAACACATCACTTTTGCGGTTCACTTCCCTAATCTGGGATTCAGAATGCTCTATCCAAGGAACCTATCTGAATAATTGTTACCATTATTCATCGGCATCTCATCCCTTAGACTAGGTGGCATAGGAAAACGCAATCAACAGCTTGTGATAATTTGGCCAAATATTTGAAACATACTACTTATGTCTCGTATTCCTTGATGGCATACTCGTCATTTTGGAATACATCCTTCACCCCATTCCTATGTTATGTAGAATGTCTTATACTGACTTCTTTCAGTCTCTCCTGCCCCAAGTTATTCACTCAGGAATGGATTAGTAATATGACAACGTTATAGGGATGCTCCCGAGGGCTAGGGATATGCTGACATACTGGGTCAACCCTAGTTAACCCAGTGTGTCAAGATACCCCGAGTCTCCTGCGGCAGCCTTATAACATAACCACATTCCTAATCAGTTCCAGAGTAAATCTTGTTCAAGTTTAAGGTGTAAATATTAACGATTAATGCAAAGGGTGTCACCATAAGTCACTTGTATTGTTGTATCTTCGAGAAGATCCTAATATTCTCGAAGGTACAACCCTACAGTTATCTTGTGCCATCAACCTTCAAATCTGCCTCTAAAAGATCTACTTATAAATAAGTGTTACATACGTTGAGTTAAAGTTATACTTTAAGACGCTCCTTTTAGGGTAGTCTTTTCCCAACCCCTGGGTTCCTCACCTTAGGATTACCTTTCTCAATAAAACCCATTACGCAAATAGAAGTTATTAAGACTTGATGTCCAAACAAGGAGTTCATCGAAAAACATAAATCTAAATCAACGAAACTAGACAATAACCCTTAATCGTCACATGAGATTGCTAACCAAACCCTTTTTGGTTTATATCAGATCTCATAGCTGAAATATATCTTACTTATTAGTATTGAGATATAGTGATTAAAAATCCAATTAAACGTTGTCTTGACTTAGATCAAGAATAGGAGGTAATAATTTATTCAGCTCGTTTAGCTTCCTATTGAGGTTTATTTTAACCTTAGCTTCTCGAAAGACAGTGATCTAAATTCCAATTTAGCTTTAGATAGAACATAATAGAACTACTAAACAATCATAAGTATTTAGTCACATAACCTTGCAAAGCTTACTTAGATAATCACAAATGTCTCCAAGTTATACAATAATAACAATTCTCTTAAAATCATTCGAACCAAAGAAGATCAATCCATCAAGATACGAATGCAAACACATAAGTAACAAATACCTCATTTCATTCATTTCAAAGCTAATCAAATACATTTTATGCATTCAGCATATTTGATACAATACTCAACAGCAAAAGAACATCTTTCTTCAAGTAGTACATTTAGAGAATCAAGTTGAAATTCATCATAAAACAAAATTAAACAATCTGAACATCATATCAGATCTGTGTGCCTTTACCACTTACGGCAACCATCTGTAAAATTTTTTAACATGGGTCAGTTCAGTGAACTAAGCATGATAAGCACTAATTCTTAAAACAATTGCAATCCACCAATTGTTTTCATTAAACAACCTGTTTAAATGAAATCATTTCTTCACATTCCAAACTTAAATTAGGCTATTCATCCTATATGTTAGAGACTAAGAACATATGAATACAACCATTCTTAAGACAGCAAAACTCCTACAAGATTGTTTCTACAATTTCTCAAAGGCAGTTAAAACATTCAACAATCTCACAGTCTTAATTCTTTTATCATCGTAACACATTTCAATGGTATTGACAAGTATACCTATTTATACAGCAGCACACATTTTATACCAATCTCTCCATACAATACCTCAGTTTATCCTTGTTATGCCCTTACCATAGAGATCACAAAAGGATGCAAGAAGAAAGCACACAAGGTTTCCTGACTAGGAGAGAGAGAATTTTCCCTTCAACTTATTTATACATCAACATATAAATTACAATCTAGAAGAAGAAACAGATTCCATCAGAATCCTAATTCAATAACATTTTGAACTATACCGATTCCTTTAGATTAATGCAAATACATTTACGCATGTGACTAAACAGTTAAAATTACAAGAAGAGCTACAGTTCCATCTAATTCCAAATATAAAAGTTACATGTAGCTACTAAATGATTCAAGAGTTCACGCAACAAGCATTAATAAATAATCCAACTCCAATAGGCTCAACAAAACTTTCCATATTATTCAACAAACATGAAAAATATCCAACGCCATCACCTGTCATGGCATTGCTAGTAACTCTTTACCCTGCTCAAGAACAAGTCTAGATAACACAATAACAGAAGAGGTAACCATGTGCAAACAGAATGACATTCCCACTGAGTCGAAACACTCAGCAACATACACAGCTTCATTCAACTAATCAAATCCCTATGATTATACAGCAAGGATGTAAATTAGAAGCTGATTTCAAGAAGAATAATCACAACAAGGTCTTCAAAGAAGCCGAATTCCCTATTAATAATTTTCCTCAAAGTTTCATCGAGCTACTACGAAAGATAACACAACAATATTAAGAAAGAGTCAAAACGATATGCATGCTCGGCGAAGACTCAAATTGAGAAACGAGCCAACACGCAACATATCATGGAATCCAACAATGTCAATTCCAACCAGTACTTATAACCAACGTATTGATTGAAGTTGAATTCATACGACAACAATTCAAGAATCCTAAAAGTACTCACAGCAAAACTTCTATAGAAGTTAAAACATACATTACGTTTCAAGGACTCCATCAAAGTCAATAACATTTAGTATTCTTAACAAAACAACAACATTCATAACCAATCTTAGACAGAAGTTTTAAATACGAGATACATTTCAAGGACTCTCACTGAGTCAATACCAACTGCATTCACAACTAAGCTTACACAGAAATAGAAACACTAGTTACATTTCAAGAACTTCAACAGACTCAAAACCAATGAGTATCCACAACAAGCTTCCACAGAAGTTAATAACAAACCACCCATTTCAAGGATTCCAATAGTATGCACTATGAAACTACTACAGAAGTTAAAAACATACTATACATTACAAGGATTCCAACAGAATTCTCAACAAAACTTCTTACCAAAGTCGAAACATTAATAACATTTCAAGGACTCGAAAGGAGTCGAACCCATGTAGTATTCTCAATTATCTTATATAGAAGTCGAAACATACTATCCATTTCAAGGATTCCAACAGAATTCACAACATATCTTCTACAGAAGTCAAAACATACTATCTATTGCAAGGGTTCTAACAGTATCAATAACATATAGTATTCACGGCTGAACTTGTACAGAAGCCAAAACATACTATCATTTCAAGAATTCCAACAGCAACAATAACATATCATACTCATGACTAAACTTCTACAGAAGTCGAAATATACTATACATTTCAAGAATTTCAACAGTATCAATTTCAACAAGTGAAAACAGCAAGGCTTCGACTTAAGTCGATATCAAACAAGAAAACGTTTCATGGACTCCAACAGAGTCAGTTTCATACATTATCCTTGCAAGCATTTCATCGGAATCTACCAAAATGCAAAACACAACAAGATAATTCAATAGCACGAAACCAAGTGTACACCTAGCAATAATTGAACTGAATAATCGAGCCAGCATGAAAAAACAGCAAGAAAATTCATACATTTCTACCATTAAAACCAACTGAACCAAAAATCATTTGAACAGAGTTGTTCTAATGAAATCATTTGAAGGAAAACAAGATTTTTAAAAGTTAGGGCCTAACATTCCTGGTAATGTCACTTAAAAATCCCAAGAAGACCTCTGAATGAGCTCGAGCCTTCTCCTCTTCTTCCATGTTAGATTCAACAACAATAATTTGTTATTTCCATGCCTTATAAACTTTCCTCGACAGAGAAAAGAGCTAGTTATTCTCATAGTTGCCATGCACCACCAAGTAGACTGGTTCGAAGAACCAGTGATCAAACAGAGAGAAAACTGGAGCGTATGGAAAACCAAACAACCAACTAGTTTTCCATTTTACATGCCTTCCCGAGCAATCCATGCTCAGGAAATGAGTTCATTAATTGCATTAACTCCAAAATTCCCACTCAATCTCCATTGCCACCGACCGCCATAGTTAGTGATGGACAAAAGCAAACCAAAGACCATTTCCAGATTTGGCGACTCTACCACATCAGTCTCGTTGGCCATTTGAAATCTCTACTAAATCCCTTGTCCTTCATGCTTATCCCCTTCATTTAATGCCATAGAAACTACCGCCCATGGCTTGCACCCCTTCATAGGTCCCCTTCATCCAATATCATTAGTTAGGTTACAAACATAGGTTATATCTTAAGGTGATACTTAGTCTAACTTCCTTAGTGCTAGGTCGCTAACCTTAGGAACATTTAGCTTATAGTTTAGGGCTAGGTTAGATTAGCACTAATCTAACCCATAGGTTATTAACCTTAATAAATCTATTCTAGGTCTAAAAAATAGAATCGTTCAGTATAAGAACCAACAGATATACATTCCTGAAATGGATTCAATCCAGCATTGATAATAAGCTAGAAATATGTATACCAGAATTTATTACCTGGCTCAAGGTCTAGGCCTTCCTGATATTATGATATCGGGAACCAATTCATATAACAAGAACAGCCTGAGTTAACTCCTGAATTGCTCATTCCACACATTCAGACCTTACAACTTTCGTAAGGTCTATAATTTTTGGTTCATCCAGAATAAACTTAAAACATCTCTTGGATCTATGCAACTGATCCAAGGATGAGTCATAAAGATGGGTAAATCCACAATTCACCCCGAAATCATATTAAACTCAGGTGATAAAAATGAAAGAAATAAAAGAGTCTAAGCATATCCTGACTCAGTCAAAGATCTTCAAGAGAAAAGAAGATACAATCCATATCAAGCATGACTTCACAATTAAAGGAACACATCCTTTTTACAGAAGAAATCATATATCAACACTTGAATGCTCAGGAGGAAGTAACAATAGTTCAGAGTGTTACATGCTTCCCTCCTAAAAGATTCATCATCCCGATGGTTACATATTTGATTTACCTTCAGGTCAACCAATTTATTAGTTCACAATACAATGTGACTATTTCCAACTTGAATAGTTCCAGAAATAAATGTCACGATACATTTTATTCAGCCTGAATAATGTTTTCCTCAATCTGTCTTTCATATAAACATGAAAAAGATAAGTTCATAAAAAAAATGTTTTGTCAACAGATTTCATTCTGTTGAAAAAGAAAAGGAAAAGCAATTTTCATCTCTTCCAAATTTTCCCAAGTTGCACTTTCTTCGTTAAACTGGTCCCACTGGACCTTACATTGTTGTATTTCATGATTTCATAAATTTAATTGGCGAGTTTCCAGCACTCGTGTGGGTTTAACGACGATTATTCCTAGGTCTTGTACCTACAAGGAATTCCAATTTAAGACATGTGACAAATCTGAAACGTATTTCTTAAGCAAAGAAATATGGAAAACATCATGCATGTGAGACAAAGCAGGTGGTAATGCTAATCGATAAGCTACAGGATTGATTATTTCAACAATTTCAAAAGGTCCCACGTAACAAGGTGATAATTTGGCAGCCTAGCCAAAAGTTATAGAACTCTTTCTGGGTTTAACACGAAGAAAAACCTTCTCACCAAGCTCAAACCTTCGATCAACCCGCTTAAGGTCAGCATAGCTCTTCTGCCTATCTGCTGCTTCCTTTAATCGTTCACGAATCAACTTTACTTGTTGTTCCATTTCAGTGAGGATCTCTTGCCCAATTACCACTCTATCCTCAATACTATCCCAACTAACAGGGGTTCTGCACTTTCTTCCATAAAGTTCTTCAAAAGGTACCATTTTAAGAGATGAGTGATAAGTGTTGTTGTATGCGAATTCAACTAATGGAAGATACTCTTCCCATTTATACTGTTGATCCATGTAATACATTTGCAACATATCTTCCAACACTTGATTTACTCTCTCGGGTTGTCCATCTGTTTCAGGATGATATGCAGAACTGAAGTTTAGTTTTGTTCCAAGAGCTGTATTAAGCGTTTGCCAAAATCTTGACATCATTCTAGGATCCCTGTCAAATATAATCAATTCTGGTACACCATGTAACCTTAAAATTTAATGCACGAATCTTTTGGCCAACACTGGTGAATCATCCTTTAGATTCCTAGTGATGAAATGAGCTACCTTAGTTAGTTTATCTACGACTACTAGGATAACATCATGTTTATTCCTAGACATAGGTAACCCTTGTACAAAGTCCATGCTTATTAATTACCATTTGTACTGTAGTATGTTATGAGGATATAATAGTCTAGCAGGGTGCATGTGTTCTGCCTTAACCCACTGACATTCTAGACAATGAGTCACAAAATCAATGACATCCTTTTTCATACCTTTCCAAAAGTATTGCTATTTTAGATCAGCAAGCATTTTTGTGATACCCGGGTGTCCAGAGAAAGGTGAATTATGAAATTCAACCAAAAAATTTGTAACACCCTGAACTGTTGTTACTTTCTCCTGAGCATACAAGTGTTGATATGTGATTTCTTGTATAAGGATGTGTTCCTCGATTTAGAAATCATGCTTGATATGTACTGTATTGTCTTTGCAGATTACAGATCTTGACTGAGTCAGAATGTGATTAGACTCTTTTATCTATTTCATTTTGTATCTGAGTTTAATCTGATCTCGGAATAAATTATAGAGTTATCCATCTATAAGATCTAGTCTTGGATCAGTGGAATTGATCCAAGTAATGCTTTAAGTTTGTTCATGATGAATTAAAATCACAGACCTTGAACAGGTTGCAAGGTTTAGCAGCATTGAATAAGCTAGTCAGGAGTATGACTCAGGCTGATCAAGTGAAATGGATTGGTTCCCGATATCGAAGAATATCTGGAAGGTCTCGATCGTGGACCAGGTAATAATTCGGTTACATACGATTCTGCAGTAGAACAGGAGCTAACCCTGTTCAAGAAGGTATGATATAGGTCTTTTCTGAGTGTACAGAATGTAGACCTAACTGGAATTATTAAATGATTGGTAACCTAAGACTAAACCTAACCTAGGGGTTAGATTAGTGTCAATCTAACCTAGACCTAGGCTATGTGTTAATGTCCTAAGTTAGTATCTATGTTATGGAAGTTAGATTAGGTATTAACCTAAATTCTAACCTAAGATACTAACCTAACTATGAGCAAGAATGTAAAGGGGCCTATGGAGGGGTGCGAACCATGGGTGGAATTTTCTATGAAATTTAATGCATGGGATAAGGATGAAGGATAGGTTTTGGCGGAGGTTTTAGCAACAACTAAACTAAGCCGACGTGGCAGTTCGCCAAAACTAGAAATGGACTTGGGATTTTGTTTGACTATCGCCAATTCTGGCGGTTGGTGGAAGTGGAGTTTTAGCGGGAAAGTTGGTTTAATTGCATTCAATATTCTCGGTAGTCGAGCTCAGAGCTCGCGAGAAGGCATGCAAACAGGAAGTTTGTTGGTTTGTTTGGCTTGTCGCGATTTTCGGGTTTCTCTCTGCCTGTTCACTGGTTCTTCGCACCAGTCTTCTTTGTGTTGCATGGCAAGTATGAGATTATCTAGCTCTTTTCTCTGGCAAGGAGAATATATATGCCATGGAGATAGAAAAATTTTGTTGGTCGCTCTAACTTGGAAAAGGAAAAGGAAGTCTGAGCTCTTCCAGTGGTCTGCTTCGGAAATTTGAGAAAAAATCCAGGCATGTTAGGCCCTAACCTTTAAAAATCTTGTTGTCTTTCAAGTGATTTCATTAGAACAACTCTGTTCAAATGTTTTGAGAAAATAGATGATTTTCTATGGAGGTCTTGTTTGATTTTTGGTACTGTATCTCTTCTGGTTCGATTTTTCAATTTCCCCTTGATGGGTGTTTATTAAATTCAAATTGTGGCTCTATTTCTTTGTGTATTCATTCTGGCTTAAATATGTGAGGTATATATATATATATAAAGTATGAATGCTCGGCCTGTTCGGCGAGAGCCCATAGAATATACCTGTGTTAGGTATAGGCCACTGTTATGTTGTCGATTTTTTGGTTGCCGTTTCTTGTTGTGGAAACTGTATGAAGGGATACTGATGGATATTGTGTGATTGATCAGTTATATTGATCCTCTGGAAGCTCTGTCGTGGTTTTTGGTGATAGTGGCTAATGATACTTTTTGGGTTTCATTTTGTCTTCTAATTTGTTTGGGAACAGGTAACTATTGTGTTACCATAGTCTTTACGACCCAGTGGAAGTTGTTTTCCTTGTTATTGTGGTAACAGGGTTTAACCGTTAACTGTATACAATATTGATATTTTTATATTTTATTTGAACGACTCAGTGGAGTCCTCTGAATGAGTCGTATATTACTATCCACTGCTGAGAATATAGATTCATCCTTGAGTTTTGTTAATTGAATTTCGTGGAAGTCTTGTAGAGGTAACAGGTCTTTTGACCTCTGTTATTTGTAATAAATAATGGATATAGACTCCCTGGGTATGCATTTGCATTTCTTTTGTGTAAGCTGTTCGAGAGTTTTGACGAGGCTCAGTTGAATTCCTTGCTATGAAATGGGTATTTGATTTGCTTACACTTGATTTGTTCTGAATGCTTGCCATAGATGGCATAGAAGGATTCATCAACTAATTTTATCTTACACTGTTGTTGGGTTCCTCGGTTATGGGTATAAACCCGTTAACAGTATGCAATGTGTATATATAGATTTATAATTGTTGTAACCTGAACGACTCTGAGGAGTCAATTGAATGATTTATATTTATATTTGAACCGATGTTCAGGTTGAATATAATTGAATGATGGTAATTGTTGTGCCAGCGACTTAAGGGAATAACATGTATTTCGATCTTTGTTATTTTGATAAGATTCCTTCGCGTCGCAGGGATTTTGTGATATAGATTCTTTAGGTGTATATTTACGTCTTCAATCTGTGTAAATTTGTGTAAAAGATTGGCAAGGGTACAGTCGGATTTCTTGTTTTGAATTCAGTAATCGGATTTGCTTGCCTGATTTTTATAAAGCTCCGTTGATGGGCTCAGATGGAATCGTATGCAACTATTTGACTTATTACTGTTGTTCGGATTTATATGAACTCTTGGAAGGTATCCTGTATTGTTTGAACCTTATTGAATCTGATTTTTTTTGGGACACTGTCGTTTTGTCACTGTTCCTTGAGTATGAATGATTATCTTGTATCCTGGCTCTGTTGAAGTGAGTCGTGAATACCATACTTAGGTTTGAATGTGCCCTGGTGAGAATAGATATGCTATGTTCCTTTCCGTTTACTTCAGTCCGATTGAGACTGAGCATGTTTCGGAATTACTGTGTGGTCGTCTTGGCATAGTCTTTAGGAAACCTCAAATTGCTTAATGTAATGAAGTCTGTTGTTTACAGCGTTATGCTAAAAGTTCCTTGATTTCAACTTGTGTCGAAAAGCCATACTGTGTATAAAAGGAACTAGTATTGGGCTTAAGGTTGATATATGGGATTGTTGATGTGTTAGCTGCTGTACAGGAGTTTTGCTGTGTTTTATTTCTTGATTTAAAATAGTGATTCTTCCTGTGGCTTGTCGGACTTGTTCGTATACATACTGGATGAATGTTTTCCATAAGTGGAGACGGTACAGTAGTGAACTTGTGTGAAAGGAAGTATGAATGATATGTTTCTTTCTCTTCAGTTATTTAATATTTGTTGATATCTGTCTAATAGTGGGAATTGTTTTGTAACATATTGGTAGAATCACGAATTGTTATGATATTTTCCTTTTTGGATGAATGAAACGATCTGTCCAATGTTGTGATTTTGGATTCAATGATTGTTTGTATACATTCGTTCCTTGATTCTTAATATTCGATGGAATATTTGAGAAGTGATTAGGACTATTCTGTAACAATGATAGAGTTACATATTTGTAGTCATTTTGTATTACAAAGGCATAGTCTGAATCATGTTTACTTGTTTGGATTATTGATATCATTTAAACAGGGTGTTTAATGAAAACAATTGATGGATTGCAATTGTTTTAAAAGTTAGTGCTTATCATGCTCAGTTCATCGAACTGACTCATGTTGACTATTTTTGCAGATGGTTGCCGTAAGTGGTAAAAGCAATGCAGATCTGACAGGATGATCAGATTATTTAATTGTTTATAATGAATTACAGCTTGATTTTATAAATGTACTATATGTGGAAAGAGGTTTCTTTTCCGTTAAGCATTGTATCAAGTATGATGTTTGCATAAAATGTAATTGTATAATTTTGAAAGAAATGGAAATAAGTGCTTGATACTTATGTGTTGTATTCTATTTCTGATAGTTGACCTTCTACGGTTTATATACCAGAGTGGCAATGTTATCTTTGTTTAATTTGGATGTTTTTGTGATTGACAATGAAATCTTACAAGAAAATGTGGTTGAAATCATATGAGTGTTTAGTAGATCTTATTGTTCTAGCGAAAGCAATATTGGATTTAAATAATTGTCTTTCTAGAAGTTAGGTTAAAAATGAGCCTAAGGAGAACGCTAAACAAGCTGGATTAAATTACTAATCCCTAGTCTTGATTATGACAGGACAACACTTAATTGGATTCTTAATCATTTATATCCTTATACTAATAAGTATGATATAAATTCAGTTAAGAGAACTGATATAAATCAAATGGAGTTCAGATGGCAATCTCAAGTAAAGGTTATGAGATATTGTCCAATTCTGTTATTTTAGAATCAAGTATATTCTAATGACTCCTTGATGAGAGCTTGACCTTAATACCTCTACCATGTAATGGGATTTATAGAGGAAGGTCGTCTTAAGACGAAGAATCCAGGGATCGGGAAAGGCTAACCTTAGGGAAAAGTCTTTAAAGTAATTTAAACTCAAGTGCGTAACGCATGTTTTTAAGTAGATCTTTTCGAGGCGGATTTAAAGGTTGACGACACAAGTCAACTGCAGGGTTGTACCTCCGAGAAGATTAGGATCTTCTCGAAGATACAACAATGCAGGTGACTTATGGCGACACCCTTTGCATTGATCGCTAAGATTTACACTTAGTTTTCGAATGAGTTACTCAGGGTCCGATTAAGAACGTGGTCATGTTATAAGGCTGCCTAGGAGATTCGGGGTATCATGACACACTGGTTGAACTGCAAGGTTGAACCAGTATGTCACCATATCCCTAATCCTCGTGGGCATCCATATAACATTATCACCTTGTTAATCTGCCTCCGAGTGACTCAGTTGTGAAAGGAAGGACTGACAGTAGTCAGTATAAGACATTCTATATAACATAAGAATGGGGTGAAGGGCGTATTCCAGATTGACGAGTATGCCGTTAAGGAATACGAGACATAAACAGTATGTTTCAAATCTTTGGCCAAAGTATCGCAAGCTACTGATTGCGTTGTCCTAATTCACCTAGTCTAAGGGATGAGATGCCGATGAATAATAGTAACGATTATTCAGTTAGGTTCCTTGGACAGAGCATTCTGAATCCCAGAGTAGGGAAGAGAACCGCAAGAGTAAAGTGTTATCTAAAAACACCAACTCTTTTTACTCATGAATAGATCGGTAGATTACCGAGTCATGGAATGAATAGATCGGAAGTAATCCGAGTCATTACAGCTGCATATGGTTGTCTGTTATATGAATGGTTATTTGATTTGTGAGTTCTAAATTATGTATTTAGAACCAGGATGCAATTATCAAAAAAAAAATTTCACTTGTTCTAAGGTATAAAATGGGGATGTTACATCTTGGTATCAGAGCTGAAGGTTGCAGCTCTTGGACCTATTGAGTCCATAATCTGATAAAAACCTGAATTTTTCTTGTAACAGAAAATGGTTAGAACAAGGGGGAACGTTGCGAGTAATGCTCCACCTGAAGGAGGAGTGGCAACAACCCAGAAACTTGATGAGATCCTTGCTGCCCTGTTGGACACAAGAGATCGCTTAGCTATACTTGAACAGCAGGTAATGGGAAATGAGGAGGATGAAGAAGCTGATAATAATAATCAGCCACCTCCTGAGGACAACCCCGACATGGGTGTTGATAATAATGCTGGAAATGCACCTGTCCAACCAGAAAACAAAAAGGCCAGGTTGGCAGCAGAACTCACTAATGATATAAAAAGGATAAGTCCACCTAAGTATGATGGCACCACATTAGGAGATGGAGCTGAGAATTGGCTCAGCGAAATGGAGAAGTACTTTGCAATAAGGAACTTCTCAGAGGAAACCAAAGCTATTTGGGGAGCCTATCAGCTTTCTCACGAAGCATCTTCGTGGTGGGATAGCCGTAAAGCTGAACTAAACATTGATGAGACCAATATTACTTGGGATCAATTTAAAGGCTATTTTAGGCAATGTTGGCTGCCACAACTTTTCTATGATCAGAAAATGATAGAATTTCAGAACTTAGCTCAAGGGAAGCTAACGGTAACTGAATACTGGGAGTGGTTTACAAAACTTCTCAAGTATGTACCGCAGTATCAAACTGACGAAAAGTTCAGGATACGGAAATTCATCATGGGATTGAATCCTGTGATAGGGGGAGAGGTCGATGTTCATAGTCCAACCACTATGGAAGGAGTTGTTGAAAAGGCCATAAGGCAAGAATAGAAATTAAAGGCTATTTCTGCTCATAAGGAGGAAGTGTAGAAGAAGACTGCAAACCCTTCTTCAACCTCTCTTGCACCCAGAAAAGGACCATGGAAAAATTTTGGAAACAAGAGTAAGTTTCCAGGAGATAACAATAAGAAAGCAACAGTAAATAAGCCTGCTGGAAATGTAAAGGATAATTTTGCTAAAAATTATAATAATGGGCAGAAGCCCTATGGAGGACAGCGTGACAATTACAAAACTGGAGGTAACTTTGAGCCTAAAAAGGGACATGTAGGAGGCTGCTACAATTGTGGTAAAGATCACTACGCAAATCAGTGCCCTTTAAAGAAGGATGATCGTAATCAGCAGCATAAGATACATGCTGCAGTAGCGGACAAGCAAGCTGAAAAGCAAGTGACACCTATAGAAGTTCTGGGTAAGTTATTCGGCATACCTGTCACTATTCTTTTTGATACAGGAGCTACTGAATGTTTTATATCTAATAAACTTGCTTCTAAACTTAAAAGAAAAGATGGGAAAATGGATAAATCTTGGACTGTATAGTATGGTAATAATTTTGTTCATACAGTGAGTGAGTGTCTTTTTGGGGCAGTCCTTGACTTACCTAACTTTTCCACGGAAGTTGATCTCTATGTTGCACCTTTGGGATCGTATGACATTGTCATCGGTGTCAATTGGTTAGCTGACCATAAAGCAAAGGTAGATTGCTATGAAAAGAACATAAAATGTTTAGATGATCAGCTGGAATCAGCAGAGATTCAAGGTGTGAAACGAGAAATTTCAGTTAGAAGACTGTCAGCTATGCAGCTTAAAAAGGCTAAAAACAAAGGATGCACCCTTTATGCAGTAAAGATATCTAAATTTTCCGAAGAAGATGGTGATTCCATGAAATGATTTCCTCTACTACAAAGTTTCAAAGATGTTTTTCAGGAGGAATTACCAAGGTTACCACCCAAGAGAGAATTTGACTTTATCATTGAAATCAAGCCTGGAATGAAACCTATTTCCAAAGCGCCTTATCGGATGACTACTACTGAGTTAGTCGAGCTTAAGGCACAGTTACAAGAGATTTTGTCTAAAGGATTGATTAGACCAAGTGTTTCACCTTGGGGAGTGCCTATGATATTTGTTAAAAAGAAGGATGGAACACTAAGGCTGTGTATTGATTATCGGATGTTGAACAAAGCAACAATCAAGAACTGATATCCACTTCCAAGGATCGATGATCTGTTTGATCAGATGCATGGAGCAGCAGTTTATTATAAGATAGACCTTCGATCTGGTTATCATCAGTTAAGGATTAAAGAGGAAGATATTCATAAAACAGCTTTCCGAACAAGGTACGGACATTATGAATTCATAGTTTTACCCTTTGGGTTAACTAATGCACCCGCAACCTTTATGAATTTAATGAACAATATTTTTCAAGAATACCTGGACAAGTTTGTACTTGTATTCTTGGACGATATTCTCATTTATTCTAAAAGTGTTGAGGAGCACAATGAGCATTTGAAGATAGTTTTGGGAATTTTGAGAAAGAGGAAGTTGTATGGTAAGTTATCCAAATGTTCTTTCTTTGATTCAGAAGTTCACTATTTGGGTCATGTCATAAGTAAAGAAGGAATTGCTGTAGATCCTTCAAAAATAGTGGCAATAACTGAATGGCCTGCGCTAAAGAATGTACATGAGGTAAGAAGCTTCATGGGTCTTGCAGGTTACTATAGAAAATTTGTAAAGGATTTTTCTAAAATTGCTGCACCAATAACTTCATTGCAAAAGAAGGATAAGAAATTCATATGGAATGACAAGTGCGAAGCGGATTTCAAAAGTCTGAAAGACCAGTTGACTTCTGCACCTATATTAGCTGTACCAGACCCTAATGGGAATTTTACTATTGTAACGGATGCTTCTGGGGAAGGCCTTGGAGGTGTTTTGCTACAAAATGATCAGGTCATAGCATATGAAAGTAGAAAACTTAATTTACATGAGCTGAATTATGCCCCTCATGATTTGGAACTTGCTGCTATTGTTCATGCACTTCAAGTCTGGAGACACTACTTACTAGGGAAACCTTTTGAGTTGAAAACTGATCACTTAGGACTGAAATATATTTTTACTCAGCCCAATCTGAATGCCAGACAGAGAAGGTGGTTAGAATTTTTATCACAATATGACTTTGATATAAGCTATATCAAAGGGAAGGAGAATAGAGTAGCTGATGCTCTAAGTCGTAGGAGGCACATTTCTGCTCTTATAACATTAAGAACTCAGTTTAAAGACGAGGTAAAAAGTGCCTCAGAATCAGATGCATACTTTCAGCAAGTAAAAGCAGCACTTGCTGCAGAACCTAAGGATATAAGGTATAAAGGTTTTCATTTTGATAATGAAGGAATCTTGCGTTATGAAAACAGGGTATATGTACCTATGCTGAATGAATTGAGAAAGAAGTTGTTAGTTGAATTTCATAATTCACCTTTCTCTGGACACCCAGGTATCACAAAAATGCTAGCTGATTTGAAACAACAATACTTTTGGAAAGGTATGAAAAAGGATGTAATTAATTTTGTGACTCATTGTCTGGAATGTCAGCGGGTGAAGGCAGAACATATGCACCTGGCTGGACTGTTATATCCTCATAGCATACCGTAGTACAAATGGCAAGTAATAACCATGGATTTTGTACAAGGACTACCTATGTCCAGGAATAAACATGATGTTATCCTGGTAGTTGTAGATAAACTGACCAAGGTAGCTCATTTCATCACTGGAAATCTAAAGGATGATTCACCAGTGCTGGCCAAAAGATTCGTGCACGAAATTTTCAGATTACATGGTGTACCAGAACTGATTATATCTGACAGGGATCCTAGAATGACGTCAAGGTTTTAGCAAATGGTTAACGCAGCCCTAGGAACAAAACTAAACTTCAGTTCTGCATATCATCCAGAAACGGATGGACAAACTGAGAGGGTAAATCAAGTGTTGGAGGATATGTTGCGAATGTATTGCATGGATCAACAGTATAAATGGGAAGAGTATCTTCCATTAGTTGAGTTCACATACAACAACACTTATCATTCATCTCTTAAGATGGCACCATTTGAAGCACTTTACGGAAGAAAGTGCAGAACCCCTGTTAGTTGGGACAGTATTGAGGATAGAGTGGTAATTGGACCAGAGATTCTCACAGAAATGGAACAGCAAGTTAAGCTGATTCGTGAACGATTGAAGGAAGCAGCGGATAGACAGAAGAGCTATGCTGACCTTAAGCGGGTTGATAAAAGGTTTGAGCTTGGTGATAAGGTTTTTCTTCGTGTTAAACCTAAAAAGAGTTCTATAACTTTTGGCAAGGCTGCCAAGTTGTCACCTCGATTTGTGGGACCTTTCGAAATTGTCGAAATAATCAATCCTGTAGCTTATCGTTTAGCATTGCCACCTGCTTTATCTCGCATGCATGATGTTTTCCATATTTCTTTGCTTAAGAAATACGTTTCAGATCTGTCACATGTTTTAAATTGGAATTCCTTGCAGGTCCAAGACCCAGGAATAATCGTGGTTAAACCCACACGAGTGCTGGAAACTCGCCAATTGCATTTAAGAAATTGTGATATACAGCAATGTAAGGTCCAGTGGGACCAGTTTAGCGAAGAAAGTGCAACTTGGGAAAATCTAGAAGAGATGAAAATTGCTTTTCCTTCTCTTTTTCAATAGAATGAAATCTGTTGACAAAACATACTTTTATGAACTGATTGTTTTTAAGTATTTATGAAAGCCAGATGAAGGCAGACTTTATTCAGGTTGAATAAAATGTGTTGTGACATTGATTTTTGGAACTATTCAAATATGAAATAGGCACATTATTTGTGTACTGATAAATTGATTGACCTGAAGGTTAATTTAAATATGTAATTCATCGGGACGATGAATCTTTTTAGGAGGGAAGCATGTAACACCCTGAACTGTTGTTACTTTCTCCTGAGCATACAAGTGTTGATATGTGATTTCTTGTATAAGGATGTGTTCCTCGATTTAGAAATCATGCTTGATATGTACTGTATTGTCTTTGCAGATTGCAGATCTTGACTGAGTCAGAATGTGATTAGACTCTTTTATCTATTTCATTTTGTATCTGAGTTTAATCTGATCTCGGAATAAATTATAGAGTTATCCATCTATAAGATCTAGTCTTGGATCAGTGGAATTGATCCAAGTAATGCTTTAAGTTTGTTCATGATGAATTAAAATCACAGACCTTGAACAGGTTGCAAGGTTTAGCAGCATTGAATAAGCTAGTCAGGAGTATGACTCAGGCTGATCAAGTGAAATGGATTGGTTCCCGATATCGAAGTATATCTGGAAGGTCTCGATCGTGGACCAGGTAATAATTCGGTTACATACGATTCTGCAGCAGAATAGGAGCTAACCCTGTTCAAGAAGGTATGATGTAGGTCTTTTTCTGAGTGTATAGAATGTAGACCTAACTGGAATTATTAAATGATTAGTAACCTAAGACTAAACCTAACCTAGGGGTTAGATTAGTGCCAATCTAACCTAGACCTAGGCTATGTGTTAATTTCCTAAGTTAGTATCTATGTTATGGAAGTTAGATTAGGTATTAACCTAAATTCTAACCTAAGATACTAACCTAACTATGAGCAAGAATGTAAAGGGGCCTATGGAGGGGTGCGAACCATGGGCGGCATTTTCTATGACATTTAATGCATGGGATAAGGATGAAGGACAGGTTTTGGCGGAGGTTTTAGCAACAGCTAAACTAAGCCGACGTGGCAGTTCGCCAAAACTGGAAATGGACTTGGGATTTTGTTTGACTATCGCCAATTCTGGCGGTCGGTGGAAGTGGAGTTTTAGCGGGAAAGTTGGTTTAATTACATTCAATATTCTCGGTAGTCGAGCTCGGAACTCGCGAGAAGGCATGCAAACAGGAAGTTTGTTGGTTTGTTTGGCTTGTCGCGATTTTCGGGTTTCTCTCTGCCTGTTCACTGGTTCTTCGCACCAGTCTTCTTTGTGTTGCATGGCAAGTATGAGATTATCTAGCTCTTTTCTCTGGCAAGGAGAATATATATGCCATGGAGATAGCAAAATTTTGTTGGTTGCTCTAACTTGGAAAAGGAAAAGGAAGTCTGAGCTCTTCCAGTGGTCTGCTTCGGAAATTTGAGCAAAAATCCAGGCATGTTAGGCCCTAACCTTTAAAAATCTTGCTGTCTTTCAAGTGATTTCATTAGAACAACTCTGTTCAAATGTTTTGAGAAAATAGATGATTTTCTATGGAGGTCTTGTTTGATTTTTGGTACTGTATCTCTTCTGGTTTGATTTTTCAATTTCCCCTTGATGGGTGTTTATTAAATTCGAATTGTGGCTCTATTTCTTTGTGTATTCATTCTGGCTTAAATATGTGAGATATATATATATATATATAAAGTATGAATGCTCGGCCTATTCGGCGAGAGCCCATAGAATATACCTGTGTTAGGTATAGGCCACTGTTATGTTGTCGATTTTTTGGTCACCATTTCTTGTTGTGGAAACTGTATGAAGGGATACTGATGGATATTGTATGATTGATCAGTTATATTGATCCTTTGGAAGCTCTGTCGTGGTTTTTGGTGACAGTGGCTAATGATACTTTTTGGGTTTCGTTTTGTCTTCTAATTTGTTTGGGAACAGGTAACTATTGTGTTACCATAGTCTTTACGACCCAGTGGAAGTTGTTTTCCTTGTTATTGTGGTAACAGGGTTTAACTCTTAACTGTATACAATATTGATATATTTATATTTTATTTGAACGACTCAGTGGAGTCCTCTGAATGAGTCGTATATTACTATCCACTGCTGAGAATATAGATTCATCCTTGAGTTTTGTTAATTGAATTTCGTGGAAGTCTTGTAGAGGTAACAGGTCTTTTGACCTCTGTTATTTGTAATAAATAATGGATATAGACTCCCTGGGTATGCATTTGCATTTCTTTTGTGTAAGCTGTTCGAGAGTTTTGACGAGGCTCAGTTGAATTCCTTGCTATGAAATGGGTATTTGATTTGCTTACACTTGATTTGTTCTGAATGCTTGCCATAGATGGCATAGAAGGATTCATCAACTAATTTTATCTTACACTGTTGTTGGGTTCCTCGGTTATGGGTATAAACCCGTTAACAGTATGCAATGTGTATATATAGATTTATAATTGTTGTAACCTGAACGACTCTGAGGAGTCGATTGAATGATTTATATTTATATTTGAACCGCTGTTCAGGTTGAATATAATTGAATGATGGTAATTTTTGTGCCAGCGACTTAAGGGAATAACATGTATTTCGATCTTTGTTATTTTGATAAGATTCCTTCGCGTCGCAGGGATTTTGTGATACAGATTCTTTAGGTGTATATTTACGTCTTCAATCTGTGCAAATTTGTGTAAAAATTGGCAAGGGTACAGTCGGATTTCTTGTTTTGAATTCAGTAATCGGATTTGCTTGCCTGATTTTTAATAAAGCTCCGTTGATGGGCTCAGATGGAATCGTATGCAACTATTTGACTTATTACTGTTGTTCGGATTTATATGAACTCTTGGAAGGTATCCTGTATTGCTTGAACCTTATTGAATCTGATTTTTTTTGGGACACTGTCGTTTTGTCACTGTTCCTTGAGTATGAATGATTATCTTGTATCCTGGCTCTGTTGAAGTGAGTCGTGAATACCATACTTAGGTTTGAATGCGCCCTGGTGAGAATAGATATGCTATGTTCCTTTCCGTTTACTTCAGTCCGATTGAGACTGAGCATGTTTCGGAATTACTGTGTGGTCGTCTTGGCATAGTCTTTAGGAAACCTCAAATTGCTTAATGCAATGAAGTCTGTTGTTTACAGCGTTATGCTAAAGGTTCCTTGATTTCAACTTGTGTCGAAAAGCCATACTGTGTATAAAAGGAACTAGTATTGGGCTTAAGGTTGATATATGGGATTGTTGATGTGTTAGCTACTGTACAGGAGTTTTGCTGTGTTTTATTTCTTGATTTAAAATAGTGATTCTTCCTGTGGCTTGTCGGACTTGTTCGTATACATACTGGATGAATGTTTTCCATAAGTGGAGACGGTACAGTAGTGAACTTGTGTGAAAGGAAGTATGAATGATATGTTTCTTTCTCTTCAGTTATTTAATATTTGTTGATATCTGTCTAATAGTGGGAATTGTTTTGTAACATATTGGTAGAATCATGAATTGTTATGATATTTTCCTTTTTGGATGAATGAAACGATCTGTCCAATGTTGTGATTTTGGATTCAATGATTGTTTGTATACATTCGTTCCTTGATTCTTAATATTCGATGGAATATTTGAGAAGTGATTAGGACTATTCTGTAACAATGATAGAGTTACATATTTGTAGTCATTTTGTATTACAAAGGCATAGTCTGAATCATGTTTACTTGTTTGGATTATTGATATCATTTAAACAGGGTGTTTAATGAAAACAATTGATGGATTGCAATTGTTTTAAAAGTTAGTGCTTATCATGCTCAGTTCATCGAACTGACTCATGTTGACTATTTTTGCAGATGGTTGCCGTAAGTGGTAAAAGCAATGCAGATCTGACAGGATGATCAGATTATTTAATTGTTTATAATGAATTACAGCTTGATTTTATAAATGTACTATATGTGGAAAGAGGTTTCTTTTCCGTTAAGCATTGTATCAAGTATGCTGTTTGCATAAAATGTAATTGTATAATTTTGAAAGAAATGGAAATAAGTGCTTGATACTTATGTGTTGTATTCTATTTCTGATAGTTGACCTTCTGCGGTTTATATACCAGAGTGGCAATGTTATCTTTGTTTAATTTGGATGTTTTTGTGATTGACAATGAAAGCTTACAAGAAAATGTGGTTGAAATCATATGAGTGTTTAGCAGATCTTATTGTTCTAGCAAAAGCAATATTGGATTTAAATAATTGTCTTTCTAGAAGTTAGGTTAAAATGAGCCTAAGGAGAACGCTAAACAAGCTGGATTAAATTACTAATCCCTAGTCTTGATTATGACAGGACAACACTTAATTGGATTCTTAATCATTTACATCCTTATACTAATAAGTATGATATAAATTCAGTTAAGAGAACTGATATAAATCAAATGGAGTTCAGATGGCAATCTCAAGTAAAGGTTATGAGATATTGTCCAATCCTGTTATTTTAGAATCAAGTATATTCTAATGACTCCTTAATGAGAGATTGACCTTAATACCTCTACCATGTAATGGGCTTTATAGAGGAAGGTCATCTTAAGATGAAGAATCCAGGGATCGGGAAAGGCTAACCTTAGGGAAAAGTCTTTAAAGTAATTTAAACTCAAGTGCGTAACGCATGTTTTTAAGTAGATCTTTTCGAGGCGGATTTAAAGGTTGATGACACAAGTCATTTGCAGGGTTGTACCTCTGAGAAGATTAGGATCTTCTCGAAGATACAACAATGCAGGTGACTTATGGCGACACCCTTTGCATTGATCGCTAAGATTTACACTTAGTTTTCGAACGAGTTACTCAGGGTCTGATTAAGAACATGGTCATGTTATAAGGCTACCTAGGAGATTCGGGGTATCATGACACACTAGTTGAACTGCAAGGTTGAACCAGTATGTCACCATATCCCTAATCCTCGTGGACATCCATATAACATTATCACCTTGTTAATCTGCCTCCGAGTGACTCAGTTGTGAAAGGAAGGACTGACAGTAGTCAGTATAAGACATTCTATATAACATAAGAATGGGGTGAAGGGCGTATTCCAGATTGACGAGTATGCCGCTAAGGAATATGAGACATAAACAGTATGTTTCAAATCTTTGTCCAAAGTATCGCAAGCTGCTGATTGCGTTGTCCTAATTCACCTAGTCTAAGGGATGAGATGCCGATGAATAATAGTAACGATTATTCAGTTAGGTTCCTTGGACAGAGCATTCTGAATCCCAGAGTAGGGAAGAGAACCGCAAGAGTAAAGTGTTATCTAAAAACACCAACTCTTTTTACTCATGAATAGATCGGTAGATTACCGAGTCATGGAATGAATAGATCGGAAGTAATCCGAGTCATTACAGCTGCATATGGTTGTCTGTTATATGAATGGTTATTTGATTTGTGAGTTCTAAATTATGTATTTAGAACCAGGATGCAATTATCAAAAAAAAAAATTCACTTGTTCTAAGGTATAAAATGGGGATGTTACATACCAACAACTTGTTTCTCAAATCTTTCAGCATAGGTACGTATACCCTGTTTTCATAACATAATATTCCTTCATTATCAAAATGAAAACCCTTCCACCTTTCATCATTAGGTTCTACAGAAAGCACTGCTTTTACTTGCTGAAAGTATATATCAGATTCTGAGGAACTTTTTACCTCATCCTTAAACTGAGTTCTTAACGTTATAAGAGCAGAAATGTGCTTCCTATGACTTAGATCATCTGATAACCTATTCTCTTTCCCTTTGATGTAGCTAATATCAAAATCATATTGAGATAAAAATTCTAACCACCTTCTCTGTCTGGCATTTAGATTAGGCTGAGTGAAAATATATTTCAGTCCTAAGTGATCAATTTTCAACTCAAAAGGTTTCCCAAGTAAATAGTGTCTCCAGACTTGAAGTGCATGAACAATGGCAACAAGCTCCAAATCATGAGGAGCATAATTCAGCTCATGTAACTTAAGTTTTCTACTTTCATATGCTATTACTTGATCATTTTGTAACAAAACACCTCCAAGGCCTTCCCTAGAAGCATCTGTTACAACTATAAAGCTCCCATTAGGGTCGGGTACAGTTAAAATAGGTGCGGAAGTCAACTATATTTTCAGACTTTTGAAAGCAGTCTCGCACTTATCATTCTAATTAAATTTCTTATCCTTCTTCTGCAATGAAGTTATCACTGTAGCCACTTTAGAAAAATCCTTAACAAATTTTCTATAATTACCAGCAAGACCCATGAAGCTTCTTACTTCATGCACATTCTTTGGTGCAGGCCACTCAGTTATTGCCACTATTTTTGAAGGATCTACAGCAATTCCTTCTTTACTAGTGACATGACCCAAATAGTGAACTTCTGAATCAAAGAAAGAGCATTTGGATAACTTACCATACAACTTTCTTTTTCTCAAAATTCCCAAAACTATCTTCAAATGCTCATTGTGCTCTTCAACACTTTTAGAATAAATGAGAATATCGTCCAAGAATACAAGTAAAAACTTATCTAAATTTTCTTGAAAGATATTATTCATTAAGTTCATAAAAGTTGTGGGTGCATTAGTTAATCCAAAGGGTAGAACCTTGAATTCATAATGTCTGTACCTTGTTCGGAAAGTTGTTTTATGAATATCTTCTTCTCTAATCCTTAACTGATGATAACCAGATCGAAGATCTATCTTAGAATAAACCACTGCCCCACGCATCTGATCAAATAGATCATGGATCCTTAGAAGTGGGTATCTGTTCTTGATTGTTGCTTTATTCAACATTCGATAATCAATACACAGCCTAAGTGTTCCATCTTTCTTTTTCACAAATTTTTCTTGTGCTCCCCAAGGTGAAACACTTGGTCTAATCAAACCTTTAGACAAAATTTCTTGCAATTGAGCCTTAAGCTTGACTAACTCTGTAGTAGTCATCTGATAAGGTGCTTTGGAAATAGGTTCCGTTCCTGGTTTG
Source organism: Taxus chinensis (assembly GCA_019776745.2). Lineage (NCBI taxonomy): Eukaryota > Viridiplantae > Streptophyta > Pinopsida > Cupressales > Taxaceae > Taxus > Taxus chinensis. Next base: position 455,461,913 of record CM034154.1, on the reverse strand, counting down.
ATTTCAATGGTGAAGTCAAATTCCATCTTGGGTGGTAACCCTGGTAATTCCTCCTGAAAAACATCTTTGAAACTTTGTAGTAGAGGAAATCATTTCATGGAATCACCATCTTCTTCGGAAAATTTAGATATCTTTACTGCATAAAGGGTGCATCCTTTGTTTTTAGCCTTTTTAAGCTGCATAGCTGATAGTTTTCTAACTAAAATTTCCCGTTTCACCCCTTGAATCTCTGTTGTTTCCAGCTGATCATCTAAACATTTTATATTCTTTTCATAGCAGTCTGCTTTTGCTTTATGGTCAGCTAACCAATTGACACCGATGAAAATGTCATACGATCCCAAAGGTGTAACATAGAGGTCAACTTCCATGGAAAAGTTAGGTAAGTCAAGGACTGCCCCAAAAAGACACATACTCACTGTATGAACAAAATTATTACCATACTGTACAGTCTAAGATTTATCCATTTTTCCAGCTTTTCTCTTAAGTTTAGAAGCAAGTTTACTAGAAATAAAACATTCAGTAGCTCCTATATCAAAAAGAATAGTGACAGGTATGCCAAATAACTTACCCGGAACTTCTATAGGTGTCACTTGCTTTTCAGCTTGCTTGTCTGCTACTGCAGCATGTATCTTATGCTGCTGATTATGATCATCCTTCTTTAAAGGGCACTGATTTACGTAGTGGTCTTTGCCACAATTGTAGCAGCCTCCTACAGGTCCCTTTTTATTCTCAAAACTACCTCCAGCCTTGTAATTATCTTGTTGTCCTCCATAGGGCTTCTGCCCATTGTTATAATTTTTGGCAAAATTATCCCTTACATTTCTAGCAGGCTTATTTGCTACTATTTTCTTACTATTATCCCCCAGAAACTTACTTCTGTTTCCAAAAATTTTCCATGGTCCCTTTTTGGGTGCAAGTGAGGTTGAAGAAGGGTTTACAATCTTCTTTCGCACTTCATCTTTACGAGTAGAAATAGCCTTTAATTTCTGTTCTTGTCGTATGGCCTTTTCAACAACTCCTTCCATAGTGGTTGGACTGTGAACATCGATCTCTCCCCCTATCACGGGATTCAGTCCCATGATGAATTTCCGTATTCTGAACTTCTCGTCCATTTGATACTGCGGTACATACTTGAGGATTTTGGTAAACCAATCCCAGTATTCAGTTATCGTTAGCTTCCCTTGAGCTAAGTTCTAGAATTCTATCATTTTCTGATCATAGAAGAGTTATGGCAGCCAACGTTGCCTAAAATAGCCCTTAAATTGATCCCAAGTAATATTGGTCTCATCAATATTCAGCTCGGCTTTACGGCTATCCCACCATGAAGATGCTTCGTGGGAAAGCTGATAGGCTCCCCAAATAGCTTTGGTTTCCTCTAAGAATTTTCTTATTGCAAAGTACTTCTCCATTTCGCTGAGCCAATTCTCAGCTCCATCTCCTAATATGGTGCCATCACATTTAGGTGGGCTTATCCTTTTTATATCATTAGTGAGTTCTGTTGCCAACCTGGCCTTTTTGTTTTCTGGTTGGACAGGTGCATTTCCAGCATTATTATCAACACCCATATCAGGGTTGTCCTCAGGAGGTTGCTGATTGTTATTACTAGCTTCATCTTCCTCCTCATTTCCCATTACTTGTTGTTCAAGTATAGCTAAACGATCTCTTGTGCCCAATAGGGCAGCAAGGATCTCATCAAGCTTTTGGGTTGTTGTTGCCCCTCCCTCTAGTGGAGCATTATTCACAATGTTCCCCCTTGTTCTAACCATTTTCTGTTACAAGAAAATTCAGGTTTTTATCAGATTATGGACACAATAGGTCCAAGAGCTGCAACGTTTAGCTCTGATTCCAAGATGTAACATCCCCATTTAAGAACATTAGAACAAGTAAATTTTTTTTTTGATAAATGCTTCTTAGTTCTAAATACATAATTTAGAACTCACAAATCAAAACCACCATTCTTATAACAGATAACCATATGTAGCTCTAATTACTCAGAGTACCTCTGATTTATTCATTCCATGACTCAGTAATCCACCGATCTATTCATGAGTATCAAAGAGTTGTCGTTTTTATTTTAACACATCACTCTTGCGGTTCTCTTCCCTAATCCAGGATTCAGAATGCTCTGTCCAAGGAACCTATTTGAATAATTGTTACCATTATTCATCGGCATTTCATCCCTTAGACTAGGTGACATAGGAAAATGCAATGAGTAGCTTGCAATACTTTGGCCAAAGATTTGAAACATACTGCTTATGTCTCGTATTCCTTGATGGCATACTCATCATTCTGGAATACGTCCTTCACCCCATTCCTATGTTATGTAGAATGTCTTATACTGACTTCTGTCAGTCTCTCCTGCCCCAAGTTATTCACTCAGGAACGGATTAGTAATATGACAACGGTATAGGGATGCTACCGAGGGCTAGGGATACGCTGACATATTGGGTCAACCCTTGTTAACCCAGGGTATCAAGATACCCCGAGTCTCCTAGGGTAGCCTTATAACATAACCATGTTCCCAATCAGTCCCAGAGTAAATTTTGTTCGAGTTTAAGGTGTAAAAATGAACGATCAATGCAAAGGGTGTCGCCATAAGTCACATGTATTGTTGTATCTTCGAGAATATCTGAATCTTCTTGAAGGTAAAACCTTGCAGTTGTCTTGTGTCATCAACCTTCTAATCCGCCTCGAAAAGATCTACTTATAAATAAGTGTTACATACGTTGAGTTAAAGTTATACTTTAAGACATTCCTTTTAGGGTAGTATTTTCCCAACCCCTGGGTTCCTCACCTTAGGATTACCTTTCTCAATAAAACCCATTACGCAAAGAGAAGTTATTAAGACTTGAGGTCCCAACAAGGAGTTCATAGAAAAACATAAATCTAAATGAACGAAACTGGACAATAACCCTTAATCTTCACATGAGATTGCTAACCAAACCTTTTTGGTTTATATCAGATCTCATAGCTGAAATATATCTTACTTATTAGTATTGAGATATAGTGATTAAAAATCCAATTAAACGTTGTCTTGACTTAGATCAAGAATAGGAAGTAATAAGTTATTCAGCTCGTTTAGCTTCCTATTGAGGTTTATTTTAACCTTAGCTTCTCGAAAGATAGTGATCTAAATTCCAATTTAGCTTTAGATAGAACATAATAGAACTACTAAACAATCATAAGTATTCAGTCACATAACCTTGCAAAGCTTACTTAGAATATCACAAATGTCTCCAAGTTATACAATAGTAACAATGCTCTTAAAATCATTCGAACCGAAAAAGATCAATCCATCAATATACAAATGCAAACACATAAGTAAAAAATACCTCATTTCATTCATTTCAAAGCTAATCAAATACATTTTATGCATTCATCATATTTGATACAGTACTCAACAGCAAAAGAACATCTTTCTTCAAGTAGTACATTTAGAGAATCAAGTTGAAATTCATCATAAAACCAAATTAAACAATCTGAACATCATATCAGATCTACATGCCTTTACCACTTATGGAAACCATCTGCAAAAATTGTCAACATGGGTCAGTTCGGTGAATTGAGCATGATAAGCACTAATTCTTAAAATAATTGCAATCCACCAATTGTTTTCATTAAACAACCTGTTTAAATGAAATCATTTCTTCACATTCCAAACTTAAATAAGGCTATTCATCCTATATGTTAGAGACTAAGAACATATGAATATAACCATTCTTAAGACAAAAAAACTCCTACAAGATAGTTTCTACAATTTCTCAATGGCAGTTAAAACATTCAACAATCTCACAGTCTTAATTCTTTTATCATCGTAACACATTTCAATGGTATTGACAAGTATACCTATTTATATAGCAGCACACATTTTATACCAATCTCTCCATACAATACCTCAATTTATTCTTATTATGCCCTTACCATAGAGATCACAAAAGGATGCAAGAATAAAGCACACAAGGTTTCCTGACTAGGAGAGAGAGAATTTTCCCTTCAACTTATTTATACATAAACATATAAATTATAGTCTAGAAGAAGAAACAGAGTCCATCATAATCCTAAGTCAATAACATTTTGAACTATAATGATTCCTTTAGATTAATGAAAATACATTTACGCATGCGACTAAACAGTCGAAATTACAAGAAGAGCTACAGTTCCATCTAATTCCAAATATAAAAGTCACCTGTAGCTACTAAACGATTCAAGAGTTCATGCAACAAGCATTAATAAATAATCCAACTCCAATAGGCTCAACAAAACTTTCCATATTATTCAACAAACATGAACAATATCCAATGCTATCACCTGTCATGGCACAACTAGTAACTCTTTACCCTGGTCAAGCACAATACTAGATAACACAATAACAGAAGAGGTAACCATGTGTAAACACAACGACATTCCCACTGAGTTGAAACACTCAGCAACATATACAGCTTCATTCAATTAATCAAATCCCTATGATTATACAGCAAGGATGTAAATTAGAAGCCAATTTCAAGAAGAATAATCACAACAAGGTCTTCACAGAAGCCGAATTCCTTATCAATAATTTTCCTTAAAGTTTCATTGCGATACTATGAAATATAACACAACAATATTAAGAAAGAGTCAAAATGATATGCATGCTCAGCGAAGACTCAAATCGAGAAACGAGCCAACACGCAACATATCATGGACTCCAACAGTGTCAATTCCAACCAGTACTTATAACCAAGGTTTTGATTGAAGTTGAATTCATACGACAACAATTCAAGAATCCTAAAAGTACTCACAGCAAAACTTCTACAGAATTTAAAACATAAATTACGTTTCAAGGACTCCATCGAAGTCAATAACATTTAGTATTCTTAACAAAACAACAACATTCATAACCAAGCTTAGAAAGAAGTTTTAAATATGAGATACATTTCAAGGACTCTCACTGAGTCAATACCAACCGTATTCACAACTGAGCTTACACAGAAGTAGAAACACTAGTTACATTTCAAGAACTTCAACAGACTCAAAACCAATGAGTATCCACAACAAGCTTCCGCAGAAGTTAATAACAAACCACCCATTTCAAGGATTCCAACAGTATGCACTATGAAACTACTACAGAAGTTAAAAACATACTATACATTACAAGGATTCCAACAGAATTCTCAACAAAACTTCTTACCAAAGTCGAAACATTAATAACGTTTCAAGGACTCGAAAGGAGTCAAACCTATGTAGTGTTCTCAATTAACCTATACAGAAGTCGCAACATACTATCCATTTCAAGGATTCCAACAGAATTCACAACAAATCTTCTACAGAAGTCAAAACATACTATCTATTGCAAGGGTTCCAATAGTATTAATAACATATAGTATTCACGTCTGAACTTGTACAGAAGCCAAAACATACTATCATTTCAAGAATTCCAACATCAACAATAACATATAGTACTCATGACTAAACTTCTACAGAAGTCGAAATATACTATACATTTCAAGAATTTCAACAGTATCAGTTTCAACAAGTGAAAACATCAAGGCTTCAACTAAAGTCAATATCAAACAAGAAAACATTTCATGGACTCCAACAGAGTCAGTTTCATACATTATCCTTGCAAGCATTTCATTGGAATCTACCAAAATGCAAAACACAACAAGATAATTCAACAACACGAAACCAAGTGTACACCCAACAAGGATTCAACTAAATAATCGAGCTAGCATGAAAACACAACAAGATAATTCATACATTTCTACCATTAAAACCAACTGAACAAAAAATCATCTGAACAGAGTTGTTCTAATGAAATCATTTGAAGGAAAACAAGATTTTTAAAAGTTAGGGCCTAACATGCCTGGTAATGTCACTTAAAAATCTGAAGAAGACCTCTGAATGAGCTCAAGCCTTCTCCTCTTCTTCCACGTTAGATTTAACAACAATAATCTGTTATTTCCATGCCTTACAAACTTTCCTCGACAGAGAAAAGAGCTAGTTATTCTCATAGTTGCCATGCAACACCAAGTAGACTGGTTTGAAGAACCAGTGATCAAACAGAGAGAAAACTAGAGCATATGGAAAACCAAACAACCAACTAGTTTTCCATTTTGCATGCCTTCCCGAGCAATCCATGCTCAGGAACCGAGTTCATTAATTGCATTAAATCCAAAATTTCTGCTCAATCTCCATTTCCACCGACCGCCATAGTTAGCGATGGACAAAAGTAAAACAAAGACCATTTCCATATTTGGTGGCTCTGCCACGTCGGTCTCGTTGGCCATTTGAAATCTCCGCTAAATCCCTTGTCCTTCATGCTTATCCCCTTCATTTAATGCCATAGAAACTACCACCCATGGCTCGCACCCCTTCATAGGTCCCCTTCATCCACTATCATTAGTTAGGTTAGAAACATAGGTTAGATCTTAAGGTGATACTTAGTCTAACTTCCTTAGTGCTAGGTCGCTAACCTTAGGAACATTTAGCTTATAGTTTAGGGCTAGGTTAGATTAGCACTAATCCAACCCATAGGTTATTAACCTTAATAAATCCAGTCTAGGTCTAACAAATAGAATCGTTCAGTATAAGAACCAACAGATATACATTCCCGAAATGGATTGAATCCATCATTGATAATAAGCTAGCAATATGTATACTATAATTTATTACCTGGCTCAAGGTCTAGACCTTCCTGATATTACGATATCAAGAACCAATTCATATAACAAGATCAGCCTGAGTTAACTCCTGAATTGCTCATTCCACACATTCAGACCTTGCAACCTTCATAAGGTCTATAATTTTTGGTTCATCCAGAATAAACTTAAAACATCTCTTGGATCAATGCAACTGATCCAAGGCTGAGTCATAAAGATGGTTAAATCCATAATTCACCCCGAAATCAGATTAAACTCAAGTGCTAAAAGTGAAAGAAATAAAAGATTCCAAGCATATCCTGACTCAGTTAAAGATCTTCAAGAGCAAAGAAGATACAATCCATATCAAGCATGACTTCACAATCAAAGGAACACGTCCTTTTTATAGAAGAAATCATATATCAACACTTGAATGCTCAGGAGGAAGTAACAATAGTTTAGAGTGTTACATAGTGGGCACGGTTTTCTTCAAATCACACAAAAAAAAAGGCATGTTAAGCCCTTCTCCTTAAACCGTTTGGTTTTGTTTAATAGTATCATTAAAACAACCATGCTCTTGTGATGGGGGTTTTGGCTATTTGATTCAATTGTTATGTTGAAATGATTTTAGTTGAGTCATTTTTCCTTGCTGAGTACGACTTGGATAATTCTTTTGTGAAATAGGTGAATGAAATAAGTCTGTTCTTGAGGGGCGACATAATTTACTGATGTTGATGTTTTGAATGGAATGGTTGATTAGTTAATGTGATTTTTGGGTTGAAATGTCTGTTGGGAAAGAATTCAAATTGGGTATTTCTTTGCAATGGGTAAATTGAATGAAATTGTTCAAGCTATGTGAGTTTGTTTTGACAGTGTTGGACATTCGTTCTATTGCCAATATGGGTTTGAGAGTGGTGGAAATGTCTTAGCTATGCGTGCATTATTTCTGAGCGCTGTGGTTTTTTTTTTTGTAAAAATGGAAGGATGAAATGATTCGTATGATGTTTGGTTTGAGATTTCATTATAAAACGAACTCGAATTGAGTATTCTTGTTGTGTTTTGAGGAAAATGAGTGTTTTCTTATTAAAATAATTAATGGAATGAATTTTTCTCTTCCTGTTGTTTGAATTCTTGAATAATGGAAGTAGAGCTTCACTATGCATTACAGGTTGAACTTGCTGTGGGTAACAACAAAGTACAATTTGTTATTTATGAATTGTGTGCGTTGATGGATATAGAAAGCTGTGAAAATATTTGACAAGGCGGCTGTATAATACCGTGTAAGAGGTATGAATTCTTCTAATAACAGTAAGAGAATAGTAGCATCTTTACATTGTTTTCTCTATGATGGATATGATGTTCTACCTACTTGTTCTTAGTATTCATATGTGCCTGATTGAAAGGAAGTTTTGATATGGATGGGAATAGGATAGCCAGTCTATAGAATGGACTGGGTAGAACATGCAAGTTATATGCTGCATCTTGCTGATAAATTCTTTATTGTTTTCATTATAAGTAGAATATGAATGGATTTATTCCTTGCTGCTGGAAAGTGAATTCTCTCATTATTAGGATGAAAGTGTGACTTGTTGTGATTGATGTACAATTTACATGTTATAACGACGTAAATGTCTGTAGCTTGAATTATTTTAAAGGGAAATATATTATGCGGAAAGAATCATATTGTTGGATCATGTCTATGCTAAATAGTGGATATTTGGTTAAACAATTCAAAGAAGTAATATGATCCTTCTTCCTTGTATACGATTAATGATTTTATATATTTCACTTGAATTATTACCATTGATTGGTATCACGCCTGGATTAAATACTCAATGTAGCTAAGAGAAAAGAAAACGAGAGTGGATGGATAATTTGAATTAGTGTTCAATTCTTCTTTCATACCGTTGGTAAATCTGTAACTGTTATGAAATGAATTTTGTACTGCCTTGCTTTAAACATCTACATTTAATTGCTGTTTACTTTTCCCTTCAACATTCGATTGTTGAAATTATACGGGTAGCATGAAAGGAAAGGGAATGGTTCTGCTAGAAGTCTTATTTAAAAATCTAATTGTGAATCTTTCTCTAATTAATGTAAGGGAATGGAAATTACAACATTTATGATTAGAACAAGAGTTTGCATAATTATATTTTCAGTTCTTACAGATGTTTGTAATTTGGAAAGGTTAGAAGGAAATTACTTCCTATAATAATTATTCGGGAAAGAGGGCAGTAATCCTTTGTCTGATTGGGATAGTAATTAGATGATTGAGTTGTTATGTTGTTCATCCTTTTTGGTACTTAATTCTTGGATAATGTTCATTTTTAATGTTTCATAAAAGCAGGGTTCTTTTATTGAGACAGTTAATTAAAAGCACCTCATTTTAAAGACAAGTGCTTAATATTCTCAGTTCAATGAACTGACCCATGCAAGTAATTTTGCAGATGAAACTTGATTACAAATGAAGACATGGTTGTTTTCTGATACTTCTTTTGAATAACTAAAGATGGATTGTATTGATAGCTATTACTCCTCTACGAGGAAATGAGAAAGGAAGAAATTACATTCTTTTATCTTTATGACTTGTAATGTTGTTTGATATAAACAAGTCCAGTCGTTTGGACAGGAAAATGTATAGATTGTAAATCTGAGGGATGAATACAAGTAAAAGTGTGATATTTTCAATAACTGTATCAGTTTGATATTGTTGAATAAGTTTGAGAATATAACATTATACCTTGACTTGGAATTATTTAAATGTTAATGGATGAATTTAAAAGGAAATAACATCTATTCTTTACCTGAATGCAACTTTTACATTGAAATGTGTAATTAGTTCATACTTGGGTTAAGATGGAATTCTGAATTTTTTTACAGTTGTGGAAAAAAATTGGTTAAGTTTAATAGGTTAAACTTATTAGGTTTATCGATAATGGACTGATTAGTTTGAAGATTAAGAAAATAACCAAGAATAGAATATGCAACTCTTCGGTATTGTTGGTTTGAAAATCTATCGCTTGGGAAAATTTATGGATAGATGAGCCAACAGTGTGCAGGGCATAGCCCCTCTTTGAGTCACCAAAGTGAAACTAGTTTATTTATATTCTACCAGCAGGAATCTGTGTAAGTCTCACAATATTTTGCCTTCGGGGGTTTGGGATATCATCCCAGTAGTGGTGTTTCCAACTGCGAAAAGAAAGGAATGAAAGAGAGGATGAAGAAAGATCAGGTCTAAAGGGAGGAAAGAAATGAATTCCAAAGCAGAAAGGTCAGAGGGTTTAAGTTTTGGGATTGGTAGTAAACAGAGCCAAATCTACTTGCATAAACGAATAAAGCAATACTGATGAATAAATGACAAAAAAGTAGAGATAGATTCAACAGAATAAACGCATAGGTCTGACATAAGAAAGATCAGATGCCCATAGCACACATATTCAACATAAAGTCTTAATATTTTCATTAATATCTTCTTCTGTTACAAAAACTACAAAGCCTCTTCTTCTCACTTCTATTTTTCATCTAAAAGATATCCACTCCTGAATACAAATAGTATTCGAGTATTTATAGAAGAAGGAGAAGAAGGGAAGCAAAAAGGAACCAACCACCTAATTACAAAAATATCTTACAATAGATTACAAAGACATGTGTTGACTTTTGACAACTTGGTGGATGACATCATCCCATGGTGCAACATGGATGATGTCATAATTTGTGTCAACACACTTTAAATATTTTACAAGGAGAAATTTGGGAAGAAAGAAACTATTCGTCGTCATCCTGCGGCTGGAAGGGGGAATCCTGCTTTTGCTGCTTGGGTGACAAGATGTGGAACTGGGCACGGTACTCCATGAACTTGCTGATCATGGGTTGGAGTTGATCCTCAGAAGGATCCTTGTGTTGATCGTTGATAGCTTCGCAAGTCTCCCGCTCGTGTGTGAGATTTTCTGGGATTTTTAAATAATCATTCTGTGCCTCTATTAGGTACCCGATGAAGTCACGACACGCCAATAGGTTGTTGATGGATTCGCTGTCAAATGTGACCTCTGGCCCCAGTCCCTATGAAATGATATCCTTGAATATATGAATAGTTTCCTCAACCTGTCTTAAGGTGAAAGAAGAGGTCAGCAAACATAGCGACATCCTTAGGACAATTTGTTCCATTTGATGCATTGCATCCTGGGCTTCCTCTTTTACTTTTTCGATCTTCTCCAGGATGAACTCGAACTGATCCACCTAATAATCCAGAGTAGAAAGGATTTTATTGAGGGCTCTTGGGTGTCCAAAGACGCCAAACTTGACTAGATATTCGACTGAATAGTCAAACATTTTCTGAAAGGTCTCGTGTTACATCCTTACATGATCTAGCTCTTCGGAGATAGGTCCTGCTATCACCTGGAGTTCTCTGTTCATCTGATTGATGTTCTGATATAACCCGGTGAACTTAGCGATTACTCCTTCACTGTCCTTGAGGATCTGGCTCCTCAAGGTGGAAACTGCCATGCCCTGCTCATCGATTTTAGCATATTCATTTATTTTATCCTGACTCAGAGGCTCAAGAGTTTCGGCGGTAGTTGTGGGAGGTGCATTGCCCATCTTCTGCAAGGCATGGAGAAGATGTTTATTTTGCTCCTTTAGCAGTGTTTTCTCTTCCTTTACTTCCTGGAGTTTCTTGCAAAGGGCGTCAACTGTAGATAGGGCCTCTCCTTACAGGATTTCTGAAGATGTCCCCATTGTGACTTGAGTCACTGTGTAATCTGTCAAAGACAAATCCTTCTTATCTTTCAAAGGATTGGGCTATGCAATCTTCATCACTCTCTCCCCTGATGCACTCTAAGAGAAGTGGGTTATGGGATTTTACTTCTTGGCCCCTTTTGATGGGATTACGGAGAAGTACATCGGTGTGATGGGAACTTTCCTCTTCTGTTGACTCAGGTGCTAGGAGATCCAGGCTGGACTTATGGGAGAAGGACCACAAATGGAAAAGGGAGCAGCTGCAGTAGTAAAAGGGAAAAACACGGAGACACTTTGAGGCGGCATTGAGAGGGAAGTCGAGGATGTGCTCACGGGAGGAAGAGATACTGCAGAGGAGGAAGACATAGGAATGGAAGGGAGCTCAGAGATGAGGGAAGAAATGGAGGGGGACAGCTCCGCGAGAGAAGAGAAGATGGATGAGGAAAAAGGGGGAACAGTAGAAGATGGGGGAGAGGACACGACCAAAGGAATGGTCACTTGGGTCACTCGAGAAGGGGAAGGAGGAGAAGGAGAAGGGACATAAGGGACCTCAATAGTTACATTCGTGGCCACACCCTAAGTGGATGTGCCTATTGGAACATCTTCCACTGCTTCTTCTTCTAAGATTTTCACGATTACAACCCGTTCTTGTTAAGTGGAAGGAGGGCTTTCAGTGGCTTTCTCTTGGGTGGAGTTGGATTCACCCTCTTTGCCTTTACCCTTGCCCTTTGGTAGCTATTTTTCCTGAGGAGGTGCGTTGCCTAACAGAGATGTGGTGAAATCAACTCCGAGGTAGATGAGACCATTCATTCTGCACCAATGCTTTGTTCTTCATAGAGTCTCTTTAACCCTTTCTTCAATTGTTTGGGGTGCTTTGGTCTTGTCAATCACAGCAAACGGCCAGTCATCTCCAGCTGTATCTAAATATACCTGATCAATTTCTTGATCAGCAGTTTGATAACCTTTTGGGACGATGGCTACGCCGTACTGGATGATTTCGGCCAAGGCCAAGTGGGAGTGGTCCTTCCTTCTGAGTTCAACCTCATGGTACAGGTCGATATATATATCCTCGATCTATTGAATATGAATTGGATCGATTTTTTCCCTAGGGAGGAAATTCCTTGGGTCGAAGGTGGGCCTAGCCGGGAATTTGTGCTTTAGATTCAGTAATTCCAACTCTGCAAGCATCTCCTGGGCTTTGTGATGTGAAACAAAAGTATACCTTCCCACTGTAAGGGGGAAAGGAGTTCCACCCTTCTTCCTCTTTAAGCACTTCTCATGGTAGATAATGAACTGTCTTGATAGCTCCAACATGATTAGCTTGGGACTGGCATACCTTGGAAATTTGGTTGGTTTTCCCAAGAAGTTGGCTGCCCTTAGGTAGGTGAAGGTAGGGAATTACATGAACAAGGCTCCCCACTTTTCTGTCATTGTCACAATGCTCTTGGTCATACGACCGTGAGTCATGTTTGGCCTCAAAAGGTAGATGACGTCATAGAAGAAGGCATCGTTGATCTTTGTAAATTGTGGAATATTGTTTTCCAGCTTCAGCTCTAGATAGTATTTGTATATTTTAACCTGGGGCCAAACCCCACACCACATTAGAGCTGGATAGTCTCTCTCTGAAGCCGCAACATAGACTACATAGGAGTTCATATAGAACCTCCCCGTTGTGGTAAGTTGTTGGAGCTGCTCAGATATTGTGCTGCTTATGATCTCCGCCCACTCAAAGTGTTGATCGAGCACATTTTTATTCATTGTTTCTAAGTACCTCAGCATCCACTTGTGAAAGTAATGGGCATCAGGAAGCCCGACTACTCTACTCAGGAATGTGATTGTATCACTAAGTTTGTCTGAAAATTCACTGCAATGAATGGCTTGTGGCCATCGGGTCACCACCTTTTTGTTCTTCAGGTATACTTCGTTCATCAACTGCATCAACTGATCCTCATTATCATCCGAAGCCTTGATGCAATCTTCCTGGCTTATGGCCACAAAGTGCTGGTGGTGAGGAATGCCGAGCATAATTTCAAAGTTTCAGGTAGTGAGGTTGATTATGACCTCACCCTTCTCATTTACGACACACCTAGTGTCTTTATTGTTTTAGTGGGCCACCACCATCATAAATTCATTATTTACTGCACTGATTGGGATCCCCCTAGCAAAATGCAATGTACTGCCCATCAGTTTGTCCATCCAGGGACTTCTTGTAGCCTTTTTGGTTCTGGACCAGAAATCCTCCATGTCAATGTATCCGAGCTCAGAATCCCTTATATCTAGGTCGCATTCTGATTGGGACTCGGGCATCCTGACCCTCTGATATTTGTACTTCATCTCTTCTTCCGTGAGTTTGGATTTTCCCTTAGACTTGGTTAGTTTCTTGCTTGATGTTGACATATGTAACTCTGAACTCAATTGCTGATCTGCAAGAAGAAGTGAAACCCAATGCAAGAAAGTCATATCAGCTATTTGATCTTCCATTAAAGCGTCAACAGAATAAAGAGTTAGTGATTTTAAGGCCTCAGGGCGCAGGGTGCATGAATACTACAGGTTACAGGGCTAAATAATATGGTGCACAGGAAAGGGCTGCTACAAGGGATAAATCAGCACCAAAGGGCGCATGGCGCATGGGAATTACAGGTTACATTTTTTGTTGTTGCAAGTAGAAGTGAGCCTACGCCATAAGTATGCATTTTATAAAGGGCGCGGATATTTTTCATGTTACACAGGTACAGGATGCGGAAAATGGTGCAAGTTTAATGCGTGTAACATCATTTTTTCATGCACCATAGGGGAAATTGGCGCGGTGCATGGAAAGTCTGCATAACATGATGTTGTTGTAACAATGGATGCGCTTGCACATTTTTAATAGTTGTACTTAGCGCATATAAATTTAATGTTGCATACATGCAGGGTGCGCCAATGGAGCAAGGTTTTGTAATGTTGCATGCAAGTTTGGTGCCCCAAGAGGGTGCAGGGAAAGCAGTTGTAACAAGTAAGGGAAGTGCACCATGAGGGTGCATCTGTTCTTTATGTAACAGGCATGGTATGTGCGCCATTGGCGTGACTGTTTATCATGTTGTAGGGGTGGCAGATGCACCAAAAGAGGAAACGAAAATGTCTTATTTTCAAGCCATGATTCTTTCTTCTGAGGGGTTACATGCATTTAAGCTTCTTTTTAAGGATATCTTTGGGTGATGAAGAAGCTAAAAAATGAGAGTTTCAAGAAATCTTTTTAGGACAGAGTCCCCTTTACCAGCAGATCTGGAAAGAGGGGGAAATGCATGGGGAAGAATAGAGAAAAATAGCAAGGAGGGGGTTGAGTTCATGATTTCACAGTCTTATTTAACCCAATCCACACCAACAAGCAACCAAAAACCAAAACACAAAATGCACAAAAGAAATGAGGACCTCCTATCTGGATTATATAATGGAGAAGTGTGAAACCGGGTCCACGAAGTGATTTGAAAACGATAGGGCAGGTGCGCTGATAGGTACAGAGAGAAGAAGAAATTGCATGATTCTGGCTGATGAAAATGACAGTGCAGATTCACCTATATATATATAGGTGAGGAGGTAATAAATGCACTAACCACTTTTTCAAGTGGCGCATGAAACGTGTTGTCGACACAAGAAAGCATGTGCCCTTTGGCGCATCAAAATACCTGTCAAGATGAAGTTATGTGCGCCTTTGGCGCACCGAAAGTTTTGTTGACACAAGAATGTGTGCCCTTGGTGCTCCAAAAATTTCTGCAACAAAATTATTGTTGACATGAAGGCGCATGCGCCTTAGCACATGCAAGAAAGGCACAACATAGTGAGGCGCACCAAAACACCTGTTGACACTTCAAACCGTGTGCTAAAGGATTGAAAGGGGGTGCATGAATACTTTATGTTGCATAGACAGTATGTGCGCCTAACCAAAAAATACCAAAAAAGGTTAAGTTCGGAAAACTAGATTTCCCGGGAAGGGATTTTTACAACGTTCCGAACGCAAGGAGTCCCTAACGTGGGACCGGAACAAAATTTTGGTAGGGTTATCTGTAAAATTTCCCTTGCCAATTTTATAGGATAACAGCTGGCTCTTTCTAGGGACTATCCCTGAGAAAACCTCAGGGGTAGAGAATCCCAGATCTCATGTGCCTACCCATTAGGTAACAGATTCAAAAACAAGGGAGACCATAAAGGGAAACACACAACCAACAAATGCAAACACACAACAAAAGAAAACACAATACAAAAGCAAACTGTACAAAGAAGAGAGTAATCTTTAATTCCTGAAGATTTTCAAATGTTTCCCGCTATAGGGAAGCAAGAGATCAGTTCCATCCAGATATGAGAGATATAAACTATTCTCTCCATTGAGCTGCTTGATCTTGAAAGGCCCTCTCCACAGGGAGTCAAACTTTCCGTGCATGCCCTTTGGCTCTCTTCGTTTGTCCCACAAAAGGACGAGGTCTCCCACCTGGAAATTTCTTTGCTTATCCTTTTTATCGAACAATCTTTTAACCTAATTCTGATGTTCGGTGATCTTTTTGACCACCTTTACTCTCTTTTCTCTGAGCTCTACTAGATACATGATCCTCTTTTCAAGGTAATTTTGAAAAGTCTCATCTTCAATTGCCCATGCCAGGCGTAGAGTAGGGAGTTCAGTGGAAATGGGAAGCTTGGCATCAGTGCCATATAACACTTGAAAAGGTGACATACCGAGAGATCTCTTGGGAGTAATGCGGTCTACCCACAAAGCATCATATAAGGACTTGTGCCACATTCGTTGATTCTCATCCACTAGCTTTCATATGATGGTCACCAAGTTTTTGTTGCTTGATTATTCCTGACCATTTACCTAAGGGTAATAATCCAAGGTGTGAGCTAAATTTATTTCGTATTCATAGAAAAAACCAACAACTTCTTGTGAAGAAAAGTTGGAAGCATTATCAACAACAATCTTGTTTGGAACACCAAACCTGACAATGATATTTTCTTTGATAAAACTGCAAACAACCTCAGAAGTGACATGTTTGACAGGTATGGCTTCCACCCATTTGGTGAAGTAATCTGTTGCTGTTAGGACATAACTATGTTTGGCACTCAATTGGGGATTGAGTGCACCGATAAAATCGATTCCCCACTGCCTGAATGGTTCGTTGACAACGACCGGCCTGAGGGGAAAAGCAATCAGCTTGGGCTTGCCGACAAACTACTGGTAAGGCTCACACTTTGCTACCCAGGTAGCTGTATCTTGGAAAAGCGTTGGCCAATAGTACCTGGCCCAGATGATCTTGTGTGCCATCATGGAAGAGGATAAATTTCCTCTATAGGATGAATTATGAAAACTTTCAAGTAGCTCCACCTGCTATGGCTTGTCGACACATCGCAAGAAGACGCCATCTATCCCACGTTTGTATAAACCGTCATCCTATATGACATATTTGGCTGCTCTGAGCTTTATAGCATGCTTCTCCTTTGCAGTTAGGTGAACTAGGAATTATTCATAGGTGAGGAAGAAAGCAATATCGAAATACCACTCATCACTGGTTGTGACGAATAGGACCCGAGGTAGTGAATCAGGTTTCTCCAACTGACTTTGTGCTTCATTGGTGCAATCATCTTCTCCTTCGGAAACTTCTGACCCTTGGTTTTCGGCCATAAGTTGACATAGGCCTTTTCCTCTTACCAACTTGGTTGGTCTTATATCCAGATCGTACTCCTAGGCCTTTGCAATCCAATTTCCTCACAAGCTTCCTAACTCCTGTTGAGTTAAAATTGACTTGACTACCGTGTCAGGGACCAGCACTACTGTATGAGAATTTAAAATGTAATACCTGAAGTTTTTTACTACTTTGACAACGGCGAAGGCATGCTTTTCTAACTAGGACAATTTTTAATTCGTGAGGCTTGAGGGGAGAGCTCATAAACACAATCGAAGATTCAACATCCTCAGAATTCTTTTGCATCAAGATGGTAGATATAGTATGCTCAAATGCATAACTATACATGATAAAATCTTTGGAGAAATCGGGACATGCCAGGACTAGTGCATGGGTGACAGAAGCTTTTATTTCTTCAAACAACCTCTTCCCTTCTTCGCTCCATCAGAAAGTTGGTGACCCTTTCATCATGTCTAATATATGACGAGTCTTTTTAGCAAAGTTGGGAACAAAGCACCTGAGAAAGTTCACCTTTCCAAAGAAAGAGTGGACACCAGTCTTGCTTGTAGGAAAAGTAAGGCTCTGAATAGCCTTAACTCTTTCGGTATCTATCTTCGTTCCTTCTTTTCTAACAACATGTCCTAGCAACTTTCCTTCTGTGACTCCAAAAACAGACTTTTTTGGGTTCAGGGAAATCCCATGTTCTCGGCACCTGGCCAATACTTGCTCCAAATGATCGCAATGATCATTTCATTATTTAGAGAACACAGTTAAGTCATCCAAATAAACCACAATGACCTTCCCCATCATACCTTTGAATGCAAGGTCCATAGCCTGCTGAAAAGTTTTTGCCAGCATTGGTCAGGCCAAAAGGCATCCTACTGTAGGCAAACGTGCCCCAGGGAGTAGTGAATGCTATTTTAAACTGGTCTTCAGGTGAGACTCCGATTTGATTGTAGCCTGAAAAACCATCAAGCATGGACAAAATTTCTGATCCAGTTACCGCTTGTAGAATTTGATCCATTATAGGAAGTGGGTAGTTATCCTTTAAGGACATCTGATTCAGGTTTTGAAAATCTACGCATATGCGTATTTCATCATTTTTCTTGCACACTGGCACAATGTTTGCCACCCAAGTACTGTGATGGATAGGAAAAATTATTCTTGCATCCAGCATTTTTTGAATTTCAACCTGGATAGTACCTGAGATCTTTGGGTTATAATGCCTCTGCTTCTGGCAAAAGGCTTTGACATCCTCTTTCAACGGGATGTCATGCTGGACATATTTTGGCTTAAAATACTTTAGATCAGCATAGGACCATGCCAATACATAAATGTATTTCTTCAGCAGTTTGAAAAACTTCTACTTTTCTTCAGGTGTGCAACATTTTCTGATGTTTACAAACTGCGGATGTTCTACTGATCCTAAATTAACCGGTTCAGTTTCTGGGGAAGAGCCAGTATCATCTCACCTTTTATTTTTTACAAAACGATCATGCCTATCGAACAACCACTCTAAAGAAACCAGGCCCTTCATAATTTTATTTCCTTTGAGCTGACATATTCCGTCATTCCCTTTGGATTCATTGTCTTGATCGGTGACTGATTCATGGCACATGGAAGTGGATCCTTCAAAATGAAGTTCCTTAAAATTTTCTGCCTTTTCTAGAAAGGAAATGAGTTGATTTTCATCGTTGAATACTTTCCAATGCTTAGAATTATCTGGCAAACTTGGGAGGAAAACCACCTCAATGGTGTATTTGTCTGTTTTCAAACCTGGGTGAGGGAGCATGAGGGATATTGAAACGACCAATGAATTGGCCATGTCATTCTGAGCTCTTGGAATGGATTTTATTGAAAAATCATCAAATTCTTCGATGCTTTCCCACACCGCGTTGTGGTAATGCCTGAGCCTCTCATTCTTTACTTGATATATCCTCTTAACTTGATTCATGACTAGCTCTGTATCACCTTGTAATTTAATATTTTTGATCCCTCTTTCTTTTGTGGCTTGCATGCCAAGTAACAGAGATTCATACTCAGTAGTATTATTTGTGTTGAAAAACTGCAACTTGAAAGAGAGAGGAATAATCTCCCCTTCGGGAGATATTAGCATGGCTTCGGCGCGACATCCACTAGTCGCACAGCTGCCATCAAACTGCAAAGTCCAGATCTTTTTAAGATCTTATTCTTGGATGAGAACAACCATTTTTCCAGACTCGGTAGACAATAAATAGTTCCCCATTCCTGATGATTCAAAAATAATTTGGGCTTTGGGCTCCTCAGAGTTGGTAACCAAGTACTTATTTTGTGATTCTGGCTCCAATGTCTGCATTACACCTTTGACAGGGATTCTAGCCTTGGACCAGTGCATATGAATCTCCCCACCAACTTCACTGCAAAAACTTCTTCCCAGCAAAATTCCATAGGCTGCTGGAATGTCGACAACGAGAACGGTCATTTTTACTCTTTTCTTTAGGAACGTCGCAAATGAAAACTGCGCGTCTTTGATCTGACCAATCAGCGGAACCTACTTGGTTTCCAAAGAATAACATCTGCCAAAAGGCTTGGTAAGGGTGAGGCCCAGAGCATGGGCGAAATTTTGCCGGCATGACGTTATCAGAAGCTCTAGAATCAATTATGCAGTTACTTAGTTTGTGGCCATTGATTAGGAGGGAGAGGTAGAAAGGTTCTATCTTGCCTGATGCAAAAGTCGAAGCAGCATTTATGTGGGATGCAGGAGGAGTGGAAAGGATTCCTTTTAGGGAAATCTGAGGAGATATGATAGCTTGGCTTTCAATATACTTGGTCAACCTTACAAGCTGTTCGGGGTTCAATTGAAGATACTCGGCTTCAGACATTTGGATCTTGGTCTTTTTAGCATGATCTATGATGTCAAACACGGCCAAGGCTTGAACTAGTGAAGGAATGAGTCCCTCACTTCACGATGGTAGAGTAGGATTATTGGTCTTCATGGAAATAGAAGAAGGCTGATTTGGAGGAGAGATGGGGGTAAAAGATTTCTTTGTAAAAGACTTAACAGGGGGTTGAGTAGGAAGAGGATTACCTCTTTTTAGCAATGGTTGGAGGTGTGTTTAACACGGCCTTCTCTTTTCGCACATTGGCAATGACCTCTACTTCTTTTCCTTGCGAGTGGGTAAAAACAACATATGATTGTCCCACTTACATACCCTTGTGTACCCTCTTCTTCGTCGGATTCTTCATCTTCAAATTCCATATACCCCGATAGTAGAGTCACCAGTCGGTTCATCAACATCTTGATCATCTTTACCTTGAGACAAAGGTTCTTCGTAATTTTGTCTCCTCTTCTTTGATTTTGACTAAAGCATTGACCGGAGGAGCCTCAAGCGCCAACCGTGGAGCAGTTGCAGGCAAGCACGGCCTTTGAGGAACATTGTTGGAAATAAAATTCCTCCGTGGGATATCCCGATATGAGGAACTGGGGGAAGCTTGGGCTAACTGCTTCTTTAATGTGAGTAAGTCATTCGCCATCTTTTGAAATGCCGGATCAGATGAAGTAGCGGGAGAAGGGCCCAAAGATTTAGGCTTGGATGATTACCTTTTTAATTCGCTAGACATTAGCAAGTTATCTTCAATTCGGATGGCAGCGGCCTAGGCGAAAGAATCAAGGTAGCTACTTGTTCTTGTAGGAGTAAGAAACTTACTTTTGAACTCATAGCATTCACGAAGAAACACTTCTGATTTTTCGGTGTTGGAAGCATGGCAACAGGCACACGGTTGATTAATTCATTGAACCTGGCGATAAAATCACGCATGGTCTCATTGGCCTCCTTCTTTAGGTGAGTAATCTGTGATAACAATGCAAATGCATCTTCTGAAGGCTTGTACCTGTCTTCAAAAGCATCCTGCAAGGTGGGCCTAACTGGTAATAGATCCGGTCGGCAAATGCTGAAACCATTCTGCTGCGGGCCCTTGTAAAGTTTCCAGAAATAGGCGAACCGACACATCTTCATGGGTCACATCTAGGATACTGCATGACATGATGAATGCAGATATGTGTGAATCCATGCTTTGGTTTCCGCTCCCATCAAATTTGGGAAAATTCTTTCGGTTTCCATGTGGGAGCGCGTGAATAGGATGCGGCAAGGCCAGGGGACCCATAGCATTTCCCCATGGTACCACCATCTAGATGGGTGGAAAAAGAACACAGGTTGGAAGTATAGTTCCACTGAGTAGTAAGGCACTATGAAGGGATGTGGAGGCTCCTTGTGAAAACCGGTTCTTTCGTGGAGGTGAGGCGCTTCTGGCTAACCAATCATCTGAACTTAGTCATGAAAAGTGTGCCAGTGTTATACTGAAGTTGTGCCATTGAAGCAGATCAAAAGTAGGATCGACTTCTCCATGAGCTTTCCTGCTACGAGTAAATGGTTCACCTGCCAGTGTACCTTCCCGATATGTAATATGGTGAAGCAGATTATAAAAACTCTTTTTGGTTGTACTTGCTGATTGATTTATGGATAGATGAGCCAACAGTGTGCAGGGCATAGCCCCTCTTTGAGTCAGCAAAGTGAAACTGGTTTATTGCTATTCTACCAGCAGGAATCTGTGCAAGTCTCACAATATTCTACCTTCGGGGGTTTGGGATCTCATCCCAGTAGGGGTGTTTCCAACTGCGAAAAGAAAGGAATGAAAGAGAGGATGAAGAAAGATCAGGTCCGAAGGGAGAAAAGAAATGAATTCCAAAGCAGAAAGGTCAGAGGGTTTATGTTTTGGGATTGGTAGTAAACAGAGCCAAACCTACTTGCATAAACGAATAAAGCAATACTGATGAATAAATGACAAAAAAGTAGAGATAGATTCAACAGAATAAACACATAGATCTGACATAAGAAAGATCAGATGCCCATAACACACATATTCAGCACAAAGTCTTAATATTTGCATTAATATCTTCTTCTGTTACAAAAAGTACAAAGCCTTTTCTTCTCACTTCTATTTTTCATCTAAAAGATATCCACTCCTTGAATACAACAAGTATTCAAGTATATATAGAAGGAGAGAAGAAAAGAAGAAAAAGCAAACCAACCACTTAATTACAAAAATATCTTACAATAGATTACAAAGTCATTTGTTGACTTTTGACAACTTTGGTGGATGACATCATCCCATGGTGCAACATGGATGATGTCATCATTTGTGTCAACATGACTTTAGATATTTTACAAGGAGAAAGTTGGGAAGAAAGAAACTATTCGTCGTCGTCCCGCGGCTGGAAGGGGGTATCCTGCTTTTGCTGCTCAGGTGACGAGATGTGGAACTGGGCACGGTACTCCATGAACTTGCTGATCATGGGTTGAAGTTGATCCTCGGAAGGATCCTTGTGTCGATCGCTGATAGCTTCGCAAGTCTCCCGCTCATCTATGAGCTTTTCTGGGAGTTTGGAATAATCATTCTCTGCCTCTATCAGGTACCCGATGAAGTCACGACATTGATGGATTCGGCCAACAGGTTGTTGATGGATTCGGCATCGAATGTGACCTCTGGTCCCAGTGAAATGATCTCCTTGAAGATCTGAATAGTTTCCTCAACCTTTCTTAAGGTGAAAGAAGAAGTGAGCAACCCTGGAGACATTCTGAGAACAATCTGTTCCATTTGATGCATTGCATCCAGGGCTTCCTCCTTTACTTTGTCGATCTTCTCCAGGACGAACTCCAGCTGATCAACCCGATAATCCAGAGTAGAAAGGATTTTATTGAGGGCTCTAGGGTGTCCAAAGACGCCGAACTTGACCAGATCTTCGACTGAACAGTCGAGCATTTTCTGAAAGGTCTCGTGTTGCATCCTGGCATGATCAAGCTCTTCGGAGATGGGTCCTGCTATCGCCTGGAGTTCTCTGTTCGACCGATTGATATTCTGATATAACTCGGTGAACTTAGCGATTACTCCCTCGCTTTCCTTGAGGATTTGGCTCCTCCAGGTGGAAACTGCCATGCCCTGCTCACCGATTTTAGCATATTCATTGATTTTATCCTGACTCAGAGGCTCAGGAGTTTCGGCGGCAGTTGTAGGAGGTGCACTACCCATTTTCTGCAAGGCGTGGAGAAGATGTTTATTTTGCTCCTTTAGCAGCCTTTTCTCTTCCTTTGCTTCCTGGAGTTTCTTGCAAAGGGCGTCAACTGCAGATAGGGCCTCTCCTTGCAGGATTTCTGAAGATGTCCCCATTGTGACTTGAGTCACTGTGTAATCTGTCGAAGACAGATCCTTCTTATCCTTCAAAGGATTGGGGTATGCAATCTCCATCACTCTCTCCCCTGATGCACTCTGAGAGAAGCGGGTTATCGGTTTTTGCTTCTTGGCCCCTTTTGATGGGATGACGGAGAAGTCCATCGGTGCGATGGGAACTTTCCTCTTCTGTTGACTCAGGTGCTGGGAGATCCAGGCTGGACTTATGGGAGAAGGACCAGAAATAGAGAAGGGAGGCAGCTGCAGTAGTAGAAGGGAAAAACGTGGAGACACTTGGAGGCGGCATTGAGAGGGAAGCCGAGGAAGTGCTCACGGGAGGAAGGGATACTGCAGGGGAGGAAGACATAGGAATGGAAGGGAGCTCAGAGATGAGGGAAGAAATGGTGGGGGACAGCTCCGCGAGAGAAGAGAAGATGGATGATGAAGAAGGGGGAACAGTAGAAGATGGGGGAGAGGACACGACCAAAGGAATGGTCACTTGGGTCACTCGAGGAGGGGAAGGAGGAGAAGGAGAAGGGACAGAAGGGACCTCAATAGTTACAGTAGTGGCAACATCCTGAGTGGATGTGCCTATTGGAACATCTTCCACTGCTTCTTCTTCTAGGCTTTTTAGGATTACAACCCGTTCTTGTGAAGCGGAAGGAGGGCTTTCAGGAGCTTCCTCTTGGGTGGAGCTGGACTCACCCTCTTTACCTTTCCCTTTGTTCCTTTGGCTAGCTTGTTTTGACTGAGGAGGTGCATTTCCCAACGGAGATGTGGTGAAATCAACTCTGAGGTAAATGAGGCCATTCATTCGGCACCAATGCTATGTTCTTCACAGATTTTCCTTGACCCTCTCCTCTATTGTTTGAGGAGCTTTGTTCCTGTCAATCACAGTGAAAGGCCAATCATCCCCATTTGTGTCAAGGTATACCTGATCAACTTCTTGATCAGTAGTTTGATAGCCTTTTGGGATGATGGCTACACCGTACTGGATGATTTCAGCTAAGGCCAAGCGGGAATGATCCTTCCTTTTTAGCTTGACCTCATGATATAAGTCACTGTAAATATCCTTCGATCTGAGGGATGTGGATCAGATCGAGTTTGGCCCTGGGGAGACAATTTCTTGGGTCGAAGGTGGGCCTTGCTGGGAAGTTATGTTTTAGATTTAGCAGCTCCAGTTCTACAAACATATCCTTCGCCTTGTGGTGAGAGAGACAAGTATACCTACCCACTGTGAGGGGGAAAGGAGTTCCACCCTTCTTTCTCTTGAGACACTTCTCGTGGTAGGTGATAAGCTGTCTCGACAGCTCCAACAGGATCAACTTGGGACCGGCATATCTTGGCAGTTTGGTTGGTTCCCCCAAGAAGTTAACTGCCCTCAGATAAGGTGAAGGTGGGGAATTGAGTGAACAAGGCCCCCAATTTCTCTGTAGCTGCTACGATGCTCTTGGTCGTACGACCGTGAGTCATATTTGGCCTCAGAAGGTAGATGATGCCATAGAAGAAGGCATCGTTGATCTTTGTGAACTGGGGAATACTATTTTCCAGCTTCAGTTCTGGATAGTATTCATATATTTTAACTTGGGGCCAAACCCCGCACCGCATTAGAGCTGGATAGTCTCTTTCTGAAGCTGCAGCATAGACTACGTAGGAGTTCATATAGAACCTCCCCGTTGTGGTAAGTTGTTGGAGCTGCTCAGATATTGTGCTGCTTATGATCTCCGCCCACTCAAAGCGTTGATCGGGCACATTTTTGTTCATTGTTTCTAAGTATCTCAGCATCCACTTGTGAAAGTAATGGGCATCAGGAAGCCCAAATACTCTGCTCAGGAACGTGATTGTATCACTGAGTTCCTCTGAAAAGTCACTGCGATGAATGACTTGTGGCCATCGGGTCACCACCTTTTTGTTCTTCAGGTATACTTCGTTCATCAGCTGCATACACTGATCCTCATTGTCATCCCAAGCCTTGATGCAATCTTCCTGGCTTACGGCCACAAAGTGCCGGTGGTGAGGAATGCCGAGCATTATTTCAAAGTGTCGGGCAGTGAGGTTGATTATGACCTCGCCCTTCTCATTATGGACACATCTTGTGTCTTTGTTGTAGCAGCGGGCTACTACCATCATGAACTCATTGTTTACGGCACTAACTGGGATCCCTCCAGCAAAATGTAGTGCCACTGCCCATCAGTTTGTCCATCCATGGACTTCTTGTGACCTTCTAGGTTCTGGCCCAGAAATCCTCCATGTCAATGTGACCCAGTTCTGAGTCTCTGATGTCTAGGTCACACTCTGCCTGGGATTCGGGCATCCTGACCCTCTGATATTTATACTTCATTTCTTCTTCTGTGAGCTTGGCTTTGCCCTTAGATTTGGTAGGTCTCTTGCTTGATGTTGACATATGTAACTCTGAACTTAGTTGCTGATCTGCAAGAAGAAGAAGTGAAACCCAACGCAAGAAAGTCATATTAGCTGTTTGATCTTCCATTAAAGCGTCAACAGAAGAAAGAGTTAGTGATTTTAAGGCCTCAGGGCGCAGGGCGCATGAATACTGCAGGTTACAGGGCTAAATAATATGGCACACAGAAAGGGCTGCTGCAAGGGATAAATCAGCGCCAAAGGGCGCATGGCGCATGGACACTGCAGATTGCATTTTTTGTTGTTGTAAGCATAAGTGCGCCTGCGCCCTATGTATACATTTTATAAAGGGAGCGGATATTTTTCATGTTACACGGGTACAGGATGCGCCAAAGGGTGCAAGTTAAATGCATGTAACATCATTATTTCATGCGCCACAGGGAACTTGGCGCGGCGCATGGAAGGTCTGCATAACATGATGTTGTTGTAACAATGGATGCGCCTGCGCCTTATAACAGTTTTGTACTTGGCGTATATAAGTTGGTGTTGCATGGATGCAGGGTGAACCAATGGCACAAGTTTTAATAATACAACATATGAGTTTGGTGCGCCAAGTAGGGCGCAAGGAAAGTGGTTGCAACAAGCCAGGGAAGTGCACCTTGAGGGTGCAGCTGTTCTTTATGTAACACGCATGGTATATGTGCCATTGGTGCAACTGTATATCATGTTGCAGGGGTGACAGATGCGCCAAAAGAGGAAATAACAGTGTCTTATTTTCAAGCCATGATTCTTTCTCTGAGGGGTTTACATGCATTTAAGCTTCTTTTGCAGGGTATCTTTGGGTGATGAAGAAGCTAAAAAAAGAGTTTCCAAGCAATCTTTTTAGGACAGAGTCCCCTTTACCAGCAGATCTGGAAAGAGGGGGAAAAATGCATGGGGAAGATAGAAAAAAAGCAAGGGGGGGGGGGAGTTCATGGTTTCACAGCTCTTTTTTAATCCAATCCACACCAACAAGCAGCCAAAAACCAAAACACAAAACACACAAAAGCACAGAGGACCTCTTACCAGGATATATAATGGAGAAGTGTGAAACTGGGTCCACGAAGTGATTCGAAAACGACAGGGCAGGTGCGCTGACAGGTACAGAGGGAAGAGAAAATCACGTGATTCTGTCTGATGAAAATGACAGTGCAGATGCGCCTATATATAGGCGAGGTGGTAATAAATGTGCCACCAACTTTTTCAAGTGGCGCATGCCAAAAGTGCTGTCGACAAAGAAAGCATGCGCCCTTTGGCGCACCAAAACACCTGCCAACACGAAGTTATGTGCGCCTTTGGTGCACCAAAAAGTTTTGTTGACACAAGAATATGTGCGCCCTTGGTGCACCAAAAAGTGGCGCAACAAAAGTATTGTTGACATGAAGGCGCATGCGCCTTGGCGCATGCAAGAAAGGCACAACATAGTGAGGCGCACCAAAACGCCTGTTGACACTTCAAACCGTGCGCCAAAGGATTTAAAGGGGGCGCATGAATCTTGATGTTGCATAGTCATTATGTGCGCCCGACCAAAAAAGACCAAAAATGGCTAAGTTCGGAAAACTAGATTTCCCGGGAAGGGATTTTGCAACGTTCCGAACGCAAGGAGTCCCTGACGAGGGACCAGAACAAAATTTTGGTAGGGTTATCTGTAAAATTGCCCTTGCCAATTTTACGGGATAACAGCTGGCTCTTTCTGGGGACTATCTCTGAGTGAACCTCAGGGGTAGAGAATCCCAGATCTCACGTGCCTATCCATTGGGTAACAGAGTCAAAAACAAGGGAGACCGGAAAGGGAAACACACAACCAACAAAAGCAAACACACGACAAAAACAAACACACAACTGAAGTAAACTGTACAAAGAAGAGAGCAAGCTCTACTTCCTGAAGATTTTCAGATGTTGCCCGCTATAGGGAAGCGGGAGCTCAGTTCCATCCAGATACGAGAGATAGAAACTATTCTCTCCATTGAGCTGCTTGATCTTGAAAGGCCCTCTCCATAGGGAATCAAACTTTCCGTGCATGCCCTTTGGCTCTCTTCGTTTGTCCCACAAAAGGACGAGGTCTCCCACCTGGAAATTTCTTTGCTTAGCTTTTTTATCGAACAATATTTTGACCTGATTCTGATGTTCGGTGATCTTGTCGACCACCCTTACTCTCTTTTCTTCGAGCTCTGCTAGATACATGATCCTCTTTTCAAGGGAATTTTGAAAAGTCTCATCTTCGATTGCCCATGCCAAGCGCAGAGCAGGGAGTTCAGTGGAAATGGGAAGCTCGGCATCGGTGCCATATAACACTTGAAAAGGTGACATACCGAGAGATCTCTTGGGAGTAATGCGGTCTGCCCACAAAGCATCGTATAAGGACTTGTGCCACATTCGTTGATTCTCATCCACTAGCTTTCGTATGATGGTCACCAAGTTTTTGTTACTGGATTCTGCCTGACCATTTCCCTGAGGGTAATAATCTGAGGCGTGAGCCAAAGTTATTCCGTATTCATAGCAAAAACTAATAACTTCCCATGAAGAAAAGTTAGAAGCATTATCAGCAACAATCTTGTTTGGAACGCCAAACCTGACAATGATATTTTCTTTGATGAAACTGCAAACAACCTCGGAAGTGGCATGTTTGACAGGTATGGCTTCCACCCACTTGGTGAAGTAATCTGTTGCTGTTAGGACATAACTATGTCCGGCACTCGATTGGGGATTGAGTGCATCGATAAAATTAATTCCCCACTGCTTGAATGGTTCATCGACAATGACCGGCCTGAGGGGAAAAGCAGCCAACTTGGGCTTGCCGACGAACTGCTGGCAAGGCTCACACTTTGCTACCCAGGTAGCTGTATCTTGGAAAAGCGTCGGCCAATAGTACCTGGCCCGGATGATCTTGTGTGCTGTCACGGAAGAGGAGAAATGGCCCCCACAGGCTGAATTATGAAAACTTTCAAGTAACTTCACCTGCTGTGGCTTGTCAACACATCGCAAGAAGATGCCATCTATCCCGCGTTTGTATAAACCGTCATCCCAGATGACATATTTGGCTGCTCTGAGCTTTATAGCGCGCTTCTCCTTTGCAGTTAGGTGAGCTGGGCATTCACCGTAGGTGAGGAAGAAAGCAATATCGGAATACCACTCATCGCTGGTTGCGACAAATAGGACCATAGGCAGTGAATCAGGTTTCTCCAACTGGCTTTGTGCTTCATTGGTGCAATCATCTTTTCCTCCGGAAACTTCTGACCCTTGGTTTTCAGCCATAAGTTGACATAGGCCTTTGCCTCTTACCAACTTGGTTGGTTTTATATCCAGATCGTACTCCTGGACCTTTGCAATCCAATTTCCTCGCAAGCTTCCTAACTCCTGTTGAGTTAAAATTGACTTGACTGCCGTGTCAGGGACCAGCACCACTGTATGAGAATTTAAAATGTAATACCTGAAGTTTTTGACTGCTTTGACAACGGCGAAGGCATGCTTTTCCAACTGAGACATTTTTAATTCGTGAGGCTTGAGGGGAGAGCTCATGAACGCAATTGGGGATTCAACATTCTCAGAATTCTTTTGCATCAAGATGGCAGATACAGTATGCTCAGATGCATAGCTATACATGATAAAATCCTTGGAGAAATCGGGACATACCAGGACTGGTGCGTGAGCGACAGAAGCTTTTATTTCTTCGAACGACCTCTTCCCTTCTTCGCTCCATCAGAAAGTTGGTGACCCTTTCATCATGTCTAATATATGACGAGTCTTTTCAGCAAAGTCGGGAACAAAGCGCCTGAGAAAATTCACCTTTCCGAAGAAAGAGTGGACGCCGGTCTTGCTTGTAGGCAAAGTAAGGCTCTGAATAGCCTTAACTCTTTCGGTATCTATCTTCGTTCCTTCTTTGCTAACAACATGTCCTAGCAACTTTCCTTCTGTGACTCCAAAAACAGACTTTTTTGGGTTCAGGGAAATCCCATGCTCTCGGCATCTAGCCAATACTTGCTCCAAATGATCACAATGATCATTTCGTTGTTTAGAGAACACAGTTAAGTCATCCAGATAAACCACAATGACCTTCCCCATCATACCTTTGAATGCAAGGTCCATGGCCCGCTGAAAAGTGGCGCCAGCATTGGTCAGGCCAAAAGGCATCCTGCTGTAGGCAAACGTGCCCCAGGGAGTAGCGAATGCTGTTTTAAATTGGTCTTCATGTGAGATTTCAATCTGATTGTAGCCTAAAAACCCATCAAGCATGGACAACATTTCTGATCCAGTTACTGCTTGTAGAACTTGATCCATTATAGGAAGTGGGTAGTTGTCCTTTAAGGAAGCCTGATTCAGGTTTCGAAAATCTACGCATATGCGTATTTCACCATTTTTCTTGCACACTGGCACAATGTTTGCCACCCAAGTACTGTGATGGATAGGAAAAATGATTCTCGCATCCAGCATTTTCTGAATTTCAGCCTGGATAGTACCTGAGATCTTAGGGTTATAATGCCTCTGCTTCTGGCGAAAGGGTTTGACGTCCTCTTTCAACGGGATGTCATGCTGGACGTCCTTTGGCTTAAAAGACTTTAGATCAGCGTAGGACCATGCCAATACATCCATGTATTTCTTCAGCAGTTTGACAAACTTCCGCTTCTCTTCAGGTGTGCAACATTTTCCAATGTTCACAAACTGCGGATGTTCTACCGAACCTCAATTGATGGCTTCGGTTTCTGGGGAGGAACTGGTATCATCTTGCCTTTTATTTTTTACAAAACGGTCATGCCTGTCGAACAACCACTCTAAAGAAACCAGGCCCTTCAGAATTTTATTTCCTTTGAGCTGACATATGCCGTCGTTCCCTTTGGATTCATCATCTTGACCGGTGACTGATTCACGGCACGTAGAAGTGGATCCTTCAAAGTGAAGTTCCTTAAAATTTTCTGCCTTTTCTAGAAAGGCAATGAGTTGATTGTCATCGTTGAATACTTGCCAATGCTGAGAATTGTCTGGCACGCTTGGGCGGAAAACCACCTCAATGGTGTATTTGTCTATTTTCAAACCTGGGTGAGGGAGCATGAGGGATGCTGAAACGGCCAATGAATCGGCCATGTCATTCTGAGCTCTTGGAATGGATTCTATTGAAAAAGCATCAAATTCTTCGATGCTGTCCCACACCGCATTGCGGTAATGCCTGAGCCTCTCATTCTTTACTTGATATATCCTCTTAACTTGATTCACGACTAGCTCTGCATCACCTTGTACTTTCAGATTTTTGATCCCTCTTTCCTTTGCGGCTTGCATGCCAAGTAGCAGAGATTCATACTCAGCAATATTATTTGTGTTGAAAAACTGCAACTTGAAAGAGAGAGGAATAATCTCCCCTTCGGGAGATATTAGCACGGCTCCGGTGCCACATCCACTAGTCGCGCAGCTGCCATCAAACTGCAAAGTCCAGATCTTGTTAAGATCTTCTTCTTGGACGAGAACAACCATTTTGTCAGACTCGGTAGACAAGAAATAGTTCCCCATTCCTGATGATTCGAAAATAATTTGGGCTTTGGGGTCCTCAGAGTTAGTAACCAAGTACTTCTTTTGTGATTCTGGCTCCAATGTCTGCATTACACCTTTGACGGGGATTCTAGCCTTAGACCAGTCCATATGAATCTCCCCACCAACTTCACTGCAAAAACTTCTTCCCAGCAAAATTCCATAGGCTGCTGGAATGTCGGCAACGAGGACGGTCATCTTTACTCTTTTCTCTGGGAACGCCGCAAATGCGAACTGCGCGTCTTTGATCTGACCAATCAACGGAACCTGCTTGGTTTCCAAGGAATAACATCTGCCAAAAGGCTTGGTAAGGGTGAGGCCCAAAGCATGGGTGACTTTTGCCGGCATGACGTTATCAGAAGCTCCAGAATCAATTATGCAGTTACTTAATTTGTGGCCATTGATTAGGAGGGAGAGATAGAAAGGTTCTATCTTGCCTGATGCAGATGTTGAGGCAACATTTATGCGGGATGCAGGAGGAGTGGAAAGGATTCCTTTTAGGGGGATCTGGGGAGATATGACAGCTTGACTTTGAATATACTTGGTCAACCTTACAAGCTGTTCGGGGTTTGACTGAAGATACTCGGCTTCAGACATTTGGATCTTAGTCTTTTTAGCATGATCTATGATGTCAAACGCGGCTAAGGGTTGCGCTGGTGAAGGAATGAGTCCCTCACTTCGCGATGGTAGAGTAGGATTACTGGTCTTCATGGAAATAGAAGAAGGCTGATTTGGAGGAGAGATGGGGGGAAAAGATTTCTTTGTAAAAGACTTAACAGGGGGTTGAGTAGGAAGAGGATTACCTCTTTTAGCAATGGTTGGAGGCGTGTTTGACACGGCCTTCTCTTTCCGCACATTGGCAGCGACCTCTGCTTCTTTTCCTTGCGAGCGGGTAAAAACAACATATGATTGTCCACTTGCATACCCTTGTGTACCCTCTTCTTCATCAGATTCTTCCTCATCAAATTCCATATACCCGATAGTAGAGTCGCCAGTCGGTTCACCGACATCTTGATCATCTTCGCCTTGAGACGAAGGTTCTTCGTAATTTTGTTCCTCTTCTTCGATTTCGACTAAAGCGTTGACCGGAGGAGCCTCAAGCGCCAACCGTGGAGCAGTTGCAGGTAAGCGCGGCCTTTGTGGAACATTGTTGGAAATGAAATTCCTCCGTGGGATATCCCAGTATGAGGAATTGGGGGAATCTTGGACTAACTTATTCTTTAATGCGAGCAAGTCGTTCGCCATCTTTTGAAATGCCGGATCAGACGAAGTAGTGGGAGAAGGGCCCGAAGATTTAAGCTTGGATGATTCCCTTTTTAATTCGCCAGATATTAGCAAGTTATCTTCAATTCGGATGGCAGCGGCCTGGGCGAGAATCAAGGTAGCTACTTGTTCTTGCAGGAGTAAGAAACTTACTTTCGAGCTCATAGCGTTCACGAAGAAACACTTCTGATTTTCCGGTGTTGGAAGCATGGCAACAGGCACACGGTTGATTAATGCATTGAACCTGGCGATAAAATCACGCATGGTCTCATTGGCCTCCTTCTTTAGGTGAGTGATCTGTGATAACAATGCAAATGCATCTTCTGAAGGCTTGTACCTGTCTTCAAAAGCATCCCGCAAGGTGGCCCAACTGGTAATAGATCCGGCCGGCAAATGCTGAAACCATTCTGCTGCGGGCCCTTGTAAAGTTTCCAGAAAAAGGTGAACCGACACATCTTCATGGGTCACATCTAGGATACTGCATGACATGATGAATGCAGATATGTGTGAATCCATGCTTTGGTTTCCGCTCCCATCAAATTTGGGAAAATTCTTTCGGTTTCCATGTGGGAGCGCGTGAACAGGATGCGGCAAGGCCAGGGGACCCATAGCATTTCCCCATGGTACCGCCATCTGGACGGGTGGAAAAAGAACACGGGCTGGAAGTACAGTTCCACTGAGCAGCAAGGCACTACAAAGGGATGTGGAGGCTCCTTGTGAAAACCGGTTCTTTCGTGGAGGTGAGGCACTTCTGGCTGACCAATCAGCTAAACTTAGTGATGAAAAGCGTGCTGGTGTTATACTGAAGTTGTGCCTTTGAAGCAGATCAAAAGTAGGATCGACTTCTCCACGAGCTCTCCTACTACGAGTAAATGGTTCACCTGCCAGTGTACCTTCCCGATCTGTAATATTGTGGAGCAGATTTAAAAACTCTTTTTGGTTGTACTTGCTGATTTTCTGATTTTTCTGACAAAAATCAGCAGCATGTACTTTTCTGAATATTTAATTTTATCCTCTTCTGAAAACCGATTGCGGTTTAATGACAAAGAACAACGAGGATAAAATGATGGTGAAGCTTAGTAAGCTGATTTTCAGATCTAGAGTTGACTTTTCAAAGAGTTTGAAAATTTTGGTAAACTGTCAAAAACTCAGATCTACGGAAAAATACAGATTTTTATAAAAACTCAGCGAACTAAAGATCTCCAACTAGGCCAGATCTATGGATCTCAGAAGAAAATTTTCAATTTGGGTCACTTTTGCAAAAATTTTGGATTTTGAACAAAAGTTAAAATTTGCAAACAGGTAGTGATTTTTCTGATTTTTACTGATTTTCTATCATACCACCATCATAGATCTGATAGATCTGTTCAATCCCCAGCGGAGTCGCCAAAAACTGTTGGTTTGAAAATCTGTCGCGAGAGCAGATCTATGGATAGACGAGCCAACAGTGTGCAGGGCATAGCCCCTCTTTGAGTCAGCAAAGCGAAACTGGTTTATTGCTATTCTACCAGCAGGAATCTGTGCAAGTCTCACAATATTCTGCCTTCGGGGGTTTGGGATCTCATCCCAGTAGGGGTGTTTCCAACTGCAAAAGAAAGGAATGAAAGAGAGGATGAAGAAAGATCAGGTCCGAAGGGAGAAAAGAAATGAATTCCAAAGTAGAAAGGTCAGAGGGTTTATGTTTTGGGATTGGTAGTAAACAGAGCCAAACCTACTTGCATAAACAAATAAAGCAATACTGATGAATAAATGACAAAAAAGTAGAGATAGATCCAACAGAATAAACACATAGATCTGACATAAGAAAGATCAGATGCCCATAACACACATATTCAGCACAAAGTCTTAATATTTGTATTAATATTTTCTTCTGTTACAAAAAGTACAAAGCCTTTTCTTCTCACTTCTATTTTTCATCTAAAAGATATCCACCCCTGAATACAACAAGTATTCAAGTATATATAGAAGGAGAGAAGAAAAGAAGACAAAAGCAAACCAACCACCTAATTACAAAAATATCTTACAATAGATTACAAAGTCATTTGTTGACTTTTGACAACTTTGGTGGATGGCATCATCTCCATGGTGCAACATGGATGATGTCATCATTTGTGTCAACATGACTTAGCTATTTTACAAAGAGAAAGATGAGAAGAAAGAAACTATTCGTCGTCGTCCCGCGGCTGGAAGGGGGTATCCTACTTTTGCTGCTCGGGTGACGAGATGTGGAACTGGGCACGGTACTCCATGAACTTGCTGATCATGGGTTGAAGTTGATCCTCGGAAGGATCCTTGTGTCTATCGCTGATAGCTTTCGTAGGTCTCCCGCTCATCTATGAGCTTTTCTCTGGAGACATTCTGAGAACAATTTGTTCCATTTGATGCATTGCATCCAGGGCTACCTCCTTTACCTTGTCAATTTTCTCCAGGACGAACTCCAGCTGATCCACCCCGATAATCCAAAGTGGAAAGGATTTTATTGAGGGCTCTAGGGTGTCCAAAGACGCCAAACTGGACCATATCATCGACCGAATAGTCGAGAATTTTCTGAAAGGTCTCGTGTTGCATCCTGACATGATCAATCTCTTCGGAGACGGGTCCCGCTATCACCTGGAGTTCTTTGTTTGTTTGATTGATATTCTGGTACAAAAATGTGAACTTAGCGATAACTCCCTGTTTCCCTCGGAATGTTTCAGCTTCTGGGAATAGAGTTGCTTCTATCCTTTCATTCCTTTTAGAAACAGATGAGGTTAGGGTTAGGAGGAATACCTGTTGAATGTCGAGATGGTTGTGCGCGTACCGTAGAGAAAGATCAGGCTGACTGCGGAGAACTCCTTTTTGTCTTGGAAGGACTACCTGCAAATAAGAACACAAGACCACAAGATTTTGATTAAACAATAAATGAGGAAAACTAACCTTGGGCCCAGGAAATATAAAACTTCCTTTCGAAGGTGGTCAGTTCCCCTGCTAATATGAATTAACACAAAAGACTTGCAAAATATCAATTAAAATTGTTTCGTTAATCTGGGTAGGGGGAAATGCTGGTTTTCTGGTTTTGATCAGAGGAACCGATGCCGGTTACTGATAACCGATGCCGGTTACTGATAACTGATACCGGTGGGTTCTGGGATCTTCTTGGTAGCTATGGTGTTTGTAATGGCTGGTTTTTGGATGGTATTCGGAAATGGGAACGATTAGAAACAAAAGAATGACAGTTAGATGCAATGGCACGTTGGGTAGCGGATTCAGAAATGGATTTAGGAGCACTGAGATTCAAGAAGCATAAGAAATCTTATAACAAAGGACATGCAAGATGTGACTTACTGGTTTTGACCAAGATGCAAGTTGATCTCCGTGGTTGTAGACACTTCTATTTTTTTTTACTCGTCTCTGCTCTGTCAAGTGAAGATCTGGACTCTGTTCCTCACTCGCAATGCTATCTGTTGATTCAAAAAATCATTTTGACTGATCTCCAAAATGAAATTCCGATCCGTTGTTTTGGTTTGGGGAGCCCATTTACAGGGAACCAATGGCGGTTGCGTAACCGACGGCGGTCGAGTAGGAACCGGCATCGGTAAGGAAAAAAGTAGGCTATTTTTAGTAAAATAGCCCACGTTCCCTGCTTTTCTCCCGAGAGATCAGTTGCGGGCTTGGTCAAAATGGCTAGAAGGTCAGCTTTGGGTGCGAGTAAGGAGGCATTAGTTATGGATGTGAGTCTAGACCAAGTCATGGGTCTTAATTAGGTTAGTTTAGGGTTAGGGCTAGGTCATGATGAGGTGGCAGAGTGAGGTGGCGGGTAAGGTGATGTGGATTTATCAATTACAAGGTAATTAATAAATAATTGTGTAAAGTTTAGGTAATGAGGTTAGGTTGTGAAATGGGATGCGGGTCACAAGGGGTCGTAAGACACGAATTTGGTGTCTACATTAGCCCCTTATTGTCATGTAGCTTGTTCTGTAAAGCTGTGCGGACAATAATATGAAGTGGTTTCTCATGTTAAGGATATAGGTAATCCCCCTCAAATCTATCACAGATTGAGTGAACAGGAAATCAGGGATAGGGTTGATAAAGGGTTATATGTTGTAGAGAGGATGGTAAGGTGGTTGGGTAGGTCCAAGGAAGCAGACGCATGTTGAAATGCAATAGTACGACGAGGGTACATGATTTGACAAGCAAACCCAGCAATGTGTGGGCAAAGGTCGATAGTTTATCCAAACAAGGGTGATATAATCCTGGTATCCAAGGCATAGGAAGTAGCTCCAGGGTATATAACAGGTGAGGTACAGGAGCGTTTAGGCATGTTCGGCAGTACCAAATGGTTGGTTTGGTTGAGATAAACGTCACGGTCTAGGTCTAGGCAAAGTTGGTCGACAGATCAAGTCAAGGACCCTAATCATGCTAAAACACGAACAGGTGAGCTCGATTGAACAAAAGGTACAATGATGGATGGATAAAATAAAACGTTGATTGTGGGTATGGTATTGAAGTGATACGGCCTTGGGTCAGGCCAAGTGGTTGGGCGGTGGCCCTGGGTCAAGTTAGATGGGTAGGTTGAGGTCTTGGGTCGGGCCGGATAGGTAGGTTGAGGCCTTGGGTCGGGCCTAATGGTTAGGGCGAGGCCTTGGGTTGGGCCGAATAGGTAGGGCGAGGCCTTGGGTCAGGCCGGATAGGTAGGTTGAGGCCTTGGGTCGGGCCTAATGGTTAGGGCGAGGCCTTGGGTTGGGACGAATAGGTAGGGCGAGGCCTTGGGTCGGGCCAAATAGGTAGGTTGAGGCCTTGGGTCAAGCCAAATAGGTTAGGGCGAGGCCTTAGGTCGGGCCAAATAGGTAGGTTGAGGCCTTGGGTCGGGCCAAATAGGTAGGTTGAGGCCTTGGGTCGGGCCAAATAGGTTAGGGCGAGGCCTTGGGTTGGGCCAATTGGTAGGTTGAGGCCTTAGGTCGGGCCGAATGGTAGGTTGAGGCCTTAGGTCAGGCCGAACGGTAGGTTGAGGCCTTGGGTCGGGCCAAATAGGTAGGGCGAGGCCCTTGGGTCGGGCCAAATGGCAGGCTGAGGGTCTTGGGTCAGGTCGGACAAGTGAACAAATGTTGTGCAACAAAGGTGGATAGAGGCGATATTGGTGAAAAAGAGGCAAGGAGTAAATAAGGGCAAAGAATGGGGTGAAAGTTGGGTAGCGAACCGATGTCGATTCTGCATGACCGATATCGGTTAAGGGATCAATACCGGTTCCTTAGGGCAAAAATGAAACCGATATCGGTGAAAGCCGAAAAACCTATAAAAAGAAAAATACGGCTTGTCATTGTCACTTTTGTTATTTGCAATTCAAATCGACTTGTCTGACGTGGAGAGTTGATTTGGAGGGTTATTGAGTGAGGTGGAGCTATTTGATTAGTGGAGAGAGTTGATAGTGGGCCAGATTGAGGAGGAGGCAACAGGTGATTGGCCAGGGACCCAGTAGATCAGGATTGGAGCCATGACATAGGTAGGAGGAGCTAGAGGGGCTGGACCAACTGGACTGCCACCACCCATCCCACCACCACAACGTGTCGTCGTACCGGTAGGTTCTAAACTTATGATTTTATGCATTGAAATGGTTATTAGGCTAAATGGGGGGGTTTGGGTAGGAATTTGTATTTTGTAGGAAATAATGAGTAAATGGAGGTAATTTGAAAAACAGAGAGGGTAGATAGGTAAAATAGGGTAATGCGGCTAGGTGGGTAAAATTGGAGGGTGTTTGGGTGGGTAAATGGGTAGAAATATGAAAAAAAATGGGTTTTGGGGGGCCGCGCGGGGGTTCAGCTCTGGAAAGAAAACAGTGACCGATGTCGGTTGCTAAGCAACCGGCATCGGTCACAAATTTGCAGGGTTTGGTTGAGTTGGGAGGGACTGGCGTCGGTCGCGTATCGGCCAGGTATCGGTGGCGTTGGGATGGGTTGAGGGTTTGGTGGTTGGGTTAGGTGGGTTGGGTGGTTTGTGGTGGGTTAGTGTGTTTAGGGTTTAGGATGGGTTTGGGTGGTTTGTGGTGGGTTAGTGTGTTTAGGGTTTAGGATGGGTTTGGGTGGTTTGTGGTGGGTTAGTGTGTTTAGGATTTAGGATGGGTTTGGGTGGTTTGTGGTGGGTTAGTGTGTGGGTTTGGGTGTTTAGGGTTTAGGGTTTAGGATGGGGTTTGGGAAGCTTGTTGGGTATTTGGGTGTGGTTGGCCGTGTGAGTGGGTTAGGTGTGGGTTTTGGGTTGGGTTGTGGGTTTTGGTGGTTGTTTAGGGGGGGCGGGGTAGAAAGTCGGGGTGTGGTCGGGGGGATACAAAAAGGGGGTTTAGATGGT
Organism: Taxus chinensis; assembly: GCA_019776745.2. Classification (NCBI taxonomy): domain Eukaryota; kingdom Viridiplantae; phylum Streptophyta; class Pinopsida; order Cupressales; family Taxaceae; genus Taxus; species Taxus chinensis. Next base: position 455,423,209 of record CM034154.1, on the reverse strand, counting down.
AAAGTAAATGTTATAATAAAGAGTAGGTCTAAGAATGTGGGTTGGTTTTGCAGGCACATCAGCAGTTGACGATGCGTGATAGGATGCCTCCACTATTGAGTCGGATGAGGCCACACATATCTGCGGTGCATTGGGGCCATCATGCACGAGGTGGGACTCGACGGGGTCCCAGAGGTACAGAGCGATAAAGAGGGATCACAGCCTGATGGTCGCCCTCATTGAGAGATGGGATCCGGCGGCCCAATGTGTTCCATCTTCCGACCGGGGAGATGACCGTCACATTAGAGGATGTGTATTGCATCCTACGGCTACTGATCGAGGGAGAGGTAGTCTTCCAGGTAGATTCAGAGACTACCATAGACAGCATACTGCAAGTTTTTAGGGATGCAGCCCGCGCTTCTTACGTATCATAGCGCGAGCATTGGATATGGTGACATGTACCGTGCACACAGACATGAGACACGGCTTGCCATGTTGATGATGATAGGGATCACCTGCTTCACCCTCCCGGATTCAGAGCGAGGCCGCTTCCCATGAGCATTGATGGGGGTGCTGCTGGAGATGGTGGAGGAGAACACCTGTTTCGCATGGGCACCAGTGTATCTGGTGCAATTAGTACAGGGAGTTATGGGCCTATCTCTGGAGGATGGCGATTTGGTAGGTTGAGGCCTTGGGTCGGGCCATTTTGGTAAGTTGCAGGCTGTTGGGCATACGAGCCACATCGGGTATGCATCAGGCCAGTAGGGCTACCCCAGCAGCCAAGGCCACAGGTCGGTATGACCGATATGGCTTTCAGAGGTGGTTGGGGGTCGTGGGCCAGAATACGAGCAGTTGTTGCAGGCCTTAGGATCGTGGCCTGCTATAGACATGTGCTAGAGGGCCTTATAGCAGTAAGACCAAATTGGTATGGAGACCCTACAAAGGTCGGGCCATCCTGGGTAGAGCGAGCCCTTGCTTACAGTTGCACCTAATCCAGTACACATTCTAGATAGCAGGACGGAGGTCAGGAGAGTACGAGCGGATACCCCTAGGTTGAGGCCTTACGTCAAGGCCAGATGGGGCTACGACAGGACGAGCCACCTCCCGTTGGGCCTCAGTAGGTAGGAGAGATGCCTGTAGAGGCCCCACTGCCTGCACCACAGCCTTTGGATCCAGGTTGGGTAGCAAAGAGGCCAGCAGGTGAGGGTATAGATGATGCGGGGTACACGGGAGCATACAGGGTAGTGGTGAGGCCTTGGGCAGAGAGCAAGCCAGGATAGTACCGCCTGCAGGTAGCCAGACCTTAGGCTACAGTGCTAGAAGAGAGTAGGTTCAGGCCTCAGGGTTTAGGTGCAGCTCTTAGGTAGGTTGCAGGCCTTAGGTCTGGCAGCACAAGTGCACAAGATAGGTGTGCTTACAAAGGTGGAGCTAGCCCAGGCGATATTGGTGACCAAGAGGCACAGGCAGCACCACCACCAGGCACCACAGCCACAGAATGCAGTGAACAGGTACAGGCAGTAGCACAGGTACCGATGTCGATTCTGCACCACCCAGCAGTCGGTTACAGCCACAGATACCAGGTTCACTTAGGGAAACAATGTGCAGGTACCGATATCCACAGTGCACCACTAGGCGGCAAACCTAGCACAGAAACAGGGGGCACTGTCAGTAGGTGTCACTTTTGTTACCAGCCCCAGTACCTACGGTGGACTCGAGAGCGTTACATGGAGAGCTGAGAGCGGAGGCACGATACTATCAGGATATTCTTGATGGTACCGGGGATCGATTATCAAGCCCTATGCAGCACATAGAGCAGAGACCTCTCGGAGCCAGAGGTCTCAGGGAGGTGCAGCTACAGCTGGTGGGTCCGTCACAGGTAGGAGGCGAGAGGCACCATAGGGACTAGCGGGGAGAGGTGTTGAGGGCGGTGGGGAGAGATGAGGGATCCCAGACATGACTTTTTGTATTTAGAGATGGGCAACCGGTCTGCGAACCGGGTGTATTGATAGAGGCCTGCGTGCCTATGTATTAGTCATGTATTCATTCATTCATTTATTGTTTACCCGGCGTGCGAGCCGAGTAGGGGTTGTATAGTGGATACCGGCCTGCGAGCTGAGTATATATCTATTTTTGATACGAGGGACCGGCCTGCGAGCCGAGTCGAGATTTTTTGACAGTTATTGCGGCCTGCGTGCCGGCTGTGGTGGATTATGAGATCACAGAGGCCCCGATGTAGGGCACATTGTATTTTTGAAAACTTGTATATATATATATATAGAGAGAGAGAGAGAGAGAGAGAGAGAGACGATGTTTTGATCCATATGCAGTGTTCAAAATGTGTTGAAATATTTGGTTAATGGCTGGTAATATATAGAATGTGTGATGAGTTTAATTGACATGTTGATAGATGGATGATGCTAATGTTTTTGTTTTTTTGTACGTATATATGAATGGCATGTTATGTGATGAATTGGTGGTTTTGTGACATTGTGATATATGTAACTGATGAGTTGGATCCAAATGATGTATAGATTGATAGTTTCTTGGTATCCGTAATTGATGGTTTGTGTATTTGTATAAAATAAATGATGTTAATGAAATTGTAATGCTATGTGTGGTGGATGAACAAATGTGGTAAATTGTGTTGTTTATGTAGGAAAAGAGGCGGGCGCGACAAAAATTTAGGTGAGAAATGAAGAAAAGAACGCTGTTGAGAAAAGATAGGTGTGTAACCGATGTCGGTTAAGGAACCGATATCGGTAGTGATAGACTGATATCGGTTAAGTAACCGATACCGGTTATTTAGGTATGAGCTTTTCTAAAAATAGAAAAGCTAGGGTGGCAACTTAAGTTTTAATTTTAGAGCCATGCAAGAGGTTAAATACGTGAACGTGACGCTTTTTGACGACTGAGACAGGTATTTGCATGAGAGATTTGAGTGATAAGGAGAAAAGAGACAGGAAATTGCATAAGAGATTTGGGTGATAAGAAAAGAGACTGGGAAGGTGAATGCGATCTGAGATTCAGAAAGTAGAAAGGTGAATTTGAAAAGAGTGGTCATAATGGCAGGACGAGGAGAAACATCCAGCAGGCAGGGACAAGAGGGAAGATAAGGGCCACCTCAAGCTACTGCAACCCAAGAGGTAAACGTTTTGATTGTGATCTGATTTTTGCATGTGTTATGAATAAGAGATTAAGTGGGTAGATATGAAAAAGAAAACATGATAGCCAGGGGTATAGATGAGGTGAGTGTTATGGGGTAGGTAATCAGGGGTTTCAGGTACGTTTGTATGTATAGAAAGTAATAAACGCTCAAATTATTGTCGTAGGCAGTGGGTTTAGGCAGGCTGTACAAAGGTGACAGTGACCGGTATCGGTTAGGGACAACCGGTATCGGTTACTAAACCGGTAGCGGTTTACTATAAACGATACCGGTTGCTGTAGCAATTTCCAGAAGGTGAGAAAGAAACTCATGGGGATTTGATGGATTTGAATGGTTGTTTGTTATTTTGATGTGTGCAGGCAGAGGCAGGGTTGAGGATGAATGATAATGTGCTAGCACTGTTGTCACGGATCCGAGCGGATGTAACACCAGCGGAATGGACATTGATAAATCATTTGGGGTTAAGTGGAATCCGTTATTATTCACGAATCAAACGTAATCATGGTATGTTACAGGCGTTGATTGAGAGATGGAATCCCGAGAAAAATACCTTTTATCTGCCAACAGGGGAGATGACAGTAACATTGAAAGATGTGTTCCGTATTTTGAGACTCCCTATTACAGGAGAACCAGTATATCAGGCACTACCTAGCGCAGCACATGGAGCGATAACAGCAGTATTTGGTCCATACGCACGAGATTTGACACAGCGAGGTTTATCCTTTACGTATGGGGTAATGTATGCAGCACACCTTGAGGAGACAAGGTTAGCAGTGATATTAATGATAGCGGTAGGGTATTATGCATTACTGAGGGCAGAAGGAGGAATATTTCCAAAGGCATTGATGTGTGTTATCTGGGAGATGGTAGAAAGGAACGTTACGTTTGCATGGGCACCTGCATATTTGGCGGAGCTATACAGGGGTTTATGGGCTTGTAGGCGAAATCACAGGATGACGCTAGATTTTTCATACTTATTACACTGTTGGGCCTATGAGCACATTGTTTGTGTGCGACCAATAGGCCAATCCCTCCAGGCAGGAGAGACCGGAGTACAGAGGTTGGGATTCAGACGATGGGTCCAGACAGAACAAGAGGCAAGATCTCAGGCCGTGACGGGTGACATTGAGTATTACAAGAAGGTATGGGAGAGAGTGACGGTTGCGGATATCTGTTGGAGGCCTTACGGGAACTATATGGTAACAGAGAACATAGCTGAGGAGTTGAGGGGTGTAGAGTGACTGAGGTGGATCGTGGGGCACATGCCAGGTGAATATGAGAGGATTCCTATAGATCGCGTGCGGCGACAATTTAGATTTGTGCAGGATATACCCCTGGCTTATAGACCATATATGAGGATTGATGCCGAGGCAGCATTCTCACCTCCCCGGCAAACACCTCCAGAAGGGCCTGAAGAGGTAGCAGCCGATCGCAGGGTAATGGATGTAGGAACGACAGAGGCCTATAGATTATGGTGGGTAGCAGAACTGCGAGGTGTATGTGAGCGCCCTGACATAGCTTTGATTACAACAGAGAGGGATCGTCTGCAGCGTTTAGTTCAGCAGCTCCAAACACAGATGAATGAGACAAGAGGATTGTTAGCGGTTGCGGAGTCATGGGCGGGGAGACTAGAGGCTGGAGTCCTCCATGTGAGAGGGCATATTCATATGTTACAGGAGAGATTGGCAGATCAGTGGGCGGTACCAATAGCCGTGGTACCTTTGAGGACAGAGAGGCCCGGCGAGAGGGGTCGACGATCACGATCATCACCTAGTTCGGGATGAGGCGTGAGGGTCTGAGTAAATGTTAGCAAGGTATAAGAATAAATAAGGATGCTGACCTACGTGTCAATGATAGAGAAGATGTATTTGTTTAACATCTAAATAAAGCTGAATATGTATGTTGATTTGAGTTACGATAAAAATAAGAATGTTTGTGTTTTGATTTTCGGTGTTTTGAAAAAGGATAAAGAGGAATGTGATTAAATAGAAATACACAGAAATATTTATTATACCACACATGATAGATTATGGTAGGGGATGGTCGAGCTAACCTTGGGAGACCCCATGTCTCCGAAGTGCTTCCTACATAGCCCATTGCACAAAGCAAGGAGGGGCCTCAGACCGATGTAGTTCTCCCTTAGGATCAGGGAGAGGCGAATTCAGGCAATTTGGTACGGTTTAGGCAATTGGTTGGTTGGTAAAAATATTAAGATTGGTAAAGGTAAGGTTGATGGTGTTGGTAATGAATTGGTGATGTTGTAAAAGGTATAAGGGAAGCGAAAGTTAGCCTACCCAAGTAGAAGGGAACCATGTCCTGATTAAGGTCAACACACAATCCTAGATGCGAGGCAAAGCAGAAAGAGTGCTCCGTAGGTGAAAAGAGCTAAACAAACCACACAACGTGGAATGAGCTTGGAGCCCTAGGTACCGTGCATAGACGAGAAGTCAATAGGTGAAAAGAGTTGTGTGATCACAATATATCGAGCGTACATTACGTCCCTTGAGTTGAAACAAATGGTGAGGTGAGGTGGATGGTATAGCTGAGGTGCAGAGAACTTATTACAAAGTGAGTGTTCTGATGAAAGAGAACCTACCCTAAATAGACAAGTCCATGACTCAAAAGTCCTTTTGAATGAGGCTTTTATTTTATTGAATGTAGATTGATCGATGCGGGAAGTCTACAAGGGATATTGATTGTATTATTCTTGAGGTCTTCACGAAGCTGATCGATGCGAGAAGCTTCTGCTAGAGGCTGACTGTGTATAGCTGTCCTTCGAGGGAGTAGTCTATTTATAGTAGCAAATATGATTTTAGTGCATAGTTGTCCTTCAGGGGAGCAGTCTATAGAGAATAGCAGCAATAATTTGGCATATAGCTGTCCTTCGAGGGAGTAGTCTATATTTTATTTAGATGACTAGATGTTCTTTGTAGCGTGAAGCATCTAGTTTAGTAGGATGTTTGACTCAAGAAAATCCCATAAGAATACGGCTTATTTTACTACGTTGAAGTCATCGACTAGACTAAAAAGGGGACGACATCATTAAGGGGAGGTGAGGGGTGAGCTTGATTTTATTTTGAGATGTAGGAAACAAGTGCATGTGGTGGTATGGGAGCTCAAGGGACGAGCAGTGGGCGGATAAGAAGTGATATAACACTAATTCCAACAATAGAATGGTCGAAGATGCAAGGCATTAAGGGGCTCAGGCTCAGGTTTACCATTAAGCGAATCTAAACAATAAGTACCAGATCCATAGCTGTGAGTGATTATATAAGGCCCAATCCAACTGGGAGAAAATTTTCCACGTTTGCTCTTTTCTAGTCTGGTGACATGTTGATTCTCTTTGAGGACAAGATCACCAACCTTAAAGGTACGCTCATGAAGTTGCTTATCATAAGCACGTTTAATGCGTTTTTGATAGATTTGAAGGTGATCAAGAGCTGTAAGACGGCGTTCGTCAAGAAGCTCCAATTGGGCTAACCGCTCTTGACGGAAATCATCGTTGGTGAGAATATCCTGAAGAGATATTCTAAGGGAGGGTATTTGTATTTCGAGAGGCAAAACAGCCTCGGTATTATATACCAAAGAAAAAGGTGTGGCATTAGTAGAGGTACGAATGTTAGTACGATAAGCCCAAAGGGAAAAGGGAATGTGATCGTGCCAATTTTTGCCGGAGTCATTGACAACTTTCATGAGGATTTTGGTTAGGGTTTTATTAGAAGATTCAGCCTGACCATTAGCCTGTGGATAGTAAGGTGATGAGAAACTAAGTTTGATACCAAAGTTGTAACAAAGGTCTTGTAACAACTTGTTTTTAAAAGATTTACCATTATCTGTTATTAGGCGATGAGGAATACCAAAACGACAGATAATGTGATGGTTAATGAGTTCGACAATTTTTTATTTTTTGATTGAAATGAGTGGAATAGCCTCCAACCATTTTGTGTAATATTCGGTCGCTGTGATTATCCAACGGTGACGTTGTGAAGAGGTCGGGTGAATCTCACCAATAAGGTCTAAACCCCATTGTGAGAAGGGCCAAAGATCTCGAGCGACCTGGAGCGGGTGGCTAGGAGTATGTTGAAGGTTGGCATGTTGCTGACACATAACACAATGCTTAACATATTCGTAGCAGTCGTTATTGAGAGTAGGCCAATAATAACCAAGGCGAAGGATTCGTTTGGCCACGGCAAGGCCGCTAAAATGTCCACCACAAATACCGTCATGGACCTGTTGGATGGTATGAGTGACCTCCGCGCCAGTTAGACAGCGAAGGAGGATGCCATCAAAGCCATGTTTATAGAGGAGTCTCGGCATGACAACATAACGCGAAACACTTTTAAGAAAAGCACGTTTGCCGTTACTAGTAAGGTCAGGTGGGAGGACAGAGATTGTAAGGTAGTCGTGAAATTGGTGGTACCAGGTATCCTGCGAACTAGTAGACATAGTATTTATCATACAAACTACCGGGGTTGAATAGGATGGGACAAAAAGTTGTTGGACCATGACTAATAATTCAGAGTCAGTTGGTGCGGCGGGAATTTGCGAGGCTAAGCGAGCCATAGTGTCCGCAAATTTGTTAGTGGAATGTGGAATGGTTTGGATAGAATAGTGAGTAAATAAGGCTAGAAGTGAATCTACGTAGTGTTTGTATTTTTTAAGTTCCTCATTTTTGCATTGGTAGACGCCCATAACTTAATTGACTACCAATTGAGAGTCGCCAAAAATGTTGATAGATTTGATGCCTAAGTGTAACGTAACTTGGAGACCCAGAACAAGGGCCTCGTATTCCGCTGTATTATTAGTGCAAGGGAAATCAAGCCGGAATGAAAGAGGCATAGGTTCAGCATCGAGAGGAATGAGAACAACGCCGGCTCCTCCGCCACGCTGGCATTTAGATCCATCGAAGAAGAGGGTCATTTGATACAACTCTTCCCGGAGTGAAAGAGTGGCGATGAGTTCGTCGGGGAAGGTAAAATTGGTAAATTGTTCCCCAGGTAAAGGGGCCTCTGCAAGTTGGTCTACAAGAGTTTGTCCTTTGATTGACTTCTGTTGTACGAATTCAAGGTCAAGGTCAGCAAGGAGCATAAGCCATCAAGCGATACGTTGGTTTAGATGCAGTTTGGCGTACATATAATGAATGGGATCTGTGTTGGTGATGACAAAAGTTTTGTGATTCAGGAGGTAATGTCAGAGTTTGGTGGCTACAAATGATAGGGCAAGGCACAATTTTTCTACATGTGTATACCTAGTCTCATAATCCATGAGGGTACGACTTATATAATAAACGGCCTGTTCTCATCGTGCCGAATCCCGATGTGCGAGCATAGCACCTATAGCATGGTCATTGGCGGAAAGATAAAGGTAGAAAGGGCGGTCGTCCTGGGGTGGGATAAGCACGGGTGGCTGCAAGAGATAGGATTTGAGAGCTTCGAAGGCTTGGTGACACTCCTCACTCCATTGAAAGGCAATGTCCTTTTTAAGAAGGTGATGAAAAGGTTGACACCGATCTGAGAGTTGGGAGATGAAACGTCGGATAGATTGGAGCTTACCTTGTAAACTACGCAATTGTTTGAGATTTTTGGGTGGGGGCATTTCTAGGATAGCTTTGAATTTAGATGGATCGACCTCAATGCCACGCAAAGAGACGATAAAGCCAAGAAGTTTTCCCGAAAGAACACCAAAGACACATTTCTTTGGTTGAAGGCGGACAGAATATTGTAACAGGCGATCAAAAATAATGGTTAAAACATCGAGATGTTCACTACGATGTTTAGACTTGCCGAGAAGATCGTCGACATAATCTTCAAGGATAGTGTGCATAATGTCATGAAAAATGTAGGTCATAGCCCGCTGATAGGTAGCACCAGCATTCTTAAGGCCAAATGGCATGACACGATAACAGAAGGTTCCCCAAGGAGTTATGAAGGCAGTTTTGTGTTGATCGGCAGGGGCAACCAAAATTTGGTTGTATCCTGAAAAGCCATCCATGAGAGAGAGCATCTCATGACCTGCAGTTAGATCAACAAGTTGGTCAATGCTAGGTAAGGGGAAGTCATCCTTAGGGCAAGCGAGGTTAAGATCCTGGAAATCTGTGCATATCCGAAGTCCCCCTGTCGCTTTAGTGACAGGTACGATGTTAGAAATCCATTGAGGATAGTCAATAGGCAAGATGAAGGAAACAGAAAGGAGTCGTTGGAGCTCCTCTTTGACCAAGAGAGCAATGCGTGGATGCATTTTTCTCAATTTCTGTTTGACTGGTTTGGAATCGGGGTTTAGGGTGATGTTATGGACGGCAATGGTAGGATCAATTCCTGGCATGTCAGCGTAAGACCATGCGAAAGCTTGGTTGCGAGCACGGAGAAAGGTAGTAAAGGCGGCTTGTTCTGATGTGTTAAGGGATTGTCCAATCTTCACAATGTGAGGATCCTCCTCCGTGTGGATGTTGATTTCTATGGTAGATTCGTTCAGCATGGTTTGGGTTTCAGATGGTAACGCTCGTTGAATATAAGAATCATCTGCGCCAAGGTAAGTGAGGATGGAGTCGTCATCCTGGCATTCAACAACATTAATCAAAGGCGAATCCTCTTCGATCATGTCTGGATACAGAAGGGGAAGAGAAGATGGGTCCTCATTATCGCGTTGATAAGTGAGAGGACCTATGAAGATAGCATTTATGAAAAAAAAAAGTTAGGAGGGATGGATTCAGGGTCTATAGATTCTGTGGGTGATGATGGCAAAGTGGGTGATGATGGTTTGGTAGGGGCGACGTCTTCTTCTTCCAGGATACAGCTGACAGGAGGTGTCTCCTATGTAGGTGTTTCAGGAAAACCGAGACCACTGCGATCATTATGTTTACGGGTAGTCACGGGAATGAGTGTATGTCGGCCTTGTTCGTAAAGGCCAAAACCAAAGCCTTTCCACGCACAGCGAGTCAAGAAGGTGAGGGCGAAACGACGATTTGTCAAGTATTGAAAATCGGATTGGAAGGGAACCACACCAAGAGGAGGTTCAGGGGTAATGGAGGATGCGTCAACACCCCCATACGTTAGGTTAGTGCGGCAATGGGGTGGTCCGTAAGAGATTACCTCCCCCACGCGACGGTCGTAGGTGGGATGTGCATGTAATTGTCCGTACTCCTGCGGGGTAGGGAAAGAACTAACGTTATATAGGCGGTACTCCCCCAGCGTAAGGCGCTGAAAAACATCTACTAAGGGGTCGGAGGTTGGAATGTTAGCTGCGGGAAGGGAAGTGGTTTTTACGATGGTGGTTTCATCAGTTGAAGGCGTAGGCGCGGTTGAGGTGGATGGTTGAGGTACATTTGAAGAGGATGGTTGGGTTGAATTTATGGGTGTCTTGATTGGTATAAGCACATCGTTAGGGTGGTATAACATATTGCAGGTTTTAAAGGGGGGAGGGTCAGCTTTTACGGTGTAGGACTTCCCCTCGTACTCAAATTTTATGCATCTATGTAATGTTGAGGGAACGCATCCCATGGCTCGGATCCAAGGACGACCCAGCAATATATTATATTGGAACTCTCCCTCCAAGACATAGAAGAGTTTGGGTAAAGTACGTGGTCCTACCTGAATGTTGAGGATCACGGTGCCTAAGGTAGAAGTAATAGCGTCATTGAATGACCGCAACATGATGGGGTTGGCACACATGCAACTAGAAGGGATATTCATTTGTTGGAAGGCTTTTGAAGAGATGATGTTTAGGCTAGCACCCCCGTCAATCATAACACGACGTACCCGAATGTCCCGGATGTAAGCTGAGATGAAAAGAGCAGGGTCAGGATCTTCTGTACCAAAGTCAACAATTTCATCTTCGGAGAAACTGACTGCAGCAGCTTGTTGTACAGAGACAGAAGTGGTTGGGGCAGTGGGTTGTTTGGTGAGAGAAGCAACGTGATTGGGTGTTAGAATGGAGGCGACAGGCAGGGTTTCATTAGGTAAAACCTCTATCCCTTGAAGGATCTCAACGAGAGCTTGTCGATGAGATTCAGAAGTCTGAATGAGATCATACAGTGTCATTTTTACGGGCGATTGGTGAAGCTGTTTAATCATATTTCGGTGGGCAATGCCATTAGAGACGGGATAGGTGGGTCCGCGAATGACCACTTTAGGTGGTGGTGCAATCGGGATGTTTGACGGAGAAAGAGATGCCGCAGGTGTGTTTTCTTTTGCTTTCCCATTGTTTTTCTGCCCTCGAGTAGTGACACTAATCATATTAATCTCGTAGACCTGAGATGAGGAAGATGGTTGGGATAACTCATGGTCTTCAAGAGGTGGGGTTGTAATAATGATAGATCTTGGTGAGGCGGGGACAGATGGTATAGGAGAGGGAATGGAAACTAAAGGTCTCTCCCTTCGTAAGTTGTCTTTCTTAATCTTTCTATCCGGGAGAGGTGACTGACGAAGGATGGTTTTTAGAGCTTTGCATCCCTCCACATCATGTCCTGGTGTGCGGTGATAAGCACAGATTTTAGACTCATCGTAACCCATAGGTCGGGGTTTAGACGGGTCATAAGGTCTAAGTGGAGGTAGGGAAATGGTCGCATTCTCCACCAACATAGCAAGGATTTTGGCGTAAGATCCTTTGAGTGGGTCAAAATCGGAAGAGGATGAGGGTATTGGTTGTGCGGGTTTTGGTAATGTTTGGGCGTGGTTGGTTCGCACGGGTGGTGGTTTAGCCGAGGGGTGTTGATACGTGGTTTTCACTAAACGTGATTTCTTTGGTGCAGAAGCTATGTTGGATGATGAGGCCGCAGATGATGTGGTATCAGAAAACAACCACGGGGAAATAGGAGTGACCGAAAACAAATCTTTTGATGATGGAATTTGTTTAGGGTTGATAGGTGGACAGGATACGCGGAGTGACGGTGTTGCTATACCCTAGAATTTCTGTATGGGTGCGGAAGGCGTAGGTTGTTTTGAAGAAAACGCGAGAGGTATGATATATTGATGTAAGGTAGAGGGATGGGGTCCCAATATGGAAGGTAGGTATGATGATGATGGTTTTGATTGTGATAGGGGCACGGATTGAGTTTGTCTCCTAGGTGGCAGGACGGATTTATTTTTGGATAGATCGAGTCGCTTAGGCGGGTGCGTTAGACTGGGCATTGGTGAGGTCCCAAGCATAGGGGAAGATCCGGTTAAGTTGATAGAAGTGGACGGGGCATTTGGTAGAGGTGAGGGGGGTGAAGGTGAGAACAGGGGCATTTTAAGCTTCTGTAAACACTTCGGGTATATGGTGGAGACATCAGGATCAGTCATTTGCATTTGAGTAGAAAAAGGGGTACTCAAACGTTCCCATAGGGCCTGTCTATCTTCTGTGGAATGACAGTCCTCACGTGTGAATATGAACTTTTGTACGGAAGAACGACGGGTTGTGATTCCAGTCCACTGTGGGTGTGACACAGGAGGTAGATGAGGCACTGTATCAATAGATGTTAAGAGGTCAACCGGTCGTTGAAAAGATTTAGGCGATGAGGGACTAATAGGTAGGAGGGCGTGTTTGAGGGGATCTGTCATGTTTAAAGAATGTGGTGATGTCAGTGTAAGAGATTTCTCATCTAAGGATGTCAAAAGGAGTGGCGAGCCTTCCTCTTGTGCAGCAAGAGTGGTAGAAGGGGACGTTTGGGAAATAGATAAATTAGATAACATCCGCTCACAGTCTTGTAGGGATGTGGTGTAAGAAGACTCATCGATGAGAAGAGAAGTCCGGGCAGTTAACTCTTTTATGGGTAAAGGAATGATTTCACTTTGGCTTGATGGTGGTGAAGGAGGTTCAGACTCCTGTGTTGGTGGAGAGGCTTGATTCAAAAAAATTTCAATAGAGGCTTTTGGCTGAGAATCGAAGACTGCATGGATCTCATGAACACTCTCCTCGGCTAAGATATCTTGGTTTACGTTACTGTTGGACGAGTGATTCGGGAATGGCTTGTTGAAAATTTTCAGATTTCGGTTAGCAGGGGCGTTAGGATTATCGAGGGTTATATCCCCCGCATCAACCATTTCCTGCACTATGTTTTTCAACATCTTGCAGTTTTCATGACTATGTCCTTTTACGCGGTGAAAGTTACAAAAGTCATTTTCTTTGTACCAGGAAGGTATTGCGCGGGTGGAGTCAAACCCAGAGTGAGGTTTAACAGGGGGCAAGGTGATAGCCCCAGCTTTGAGCAATTTCTCTAGGATGACGCCATAAGTTTCTCCCAAGGGAGTGTAATTGGTGGGCTCGGCTTTGTACTTATAAGTGGTTTTCGGTGGAGTATTGGACGGTGTTTGAGATTTGACCATTACCGCGTGGACAGCTCCTTTTGATTTAGAAGAAGTGGACGCGTGAGGAGTGGTGGTGTTTGGCTTGTTGGTAGAATCTGGAGTTTGGAAATTGGGGTTTTTGTTACGCAACCGCAATTTCTCTTCTTCTAAGGCTCGAATTTCTAGTTTCCGAGCCATGGTAAAGGCCTCGTCGAATGTGCGGAAAGTTTGAATTTGAAGAGTAGGAGAAATGTGCTTAGCACATGCCCGCGTGAAAAGTTCGATAAGTTCAGCTTGAGGCAAGGCATATGTAAGTTGGTTGATAAGGCCCCGCCATCGTCCAACGAAATCTGCGATAGATTCGTCTTTGAATTGTCAAATGGCATAAAGGTCGGTGATAGATACTTTCTTGGCAATGTTAATGGAGAAATGATCCAAGAAAGATTGGGCTAGTTGGTTAAAAGAGAAGATCGAGTGCTGGGTTAAAGCACTGTACCACTCCAAGGCGGGTCCTGATAAGGACATGGGGAAGGTGCGGAGTAACAAGGCGTCATCATGGGCAATCAAATAACAAGCATGTCTAAATGATCGCAAGTGTTGTTGAGGATCCTCTTTACTGTTAAAATGAGTAAATTTTGGCAACTCCCATTGAGGAGGATATGAATGAAGGGGGACAGAAGGGTGAATGGGCTCCCGACAAACTTGCTCGTATGTCAAGGCGCTACGACTTCCCGAAACAGAAGCCTCCAGGTTTTGCATTTTGTCCATCATTTGTTTGATGAAATCTATGGTTGGATGAGATGATGGTGCGGTTGTGGTAAATGGAGGCAAGTTGGACCAAGGGCTTCCGCTGGACAATGGTGGGGCTAAGTGTTGATAAGGTATGGAGGATGAGTATGTTGGAGCAACAGAATAGGGATGTCCCATATAAGGTGTTGAGGTTACTGGATACGTGTATGGGAATGAAAAGGTAGGCGGAGCTTGAGAAGGAAAGCTCGTGTGAATAGGTGGCAGAGAGTAAGTCATGAATGGAGTGGTCTGAAAGAGAGATGAGGTAGGGGCAGTTGGTGGTAACGATACGTGGGGTCCAAGATTAACCAAAGGAAAGCTAATCGGGGTCGTATGAACCTCTGAAGCCGTCGGATTGGGAGACGGGGCTAGAGATGCAGGAAGTAAGGCAGTGTTATCAGGAGGAGTGGGAGCTAAATGAGCAGCTATACTAATAGGCATGCCAACAAGGAGCTGACCATCAGGCGTACGGTCAGGGGCATGAGACAAATAGTATTGTACAGCGCTGGGATTAGCATCCAGAAATTTGGCAAAGTCCTTGTCTCCTACAGGAATTTGGGGGATCTCACTGGTGTCCGTAGGGTTCCCTATAGAATGTGAAGGGGGTGATTCAGGCAAAGACACAGAGCAGGCATGTGAAACCATGGCGGTGGCTTGCTTCCGAGTGATGACAACCATGGACAAGAACACACAGGAAAGTTTCAATCTATCAAGAACAAAAACAACCTCAGAATGATGAATTTGGCAAGTTGCTGGTTTGTCAGGGGCTGATGAAGACAGTAACCGATATCGGTTTAATAACCGGTGTCGGTCAGAGAGCAGACGACGTCGGTCAGTTAACCGATGCCGGTGTCAAAAGTCTAGGATAAGAAGATATAAAAGGCTGCTAATTTGATTTTTAGCAACGTTGAGTATATTTGTCAACTTATTGATCACAGAAGACAAAGTATGACAGAGAAAACAGAATTTGAAAACAAGCAAGATGCACACGCAAATCCAGAGACTAATCCTAGGGTTAATTTTAGTTATCGTGGGCTTATGCCTTTAGACGTAAGATGATGTCAGAATCCTAAACAACAAGACCTAGGGGAAATGTCAAGTTTGTTTTGGCTTATAAGGTTACCTCAATCGGGCGGAGGAATACCGCGGAAAAGGGGGGATGTTTGAGCTGTTGTGTTAATTGTGAAGTGATTCGGTATGTGTTGTGCAGTGAAACTAGGGTTAATTTCCTGTCAATACCGTGGATATCACCCCCACGTGTACGACCTGTTACTTAATCTATGTTCACTAGAATTGAAGAACAACAAGCAGGAATGCAATGCATGTGTTTTAAACCCAAATCGAAAATTATGTTCGATGAAGCAAGAGAGATGACTTTCACTAATGCGAAACTAGGAAAGCAAGACAAATTCTTTACGAAATATATAACAAAAGAAGCAACAGCAAATATGCTTCCTAAAATGAAAATAAGCAAGAGAAAGAAACCCAAAATGGGTCCCACCGGGCGTGCCAAAATGTTTCACTCGGAAATGTTTCGTTCCTATAGAAACAGATAAGAGTTAGGTGCTAGGAGGAATACCTGTAGAATGTCCAGATGGTGTGCGCGTACCGTAGAGAAAGATCAGGCTGATTGCGAAGAACTCCTTTTTGTCTTGGAAGGACTACCTGCAAATAAGAACACAAGACCACAAGATTTGATTAAACAATAAATGAGGAAACTGCCTTGGGCCCAGGAAATATAAAACTTCCTTTCGAAGGTGGTCAGTTCCCCTGCTAATATGAATTAACACAAAAGACTGCAAAATATCAATTAGATTACTTGGTTGAAACTAGTAGGAGAAGGCTGGTTTCTGGTTATAGTCAGGGTAACCGATACCGGTTTCTGGTAACCGCCGTCGGTTGGGTCTAGGACCTGTAGGTTGAACTGGGTAGGGGAAAGGCTGGTTTTCTGGTTTTGATCAGAGGAACCGATGGCGGTTACTGATAGCCGATGCCGGTTACTGATAACCGATACCGGTGGGTTCTAGGATCTTCTTAGTAGCTATGGTGTTTTGTAAGGCTGGTTTATGGATGATATTAGGAAATGGGATGATTAGAAGCAAAAGAATAACAGTTAGATGCAATGACACGTTGGGTAGTAGATTCAGAGATGGATTTAGGAGGACTGAAATTCACAGAGCATAAGAAATGTTATAACAGAGGACATGCAAGATGTGACTTACTGGTTTTGACAAAGATGCAAGTTGATCTCCTTGGTTGTAAACACTTCTGGTATTTCCACTCGTCTCTGCTCTGTCAAATGAAGATCTGGACTCTGTTCCTCGCTCGCAATGCTCTCTGTTGATCCAGAAATCCTTTGACTGATCTCCAAAAATGAAATTCCGATCCGTTGTTTTGGTTTGGGGAGCCCATTTACAGGGAACCGATGGCGGTTACGTAACCGACGGCGGTCGAGTAGGAACCGGCATCGGTAAGGAAAAAGTAGGCTATTTTTAGTAAAATAGCCCACCTTCCCTGCTTTTCTCCCGAGAGATCAGTTGCGGGCTTGGTCAAGTGGCTAGAAGGTCGGCTTTGGGTGCGAGTAAGGAGGCATTAGTTATGGATGTGAGTCTAGACCAAGTCATGGGTCTTAATTAGGTTAGTTTAGGGTTAGGGCTAGGTCATGATGAGGTGGCAAAGTGAGGTGGCGGGTAAGGTGATGTGGATTTATCAATTATAAGGTAATTAATAAATAATTGTGTAAGGTTTAGGTGATGAGGTTAGATTGCGAGATGAGATGCGGGTCACAAGGGGTCGTGAGACACGAATTTGGTGTCTACAGAAGGGTTGTAGTTTAGAAAGAAAAGTAGGTGGGAAGGGGTAAATGAAGGGTGTATGTATAGGGATAAAGGTAACATGTGAATTTCATAGGCATAAGGTAGGTAAGTAGGTTAAATAGTGTTTAAGATGATGGCGACATGATCCTTAAAGGGTAGTATACATGTAGGTGAATTAGGTAAATGGGTGCGTAAGCATGATTGATGTGGTTGGGTGTATGGGTGTGTGTGTGGGTGTTGAATAGTGGGTAATTGACGGTAACTAGGTTAACAATGTTGTGGTTTGTTTGATATAGGCATAGGGACCTACTACATATGTGGCGATAGAGTACCACCTTTATTGGTAGAGATGCGGTCGAGTGTGACTACGGAGGAGTGGAAGCATATAACATGGGTGTTGGACTGATTAGGATCTAACACTATAGGCATATAACTCAAGATCCTAGTTTTATGGTCACACTCATTGATAGATGGGATTCAACGAATAACAAGTTTCATTTAATAACAAGTGAGATGGATGTCACCCTAGAGGACGTGTACAGGATCATGTGGCTACTAATTATTGGTGTGATCTAGTGTATTCTATTACATCTGAGGCATCAGTGGAGAAGAAATCCCACACAGGGTGGAGATGGATATGGATATGGGTGTGACAAGTATCCACCTTACAAGTGCATGTAGCAGGTTTAACATGGCCAATTGGCCACTACACAGGCTCAGCTTGTGGCCTTACAGGCCCAGGTTTACAACATAGGCACCTCCACAGGCTGTAGTGTGACAGGGTCCCACACTACAAACAACTGGTGATGGGACAGAGTTGGGGTAGTACAAGGAGGAGGATAGGGATCATAGGTATAGGGTCCGAGACCATCGTTAGTAGGAAAAAGCTCACAGGTTGTTATGAGATCGATGGCACCACCTCAGCATGGTGATGATGGCTAAGGTTCATGGCATGCGCCTTGAATGAGGCATAGTATTACCAATATCATCTATCGACTGCCAGGATAGATGTGCCCTCTTATGTTGAGTATAGGGAACAACAAGCAATGAGTGAGAGTGAATAGATCCTGCACTCATAGTTCAAAGAGCATAGGGGGCTGACGTGCACAGAGATAGTGGTTAGCATGAGGCTACGAGCTCATAGAGGCCATAACCCACTACGTTCCAGGTGGAGATTAGAACGAGATCTATGGTAGGTGGAGAGATGCTTGGTAGGATGCCGAGATGTGAGGAGATGAGGAGGAGACAGATGCATACGGGTATTGGATATCAGGTGGGGTGATGATTAGTCATCAGATATGATCAGTTTATTGATTTTTGGTATATTGTAAGCACCAAATTTGTGTCTTACGACCCCTTGTGACCCGCATCTCATCTCGCAATCTAACCTCATCACCTAAACCTTACACAATTATTTATTAATTACCTTATAATTGATAAATCCACATCACCTTACCCGCCACCTCACTTTGCCACCTCATCATGACCTAGCCCTAACCCTAAACTAACCTAATTAAGACCCATGACTTGGTCTAAACTCACATCCATAACTAATGCCTCCTTACTCGCACCCAAAGCCGACCTTCTAGCCACTTGACCAAGCCCGCAACTGATCTCTCGGGAGAAAAGCAGGGAAGGTGGGCTATTTTACTAAAAATAGCCTACTTTTTCCTTACCGATGCCAGTTCCTACTCGACCGCCGTCGGTTACGTAACCGCCATCGGTTCCCTGTAAATGGGCTCCCCCAAACCAAAACAACGGATCGGAATTTCATTTTGGAGATCAGTCAAAGGATTTCTAGATCAACAGAGAGCATTGTGAGCAAGGAACAGAGTCCAGATCTTCACTTGACAGAGCAGAGACGAGTGGAAATACCAGAAGTGTTTACAACCAAGGAGATCAACTTGCATCTTTTTCAAAACCAGTAAGTCACATCTTGCATGTCTTCTGTTATAGCATTTCTTATGCTCTGTGAATTTCAGTCCTCCTAAATCCATCTCTGAATCTACTACCCAACGTGTCATTGCATCTAACTATTATTCTTTTGCTTCTAATCATCCCATTTCCTAATATCATCCATAAACCAGCCTTACAAAATACCATAGCTACTAAGAAGATCCTAGAACCCACCGGTATCGGTTATCAGTAACCGGCATCGGCTATCAGTAACTGCCATCAGTTCCTCTGATCAAAACTAGAAAACCAGCCTTTCCCCTACCCAGTTCAACCTACAGGTCCTAGACCCAACCAACGGCGGTTACCAGAAACCGGTATCGGTTACCCTGACTATAACCAGAAACCAGCCTTCTCCTACTAGTTTCAACCAAGTAATCTAATTGATATTTTGCAGTCTTTTGTGTTAATTCATATTAGCAGGGGAACTGACCACCTTCGAAAGGAAGTTTTATATTTCCTGGGCCCAAGGCAGTTTCCTCATTTATTGTTTAATCAAATCTTGTGGTCTTGTGTTCTTATTTGTAGGTAGTCCTTCCAAGACAAAAAGGAGTTCTTCGCAATCAGCCTGATCTTTCTCTACGGTACGCGCACACCATCTCGACATTCTACAGGTATTCCTCCTAACCCTAACCTCATCTATATCTAAAAGGAATGAAAGGATAGAAGCAACTCTATTCCCAGGAAGCCGAGTCATTCCGAGCGAAACATTTTGGCACGCCTGGTGGGACCCATTTTGGGTTTCTTTCTCTTGATTATTTTCATTTTAGGAAGCATACTTGCTGTTGTTGCATTTGTTATATATTTCGTAAAGAATTTGTCTTGCTTTCCTAGTTTCGCATTAGTGAAAGTCATCTCTCTTGCTTCATCGAACATAATTTTCAATTTGGGTTTAAAACACATGCATTGCATTCCTGCTTGTTGTTCTTCAATTCTAGTGAACATAGATTAAGTAACAGGTCGTACACGTGGGGGTGATATCCACGGTATTGACAGGAAATTAACCCTAGTTTCACTGCACAACACATACCGAATCACTTCACAATTAACACAACAGCTCAAACATCCCCCATTTTCCGCGGTATTCCTCTGCCCGATTGAGGTAACCTTCTAAGCCAAAACAAACTTGACATTTCCCCTAGGTCTTGTTGTTTAGGATTCTGACATCATCTTACGTCTAAAGGCATAAGCCCACGATAACTAAAATTAACCCTAGGATTAGTCTCTGGATTTGCGTGTGTATCTTGCTTGTTTTCAAATTCTGTTTTCTCTATCATACTTTGTCTTCTGTGATCAATAAGTTGACAAATATACTCAACGTTGCTAAAAATCAAATTAGCAGCCTTTTATATCTTCTTATCCTAGACTTTTGACACCGGCATCGGTTAACTGACCGACATCGTCTGCTCTCTGACCGACACCGGTTATTAAACCGATATCGGTTACTGTCTTCATCAGCCCCTGACAAACCAACAACCTGCCAAATTCATCATTCTGAGGTTGTTTTTGTTCTTGATAGATTGAAACTTTCCTGTGTGTTCTTGTCCATGGTTGTCATCACTCGGAAGCAAGCCTCCGTCATGGTTTCACATGCCTGCTCTGTGTCTTTGCCTGAATCACCCCCTTCACATTCTATAGGGAACCCTACGGACACCAGTGAGATCCCCCAAATTCCTGTAGGAGACAAGGACTTTGCCAAATTTCTGGATGCTAATCCCAGTGCTGTACAATACTATTTGTCTCATGCCCCTGACCGTACGCCTGATGGTCAGCTCCTTGTTGGCATGCCTATTAGTATAGCTGCTCATTTAGCTCCCACTCCTCCTGATAACACCGCCTTACTTCCTGCATCTCTAGCCCCGTCTCCCAATCCGACGGCTTCAGAGGTTCATACGACCCCGATTAGCTTTCCTTTGGTTAATCTTGGACCCCACGTATCGTTACCACCAACTGCCCCTACCTCATCTCTCTTTCAGACCACTCCATTCATGACTTGCTCTCTGCCACCTATTCACACGAGCTTTCCTTCTCAAGCTCCGCCTACCTTTTCATTCCCATACACGTATCCAGTAACCTCAACACCTTATATGGGACATCCCTATTCTGTTGCTCCAACATACTCATCCTCCATACCTTATCAACACTTAGCCCCACCATTGTCCAGCGGAAGCCCTTGGTCCAACTTGCCTCCGTTTACCACAACCGCACCATCATCTCATCCAACCACAGATTTCATCAAACAAATGATGGACAAAATACAAAATCTGGAGGCTTCGGTTTCGGGAAGTCGTAGCGCCTTGACATACGAACAAGTTTGTCAGGAGCCTATTCACCCTTCTGTCCCCCTTCATTCATATCCTCCTCAATGGGAGTTGCCAAAATTTACTCATTTTAATAGTAAAGAGGATCCTCAACAACACTTGCGATCATTTAGACACGCTTGTTATTTGATCGCCCATGATGATGCCTTGTTACTCCGCACCTTTCCCATGTCCTTATCAGGACCCCACCTTGGAGTGGTACAGTGCTTTAACCCAGCACTCGATCTTCTCTTTTAACCAACTAGCCCAATCTTTCTTGGATCATTTCTCCATTAACATTGCCAAGAAAGTATCTATCACCGACCTTTATGCCATCGGACAATTCGAAGACGAATCTATCACAAATTTCGTGGGATGATGGCGCGGCCTTATCAACCAACTTACGTATGCCTTGCCTCAAGCTGAACTTATCGAACTTTTCACGCGGGCATGTGCTAAGCACATTTCTCCTACTCTTCAAATTCAAACTTTCCGCACATTCGATGAGGCCTTTACCATGGCTCGAAAATTAGAAATTCGAGCCTTAGAAGAGGAGAAATTGCGGTTGCGTAACAAAAACCCCAATTTCCAAACTCCTGATTCTACCAACAAGCCAAACACCACCACTCCTCACGCGTCCACTTCTTCTAAATCAAAAGGAGCTGTCCACGCGGTAATGGTCAAATCTCAAACACCGTCCAATACTCCGCCGAAAACCACTTATAAGTACAAAGCCGAGCCCATCAATTACACTCCCTTGGGAGAAACTTATGGTGTCATCCTAGAGAAATTGCTCAAAGCAGGGGCTATCACCTTGCCCCCTGTTAAACCTCACTCTGGGTTTGACTCCACCCGCGCAATACCTTCCTGGTACAAAGAAAATGACTTTTGTAACTTTCACCGCGTAAAAGGACATAGTCATGAAAACTGCAAGATGTTGAAAAACATAGTGCAGGAAATGGTTGATGCAGGGGATATAACCCTCGATAATCCTAACGCCCCTACTAACCGAAATCTGAAAATTTTCAACAAGCCATTCCCGAATCACTCGTCCAACAGTAACGTAAACCAAGATATCTTAGCCGAGGAGAGTGTTCATGAGATCCATGCAGTCTTCGATTCTCAGCCAAAAGCCTCTATTGAAATTTTTTTGAATCAAGCCTCTCCACCAACACAGGAGTCTGAACCTCCTTCACCACCATCAAGCCAAAGTGAAATCATTCCTTTACCCATAAAAGAGTTAACTGCCCGGACTTCTCTTCTCATCGATGAGTCTTCTTACACCACATCCCTACAAGACTGTGAGCGGATGTTATCTAATTTATCTATTTCCCAAACGTCCCCTTCTACCGCTCTTGCTGCACAAGAGGAAGGCTCGCCACTCCTTTTGACATCCTTAGATGAGAAATCTCTTACACTGACATCACCACATTCTTTAAACATGACAGATCCCCTCAAACACGCCCTCCTACCTATTAGTCCCTCATCGCCTAAATCTTTTCAACGACCGGTTGACCTCTTAACATCTATTGATACAGTGCCTCATCTACCTCCTGTGTCACACCCACAGTGGACTGGAATTACAACCCACCTTTCTTCCGTACAAAAATTACATATCACACGTGAGAGACTGTCATTCCACAGAAGATAGACAGGCCCTATGGGAACGTTTGAGTACCCCTTTTTCTACTCAAATGCAAATGACTGATCCTGATGTCTCCACCATATACCCGAAGTGTTTACAGAAGCTTAAAATGCCCCTGTTCTCACCTTCACCCCCCTCACCTCTACCAAATGCCCCGTCCACTTCTATCAACTTAACCAGATCTTCCCCTACGCTTGGGACCTCACCAATGCCCAGTCTAACGCACCCGCCTAAGCGACTCGATCTATCCAAAAATAAATCCGTCCCGCCACCTAGGAGACAAACTCAATCCGTGCCCCTATCACAATCAAAACCATCATCGTCATACCTACCTTCCATATTGGGACCCCATCCCTCTACCTTACATCAATATATCATACCTCCTGCGTTTTCTTCAAAACAACCTACGCCTTCCGCACCCATACAGAAATTCCAGGGTATAGCAACACCGTCACTCCGCGTATCCTGTCCACCTATCAACCCTAAACAAATTCCATCATCAAAAGATTTGTTTTCGGTCACTCCTATTTCCCCGTGGTTGTTTTCTGATACCACATCATCTGCGGCCTCATCATCCAACATAGCTTCTGCGCCAAAGAAATCACGTTTAGTGAAAACCACGTATCAACACCCCTCGGCTAAACCACCACCCGTGCGAACCAACCACGCCCAAACATTACCAAAACCCGCACAACCAATACCCTCATCCTCTTCCGATTTTGACCCACTCAAAGGATCTTACGCCAAAATCCTTGCTATGTTGGTGGAGAATGCGACCATTTCCCTACCTCCACTTAGACCTTATGACCCGTCTAAACCCCGACCTATGGGTTACGATGAGTCTAAAATCTGCGCTTATCACCGCACACCAGGACATGATGTGGAGGGATGCAAAGCTCTAAAAACCATCCTTCGTCAGTCACCTCTCCCGGATAGAAAGATTAAGAAAGACAACTTACGAAGGGAGAGACCTTTAGTTTCCATTCCCTCTCCTATACCATCTGTCCCCGCCTCACCAAGATCTATCATTATTACAACCCCACCTCTTGAAGACCATGAGTTATCCCAACCATCTTCCTCATCTCAGGTCTACGAGATTAATATGATTAGTGTCGCTACTCGAGGGCAGAAAAACAATGGGAAAGCAAAAGAAAACACACCTGCGGCATCTCTTTCTCCGTCAAACATCCCGATTGCACCACCACCTAAAGTGGTCATTCGCGGACCCGCCTATCCCGTCTCTAATGGCATTGCCCACCGAAATATGATTAAACAGCTTCACCAATCGCCCGTAAAAATGACACTGTATGATCTCATTCAGACTTCTGAATCTCATCGACAAGCTCTCGTTGAGATCCTTCAAGGGATAGAGGTTTTACCTAATGAAACCCTGCCTGTCGCCTCCATTCTAACACCCAATCACGTTGCTTCTCTCACCAAACAACCCACTGCCCCAACCACTTCTGTCTCTGTACAACAAGCTGCTGCAGTCAGTTTCTCCGAAGACGAAATTGTTGACTTTGGTACAGAAGATCCTGACCCTGCTCTTTTCATCTCAGCTTACATCCGGGACATTCGGGTACGTCGTGTTATGATTGACGGGGGTGCTAGCCTAAACATCATCTCTTCAAAAGCCTTCCAACAAATGAATATCCCTTCTAGTTGCATGTGTGCCAACCCCATCATGTTGCGGTCATTCAATGACGCTATTACTTCTACCTTAGGCACCGTGATCCTCAACATTCGGGTAGGACCACGTACTTTACCCGAACTCTTCTATGTCTTGGAGGGAGAGTTCCAATATAATATATTGCTGGGTCGTCCTTGGATCCGAGCCATGGGATGCGTTCCCTCAACATTACATAGATGCATAAAATTTGAGTACGAGGGGAAGTCCTACACCGTAAAAGCTGACCCTCCCCCCTTTAAAACCTGCAATATGTTATACCGCCCTAACGATGTGCTTATACCAATCAAGACACCCATACATTCAACCCAACCATCCTCTTCAAATGTACCTCAACCATCCACCTCAACCGCGCCTACGCCTTCAACTGATGAAACCACCATCGCAAAAACCACTTCCCTTCCCGCAGCTAACATTCCAACCTCCGACCCCTTAGTAGATGTTTTTCAGCGCCTTACGCTGGGGGAGTACCGCCTATATAACGTTAGTTCTTTCCCTACCCCACAGGAGTATGGACAATTACATGCACATCCCACCTACGACCGTCGCGTGGGGGAGGTAATCTCTTACGGACCACCCCATTGCCGCACTAACCTAACGTATGGGGGTGTTGACGCATCCTCCATTACCCCTGAACCTCCTCTTGATGTGGTTCCCTTCCAATCCGATTTTCAATACTTGACAAATCGTCGTTTCGCCCTCACCTTCTTGACTCGCTGTGCGTGGAAAGGCTTTGGTTTTGGCCTTTACGAACAAGGCCGACATACACTCATTCCCGTGACTACCCGTAAACATAATGATCGTAGTGGTCTCGGTTTTCCCGAAACACCTACACAGGAGACACCTCCTGTCAGCTGTATCCTGGAAGAAGAAGACGTCGCCCCTACCAAACCATCATCACCCACTTTGCCATCATCACCCACAGAATCTATAGACCCTGAATCCATCCCTCCTAACTTTTTTTTTTCATAAATGCTATCTTCATAGGTCCTCTCACTTATCAACGCGATAATGAGGACCCATCTTCTCTTCCCCTTCTATATCCAGACATGATCGAAGAGGATTCACCTTTGATTAATGTTGTTGAATGCCAGGATGATGACTCCATCCTCACTTACCTTGGCGCGGATGATTCTTATATTCAACGAGCCTTACCATCTGAAACCCAAACCATGCTGAACGAATCTACTATAGAAATCAACATCCACACGGAGGAGGATCCTCACATTGTGAAGATTGGACAATCCCTTAACACATCAGAACAAGCCGCCTTTACTACCTTTCTCCGTGCTCGCAACCAAGCTTTCGCATGGTCTTACGCTGACATGCCAGGAATTGATCCTACCATTGCCGTCCATAACATCACCCTAAACCCCGATTCCAAACCAGTCAAACAGAAATTGAGAAAAATGCATCCACGCATTGCTCTCTTGGTCAAAGAGGAGCTCCAACGACTCCTTTCTGTTTCCTTCATCTTGCCTATTGACTATCCTCAATGGATTTCTAACATCGTACCTGTCACTAAAGCGACAGGGGGACTTCGGATATGCACAGATTTCCGGATCTTAACCTCGCTTGCCCTAAGGATGACTTCCCCTTACCTAGCATTGACCAACTTGTTGATCTAACTGCAGGTCATGAGATGCTCTCTCTCATGGATGGCTTTTCAGGATACAACCAAATTTTGGTTGCCCCTGCCGATCAACACAAAACTGCCTTCATAACTCCTTGGGGAACCTTCTGTTATCGTGTCATGCCATTTGGCCTTAAGAATGCTGGTGCTACCTATCAGCGGGCTATGACCTACATTTTTCATGACATTATGCACACTATCCTTGAAGATTATGTCGACGATCTTCTCGGCAAGTCTAAACATCGTAGTGAACATCTCGATGTTTTAACCATTATTTTTGATCGCCTGTTACAATATTCTGTCCGCCTTCAACCAAAGAAATGTGTCTTTGGTGTTCTTTCGGGAAAACTTCTTGGCTTTATCGTCTCTTTGCGTGGCATTGAGGTCGATCCATCTAAAGTCAAAGCTATCCTAGAAATGCCCCCACCCAAAAATCTCAAACAATTGCGTAGTTTACAAGGTAAGCTCCAATCTATCCGACGTTTCATCTCCCAACTCTCGGATCGGTGTCAACCTTTTCATCACCTTCTTAAAAAGGACATTGCCTTTCAATGGAGTGAGGAGTGTCACCAAGCCTTCGAAGCTCTCAAATCCTATCTCTTGCAGCCACCCGTGCTTATCCCACCCCAGGACGACCGCCCTTTCTACCTTTATCTTTCCGCCACTGACCATGCTATAGGTGCTATGCTCGCACATCGGGATTCGGCACGACGAGAACAGGCCGTTTATTATATAAGTCGTACCCTTGTGGATTATGAGACTAGGTATACACATGTAGAAAAATTGTGCCTTGCCCTATCATTTGTAGCCACCAAACTCCGACACTACCTTCTAAATCACAAGACTTTCGTCATCACCAACACAGACCCCATTCATTATATGTATGCCAAATTGCATCTAAACCAATGTATCACTCGATGGCTTATGCTCCTCGCTGACCTTGACCTTGAATTCGTACAACAGAAGTCAATCAAAGGACAAACTCTTCGCAGACCAACTTGCGGAGGCCCCTTTACCTGGGGAACAATTTACCAATTTTACCTTCCCCGACGAACTCATCGCCACTCTTTCACTCCGGGAAGAGTTGTATCAAATGACCCTCTTCTTCGATGGATCTAAATGCCAGCGCGGTGGAGGAGCCGGCGTTGTTCTCATTCCTCTCGACGCTGAACCTATGCCTCTTTCATTCCGACTCGATTTCCCTTGCACTAATAATACAGCGGAATACGAGGCCCTTGTTCTGGGTCTCCAAGTTGCGTTACACTTAGGCATCAAATCTATCAACATTTTTGGCGACTCTCAATTGGTAGTCAATCAAGTTATGGGCGTCTACCAATGCAAAAATGAGGAACTTCAAAAATACAAACACTACGTGGATTCACTTCTAGCCTTATTTACTCACTATTCTATACAAACCATTCCACGCTCCACTAACAAATTTGCGGACACTATGGCTTGCTTAGCCTCGCAAATTCCCGCCGCACCAACTGACTCTGAATTATTCGTCGTGGTCCAACAACTTTTTGCCCATCCTATTCAACCCCCGGTAGTTTGTATGATAAATACTGTGTCTACTAGTTCGCAGGATACCTGGTACCACCAATTTCACGACTACCTTACAATCTCTGTCCTCCCACCTGACCTTACTAGTAACGGCAAACGTGCTTTTCTTAAAAGTGTTTCGCGTTATGTTGTCATGGGGGGACTCCTCTATAAACGTGGCTTTGATGGCATCCTCCTTCGCTGTCTAACTGGCGCGGAGGCCACTCATACCATCCAACAGGTCCATGACGGTATTTGTGGTGGACATTTTAGCGGCCTTGCCGTGGCCAAACGAATCCTTCGCCTTGGTTATTATTGGCCTACTCTCAATAACGACTGCTACGAATATGTTAAGCGTTGTGTTATGTGTCAGCAACATGCCAACCTTCAACATACTCCTAGCCACCCGCTCCAGGTCGCTCGAGATCTTTGGCCCTTCTCACAATGGGGTTTAGACCTTATTGGTGAGATTCACCCGACCTCTTCACAACGTCACCGTTGGATAATCACAGCGACCGAATATTACACAAAATGGGTGGAGGCTATTCCACTCATTTCAATCAAAAAAGAAAAAATTGTCGAATTCATTAACCACCACATTATCTGTCGTTTTGGTGTTCCTCATCGCCTGATAACAGATAATGGAAAATCTTTCAAAAACAAGTTGTTGCAAGACCTTTGTGACAACTTTGGTATCAAACTTAGTTTCTCATCACCTTACTATCCACAAGCCAATGGGCAAGCCGAGTCCTCTAATAAAACACTAACCAAAATCCTCATGAAAGTTGTCAATGAATCCGGCAAGAAATTGGCACGATCACATTCCCTTTGCCCTTTGGGCTTATCGTACTAGCATTCGTACCTCTACTAATGCCACACCTTTTTCTTTGGTATACGGTACCGAGGCTGTTTTGCCTCTCGAAATACAAATACCCTCCCTTAGAATATCTCTTCAGGATATTCTCACCAACGATGATTTCCGTCAAGAGCGGTTAGCCCAATTGGAGCTTCTTGACGAACGCCGTCTTACAGCTCTTGATCACCTTCAAATCTATCAAAAATGCATTAAACGTGCTTATGATAAGCGACTTCATGAGCGTACCTTTAAGGTTGGTGATCTTGTCCTCAAAGAGAATCAACATGTAACCAAACTAGAAAAGAGCAAACGTGGAAAATTTGCTCCCAATTGGATTGGGCCTTATATAATCACTCACATCTATGGATCAGGTACTTATCGTTTAGCTTCGCTTAATGGTAAACCTGAGCCTGAGCCCCTTAATGCCTTGCATCTTCGACCATTCTATTGTTGAAATTAGTGTTATATCACTTCTTATCCGCCTACTGCTCGTCCCTTGAGCTCCCATACCACCACATGCACTTGTTTCCTACATCTCGAAATAAAATCAAGCTCACCTCTCACCTCCCCTTAACGATGCCTTCCCCTTTTTAGTCTAGTCCATGACTTCAACGTATTAAATAAGCCGTATTCTTATGGGATTTTCTTGAGTCAAACTTCCTACAAACCTAGATGCTTCACGCTCAAAAGAACATCTAGTCATCTAAATAGACTGCTCCCTCGAAGGACAGCTATATGCCAAAAACTATTGCTGCTATTATATATATAGACTGCTCCCTCGAAGGACAGCTATGCATTAAAATCATATCTGCTACTATAAATAGACTGCTCCCTCGAAGGACAGCTATACACAGTCAGCCTCTAGTCAGAAGCTTCTCGCATCGATCAGCTTCGTGAAGACCTCAAGAATAATACAATCAATATCCCTTGTAGACTTCCCGCATCGATCAGTCTACATTCAATAAAATAAAAGCCTCATTCAAAAGGACTTTTGAGTCATGGACTTGTCTATTTAGGGTAGGTTCTCTTCCGTCAGAACACTCACTTTGTAATAAGTTCTCCGTACCTCAGCTATATCATCCACCTCACCTCACCATTTGTTTCAACTCAAGGGACGTAATGTACACTCGATATATTGTGATCACACAACTCTTTTCACCTATTGACTTCTCGTCTATGCACGGTACCTAGGGCTCCAAGCTCATTCTACGTTGTGTGGTTTGTTTAGCTCTTTTCACCTACGGAGCACTCTTTCTGCTTTGCCTCGCATCTAGGATTGTGTGTTGACCTTAATCAGGACATGGTTCCCTTCTACTTGGGTAGGCTAACTTTCGCTTCCCTTATACCTTTTACAACATCACCAATTCATTACCAACACCATCAACCTTACCTTTACCAATCTTAATATTTTTACCAACCAACCAATTGCCTAAACCGTACCAAATTTCCTGAATTCACCTCTCCCTGATCCTAAGGGAGAACTACATCGGTCTGAGGCCCCTCCTTGCTTTGTGCAATGGGCTATGTAGGCAGCACTTAGGAGACATGGGGTCTCCCAAGGTTAGCTCGACCATCCCCTACCATAACCTATCATGTGTGGTCAATATAAATATTTTTGTGTATTTCTATTTAATCACATTCCTCTTTATCCTTTTTCAAAACACCGAAAATCAAAACACAAACATTCTTATTTTTATCGTAACTCAAATCAACATACATATTCAGCTTTATTTAGATGTTAAACAAATACATCTTCTCTATCATCGACACGCAGGTCGGCATCCTTATTTATTCTTATACCTTGCTAACATTTACTCAGACCCTCACGCCTCATCCCGAACTAGGTGATGATCGTGATCGTCGACCCCTCTCGCCGGGCCTCTCTGTCCTCAAAGGTACCACGGCTATTGGTACCACCCACTGATCTACCAATCTCTCCTGTAACATATGAATACGCCCTCTCGCATGGAGGACTCCAGCCTCTAGATCTCCCCGCCCGTGACTCCGCAACCGCTCCAATCCTCTTGTGTCATTCATCCGCGTTTGGATCCGTGACAACAGCGCTGGCACATTATCATTCATCCTCAATGCTGCGTCTGCCTGCACACATGCAAAATGAACAAACAACGCATTCAATCCATCGAATCCCCAGGAGTCTCTTCAATCACAGCTTCTGGAAATTCCTCACGTAACCGGTATCGTTTATAGCAAACCGGGTACCAGTAACCGATACCGGTTGTCCCTAACCGATACCGGTCACTGTCACCTTACGATACATCTGCCTAAAACCCACTGCCTAGACAATAAATTGCTCGTTTATTCTTCTTTGTATACATACAGACGTACCTATGAACCCTGATTACCTACCCCGTAACACTCACCTCATCTATAACCCTGGCTATCATGTTGTCTTCTTCATATCTACTGTACCTTAATCTCCTGCTAGTTCATTCCCCATGCAGTAAATCAAATCACAACCAAAGCATGATACCTCTTGGGTTGCAGTAGCTTGAGGTGGCCCTTGTCTTCCCTCTTGTCCCTGCCTGCTGGATGTTTCTCATCGTCACCATTATCACCACTCTTTTCAAATTTGTCTTTCTACCTTCTGAATCTCTCACATTCACTTTCCTTGTCTCTTTTCTCCTTATCACTCAAATCTCTCATGCAAAAACCTGTCTCAGTCGTCAAAAAGCGTCGCGTTCGCGTATTTAACCTCTTGCATGGCTCTAAAATTAAAACTTAAGTTGCCACCCTAGCTTTTCTATTTTTAGAAAAGCTCATACCTAAATAACCGGTATCGGTTACTTAACCGATATCGGTCTATCAGCTACCGATATCGGTTCCTTAACCGATATCGGTTACACACCTATCTTTTCTCAACAGCGTTCTTTTCTTCATTTCTCACCTAAATTTTTGTCGCGCCCACGCCTCTTTTCCTGCATAAACAACACAATTTACCACATTTGTTCATCCACCACACATAACATTACAATTTCATTAACATCATTTATTTTATACAAATACACAAACCATCAACTACGGATATCAAGAAACTATCAATCTATACATCATTTGGATCCAACTCATCAGTTACATATATCACAATGTCACAAAACCACCAATTCATCACATAACCTGACATTCATATATACGTACAAAAAAACAAAAACATCAGCATCATCCATCTATCAACATGTCAATTAAACTCATCACACATTCTATATATTACCAGCCATTAACCAAATATTTAAACACATTTTGAACACTGCATGTGGATCAAAACATCGTCTCTATATATATATATACAAGTTTTCAAAAATACAATGTGCCCTACATCGGGGCCTCTGTGATCTCATCATACAACAAAGCCGGCACACAGGCCGCAATAACTGTCAAAAAATCTCGACTCGGCTCGCAGGCCGGTCCCTCGTATCAAAAATAGCTATATACTCGGCTCGCAGACCGGTATCCACTATACAACCCCTACTCGGCTCGCAGGCCGGTATACAATAAATGAATGAATGAATACATGAATAATACATAGGCACGCAGGCCTCTATCAATACACCCGGTTCGCAGACCGGTGCCCATCTCTAAAATACAACAACCATGTCTGGGATCTCTCAGCTCTCCCCACCGCCCTCGGCACCTCTCCCCGCTGGTCCCTGTGGTGCCTCTCGCCTCCTGCCCGTCACGGACACGCCAGCTGTGGCTGCACCTCCCTGAGATCTCTGGCTGTGAGAGGTCTCTGCCCTATGCACTGCATAAGCCTGATACTCGACTCCGGTACCATCAAGAATATCCTGATAATATCGGGCCTCTGCTCTAACCTCCATATAGCACTCTCGAGCCACTGACGGAGCTGGGGCTGGTCCCCTGGCACCTACAACCAATGCCCCCTGAGCCTGTGCTGGTGTTGCTGGTGGTGCCTGTGGCCGTAGTGGTGCCGGTACCTGTGCTGCTGCTTGTACCTGCACCTGTGGCTGTGGTGCTGGTGGTGGTGCTGCCTGTGCCTGTGCCTGAGCCTGGGCTAGCTGCCCCTGTAAGACACCTATCTGTGCCTGTGCAGCAGCTAGCTACCCCTGTAAGAGCTGCACCTGACCCCTGAGCTGATCTCTCTCTCCTATCACTGCAGCCAAGTCTGGCTGTGCAGGCGGTACTATCCTGGCTGCTCTCTGCCCAGCCCACCACACCCTGTATGCTCCCGTGCACCCAGCATCATCTACACCCTCACCTGCTGGCCTCTCCGCTACCCAATCTGGATCCAAAGGCTGTGGTGCAGGCAGTGGGGCCTCTACATCATCCCTCCTGTACTGAGGGAAGGGAGGTGGCTCGTCCTGTCGCAGCCCCATCTGCCTGCGTACCCTCTCCAGGGGTATCCGCTCGTACTCTCCTGGCCTCCGTCCTGCTATCCAGAATGTGTACTGGATTAGGCGCAACTGTAAGCGGGCTCCTCTGCCAGGGTGGTGACCTCTGTAGGGTCTCCATACAATGTCTACTGCTGTAAGGCCCTCTAGCAAATGTCTATAGTATGCCACATCCCGACCTGCAATAACTGCTCGTGGCTGGCCCACGACCCCCAACCACCTCTGAAAGCCATATCGGTATATGACCTGTGGCCCTGGCTGTTGGGGTAACCCTACTGGCCTGATACATACGATGTGCTCGTATGCCCAACAATGCAACAAAAATGTAGAGCAAATACCGAATCACCTCCTCCGGCGATAGCCCCATAGCTCCCTGTACAATTGCACCAGATATACTGGTGCCCAAGCGTAACAGGTGTGCTCCTCCACCATCTCAAGCAGCACCCCCATCAATGCTCATGGGAAGCGGCCTCCCTCTGAGTCCGGGAGGGCGAAGCAGGTGATCCCAACCATCATCAACACAGCCAGTCGTGTCTCGTGTCGATGCGCATGGTACATGTCACCGTACCCGATACTCGCGCTATGGTAGGTCAGTAGCGCAGCTGCATCCCCAAAAACCTGCAGTATGCTGTCCATGGCAGTCTCTGAATCTACCTGGAAGACTGCCTCTCCCTCGATAGGTAACCGAAGGATGCGATACACATCCTCCAATGTGACGGTCATCTCCCCAGTCGGGAGATGGAACACATTGGTCGCCGGATCCCATCTCTCGATGAGGGCGACCATCAGGCTGTGATCTCTCTCTATCGCTCTGTACCTCTGGACTCCACCGAGTCCCACCTCGCGCATGATGGCCCAATGAGCCACAGATATGTGTGGCCTCATCCGCACCAACAGCGGGGGCATCCTATCCCGCATCGTCAACTGCTGACGTGCCTGCAAAACCAACCCACATCCTTAGACCTACTCTTTATTACAACATCTACTTTATCATCTAAACACCCTTTTTTATCCCCCCGACCATACCCCGACTCTCTACCACCCCCCTCTAGCAACCTACCACCCTACAAACCCAAAACCATCCCACCCAAAACCAACAAAAACCAAAAACCCAAACAAAACACATGCAACCCAACCCCCAACACAAACCCAACTCCCACACCCAAAAACCCCCAACCCAACACCCACACCGACCCACAACCCAACCCAAAAACCCAAAACCCAACCCAACCCAACACCCTTCTCCCACAACTCCAACCAAACCCAAAAACCCAACCCTACACCAAACCCTTCTCCACTCCTAACCCAACCCTACACACAAACCCTTCTCCAAACCCAACCCTACACCAAACCCTTCTCCCACCTCCAAAAACCCAACCCAACCCTACACCAAACCCTTCTCCACCTCCAACTCAACCCACCCAACCCACACCAAACCCTTCTCAACCCAACCCAACCCCCACACAAACCCAACTCCAAAAACCAAAAACCCACCCCAACCCACACCCACAACCCAACCCAAAAACCCAAAACACCAACCCAACCCACCACCCATAACCCAACCCAAAAACCCAAAACAACCAACCCAACCCAGCCCCCACTCCCACCCCACCCAGAAACCCCAAACACCTAAAACAAACATACAAGACACCGACCGGCCGATACATGACCGACGCCGGTCACCAACAACACTCCCTTTCCCTAAAATTGTGCGACCGATGCCGGTCGCTTAGTGACCGACATCGGTCACTGTCTTCTCCCGGAGCCGAACCCCCGCGCGGCCCCCAAAACCCATTTTTTACCTATTTCTACCCATCTACCCACCCAAATACCCTAAAAACTTACCCACCTACCCACCTTAGCCTATCTAGCCTATCTACCCTCTCCCTTTTTCAAATCATTTCCATTTTCTCATTATTTCCTAAAAAAGGTTAATTCCTACCCAAACCCCCAATTTAGCATAATACAACCAAATCACCAAATTAAAGAGTTTCGAATCTACCCGAACGACGACACATCGTCGTGGTGGGATGGGTGGTGGCAGTCCAGCTGGTCCAGCCCCTCCAGCTCCTCCTGCCTGTGCCATGGCTCCAATCCTGATCTGCTGGGTCCCTGGCCAATCAACTGCTGCCTCCTCCTTAATCGGGCCCACTATCAACTCTCTCCGCCAATACAATAGCTCCACCTCACTCAATCAAGCCTCTAATCCCAACTCTCCACGTCAGACAAGTCGATTTGGTTTGCAAATAACAAAAGTGACAATGACAAGCCGTATTTTTCTTTTTATAGGTTTTTCGCCTTTCACCGATATCGGTTTCATTTTGCCCTAAGGAACCGGTATCGGTCCCTTAACCGATATCGGTCATGCAGAATCGACATCGGTTCTCTACCCAACTTTCACCCCATTCTTTGCCCTTATTTACTCCTTGCCTCTTTTTCACCAATATCACCTCTATCCACCTTTGCTGCACACCATTTGTTCACTTGTCCGGCCCGACCTAAGGCCTCAACCTACCTATTCGGCCCGACCCAAGGCCTCGCCCTACCCATTTGGCCCGACCCAAGGCCTTGCCCTACCTATTCGGCCCGACCTAAGGCCTCAACCTACCTATTCGGCCTGACCTAAGGCCTCAACCTACCTATTCGGCCCGACCCAAGGCCTCGCCCTACCCATTTGGCCCGACCTAAGGCCTCAACCTACCTATTCGGCCCGACCTAAGGCCTCAACCTACCTATTCGGCCTAACCCAAGGCCTCGCCCTACCCATTTGGCCCGACCCAAGGACTCACCCTACCAATTTGGTTTGACCTACGGCCTCAACCTACCTATTCGGCCCGACCTAAGGCCTCAACCTACCTATTCGGCCCGACCTAAGGCCTCAACCTACCTATTCGGCCCGACCTAAGGCCTCAACCTACCTATTCGGCCCAACCCAAGGCCTCGCCCTACCCATTTGGCCCGACCCAAGGCCTCGCCCTACCAATTTGGCCCGACCCAAGGCCTCAACCTACCAATTGGCCCGACCCAAGGCCTCGCCCTCACTATTTGGCCACAACCAACCCAAACCCCCACTCCCACCACAACCCAACCCAAAAACCCAAAACAACCAACCCACCCACACAACCCACAAACCAACAAGCCACCGACGCCAGCTGATACATGACCGACGCCGGTCACCAACAACACTCCCTTTCCCTAAAATTGTGCGACCGATGCCTGTCGCTTTGTGACCGACATCGGTCACTGTCTTCTCCCGGAGCCGAACCCCCCGCGCGGCCCCCAAAACCCATTTTTTTACCTATTTTTCCCCATCTACCCACCCAAATACCCTAAAACCTTACCCACCTACCCACCTTAGCCTATCTAGCCTATCTACCCTCTCCCTTTTTCAAATCATTTCCATTTTCTCATTATTCCTAAAAAAGGTTAATTCCTACCCAAACCCCAATTTAGCATAATACAACCAAATCACCAAATTAAAGAGTTTCGAATCTACCCGAACGACGACGACACGTCGTCATGGTGGGATGGGTGGTGGCGGTCCAGCTGGTCCAGCCCCTCCAGCTCCTCTTGCCTGTGCCATGGCTCCAATCCTGATCTGCTGGGTCCCCGGCCAATCAACTGCTGCCTCCTCCTTAATCGGGCCCACTATCAACTCTCTCTCCGCCAATACAATAGCTCCACCTCACTCAATCAAGCCTCTAATCCCAACTCTCCATGTCAGACAAGTCGATTTGGTTTGCAAATAACAAAAGTGACAATGACAAGCCATATTTTTCTTTTTTATAGGTTTTTCGCCTTTCACCGATATCGGTTTCATTTTGCCCTAAGGAACCGGTATCGGTCCCTTAACCGATATCGGTCATGCAGAATCGAACATCGGTTTCTACCCAACTTTCACCCCATTCTTTGCCCTTATTTACTCATTGCCTCTTTTTCACCAATATCGCCTCTATCCACCTTTGCTGCACACCATTTGTTCACTTGTCCGGCCTGACCCAAGGCCTCAACCTACCTATTCGGCCCGACCCAAGGCCTCAACCTACCCATTTGGCCCGACCCAAGGCCTCAACCTACCCATTAGGCCCGACCCAAGGCCTCGCCCTAACCATTAGGCCCGACCCAAGGCCTCAACCTACCTATTCGGCCCGACCCAAGGCCTCAACCTACCTATCGGCCCGACCCAAGGCCTCACCCTACCCACCGACCCGGCCTAACCTACCCTAACCATTAGGCCCGACCCAAGGCCTCAACCTACCTATTCCGGCCCGACCCAAGGCCTCAACCTACCTATTTTCCGGCCCGACCCAAGGCCTCAACTACCATCCGGCCCGACCCAAGGCCTCGCCCTAACCATTAGGCCCGACCCAAGGCCTCAACCTACCTATCCAGCCCGACCCAAGGCCTCAACCTACCTATCCGGCCCGACCCAAGGCCTCAGCCTACCCATCCGGCCCGACCCAAGGCCTCGCCCTAACCATTTGGCCTGACCCAAGGCCTCACCTACCTATCCAGGCCCACCCAAGGCCTCGCCCTAACAATTTGGCCCTGACCCAAGGCCTCACTCTACCCTTATGACCTGACCCAGGCCACACCCAACCACTTGGCCCGACCCAAGGCCGTATCACTTCAATACCATACCCACAATCAACGTTTTATTTTATCCATCCATCATGTACCTTTTTTCATGCCCATGGTATACGGATATAATAAACCATACTATATATCATACATATCCTAAAGGTGATAATTCAAAACAAAGGTGATGATTGCGTATCATAGCTGCTAAGTATGTAATTGTAGAAGAACTTTTATATCAGAGAGTGTTTGATGGCATGCTACTAATATGTGTTGATGAAGAAGAGGTGGAAAATTTTATCTTTGAATCCCATAGTAGATTTTTTGGTGTCCACTTTAGATGAAATTTAACCACTCACAAGATCCATCGGATGGGATAATTCTAGTCCAAGCTAGAGCATGATGTTGTGGAATATATGTGAAAGTTCCAAAAATTTCAATATTTTTCTCACATTATACACATCTTGGCCCAGGATTTACCACCACTAGTTATACCTTGGACCTTCTCTACTTAGGGTTTTGATTTGATAGGGAAATCCTATCCCTCATCATCAGATGGACAAATTTATAATCACGGACATAAAATATTTTTAAAAATGGAT
Source organism: Taxus chinensis (assembly GCA_019776745.2). Classification (NCBI taxonomy): domain Eukaryota; kingdom Viridiplantae; phylum Streptophyta; class Pinopsida; order Cupressales; family Taxaceae; genus Taxus; species Taxus chinensis. The sequence continues at coordinate 455,385,037 of CM034154.1, read as the reverse complement.
TAAGGCCATGCCTCTGACTATGGTACCTAGATATGTCATTACTAAATTCATCTTGAACCAGATCATCTACAAGTACGGTGTTCCTCAAGTCATTATTTTAGATGGCATGCCTTTTAATAATCAAGAGGTAGGTGAGCTATGCACTCAGTTTAAAATATCACATCACACAGCCTCCTTGTATTACCCTTAGGCCAATGGATAAGAGAAGCTTTTAGGAAATAAGGGATAAAATGTGAGGAATAATCCCTCACAGAATCGTAATAGTAGAAACTAATATGCAAAAATTATTACAAATCTCAAATAAAATTGTAGAATAAAATAACGCAACATAAAGAGACAGTATTTAACGTGGTTCACCCAATTTGGGCTACGTCCACCAAGAATCACTTGCTCATATTTTATTACAATCCACCGCCCTCTCAATACAATACACAGATCTGTTTGGAGCTATGCTCAACAAACTCTACAGAATTCATAGCCAAATTCAAAGCACATCTGCAATGTTTTTCATTATGCCCTACCATATGCATAAAACCATATAAGCAGGAAACTACTTAAGCAGTTTTACAATACTGTGGGTATCAAAACCATGGGCCAAAGCTAGCCCAAAAATCTATGGGTAAAAAATCTGGCCCATATGAGAAGAGCTCATTTCCCGATTTTTCAGGTGTGTTTTTTTTAGGCCAAAAATAATAATTTACGCCCCAAAAAATGTGTACAGTACTCTTAGTGTATAGTCTTCAACACTTTCACACATGAAAATAGGCTCTACAACCTAACAATCTCCTACTTGGAGACTATTTTTCCTCTAAGCAAGCTTCTCAACCCTTCACTAGTTTCTGTGAAGACCAACCAAAGCTGAACACAGCTTCAGTTTTTCCCTTGTGACCACCTTGGTCATCATTTCTACAGGATTCTGATTGGTATGAATCTTCTCCAACTTTAACTTCTCTTCCTCCAAAGTTCTCCTGATGAAATGGTACCTTAACTGTATATGCTTTATCCTAGAGTGGAAAGAATAGTTCTTAGCTAGGTCTATATCACTCTTACTATCACTATGCAACTTTCCTTCTTCCTGCTTATGCCCCAACTCCTCAAGTAATTGATGTAACCAAATAATTTCCTTGCTTGCCTCTGTGGCAGCAACATACTTAGCCTCTATGGTGGAAAAAGCCACCAACTTCTGTAGTAGTGAAATCCATCTTACTGCTATTCCACCTATAGTGTAAACATAATCTATTGTGCTCCTCCTGCTATCTACATCTCTAGCCATATCTGAATCTACATAACCACACAAAGTGGTGTTTGATCCACTTTAGCACAAAACTATCCCCATGGTTCCTCGCAAATACCAAAGGATCCACTTTACTACCTGCTCGTGATCTCTACCTGGATCACTCATAAATCTACTCACCGCTCCCACTACATGGGCAATATTAGGCCTAGTGCACACCATGGCATACATAAAACTTCCAACAACTGATGAGTAAGGTACCTCAGACATCTGGTTTCTCTCCTGCTCTATCTTAGGACACTGTTCCTTTAATAACTTGAAATGGCCTACCAAAGGAGTCCCAACCAGTTTAGCATCCTGCATATTAAACCTCTTCACGACCTTCTTAATGTACGCTTCCTAAGATAAAGTCAGATTTCGTTCCTTCCTATCCCAAGATATCCTCATACCAAGGATTTGTTTGGCTGCTCCAAAATCCTTCATAGCAAAGGATTCACTTAGCTACTTCTTGAGTACTTTTATCTCTTGCATGTTTTTACCTGCAACTAACATGTCATCCACATACAGACAAAGGATAATATAACTACCATCCTAAAATTTCTTTGTATACATGCAATGGTCAAAATGACATCTAATATAACCTTTCTTTATCATGAAGCTATCAAATTTCTTATACCATTGACGTGGAGCTTGTTTCAAGCCATACAAGCTCTTCTTCAGTTTGCACACCATCTCCTCTTTACCTTTGACCTCATAGCCCTCTGGTTGTTGCATATATAGTTCCTCCTCCAAATCACCATGGAGAAATGTAGTCTTTACATCAAGCTATTCTAAGTGTAAGTCTTTTACTGCAACTATTCCTAGAACAGTTCTAATAGAAGTCATTTTTACTACAGAAGAAAAAATATCATCAAAATCTATACCTTTTTCCTATGCAAACCCCTTGACCACCAACCGGTCCTTGTATCTTTTCTTACCTCCTCCTTCCTCTTTAACTCTGAACACCCACTTGTTCTGTAATGATATTTTTCCTTCAGGTAGCTTTACCAAATCCCATGTCTGGTTCTCCATGAGAGCCTGATGCTCCTCATCCATGGATTGCTCCCACTTCTTCTTAGCATCTATCTACATTGCTTCATCAAAGCTCTCTGGTTCTCCACTATCAGTGAGTAATAAATAATAAAGAGAAGGAGAAAAACATTCAGGTTCTCTTCTTACCCTAGAAGACATCCTCAATATAGGAGTTTGGGGTTCCTGTTGAGGAGGTCCTAAACTGATTCATGTGTCACTTTTCCATCTAGAAGATCCTCTACCACTGCATATTATTTCTTGGATTCTTCCCTGTTTTCCTGTAACTTCTGCTTATACATTACTTTCTCATTAAAGACCACATCCCTAGATTGAATGATTTTCTTGTCCTTAATAATCCAATATTTATATCAAAATTCATCACCACCATAACCAATGAAAGTGAATTTTTCTGACTAAGCCTCTAGCTTGGTCCTATCATCCTTGTCTATATGAACAAACACCTCACACCGAAAGACTCTAAGAAATGAATATTCAACTTTCTTACCATACCAAGCCTCCTCAGGTATGCCTCCATTCAAGGAACTTGAGGGTCCTTTGTTTATCAAGTACACAGCTATGCTCACCAGTTCTGCCCAAAAAGAAAGAGGCAGTCCTGCATGTAAACTTATTCTCTTAGCATGTTCCATTATCGTTCTGTTCATCCTTTTTGACACCCCACTCTACTGCAGAGTTCCTGGAACTTTCTTTTACCTATGGATTTCATTCTTAGAACAATAATCATCAAATTCATTGTTGTAATACTCCCCCTCCATTATCTGACCTAAGACATTTTATCTTAAGACCTGTTTCATTCTATACCAAGGCTTTCCATTTAACAAAAGTGTCAAATACATTAGATTTGTTTCTAATACAATAAACCCAAACTTTCCTTGTTGCATCATCAATAAAAGTAACATAATAACTTAAACCCCCAGGAGATGATACCTGAGCTGGCCCCCACACATCAGAATGCACCAGCTCTAACTTACTCTCTTTCTTTGTACGTCCAACCTTGAGAAACCTTACTCACTCTTGTTTCCCATATATGCAGTCCTCACAGAACTCCAAACTTGTTTTTGTATATCTAGGAAAATCCTTCTTTATGATCTCCATGCCCTTATGGCTCATATGACTAAGCCTATAGTGCCACAATGTTGTATCTACTTATGAAGCCACAAGATTACAAACATTAGTGCTATAAGTGGTTAAATACAAGGTTCCAACCTTCTTACCTCTTACCACCACAAGATAACCCTTGGTAACCTTCCAAGAGTCAGATGTAAATATCACAGTACAACCATCACTTCCCAACTACCCTGTTGATATCAAATTTCATCTTAATGTAGGCACATGTATGACATCCTTCAATAGCCAAGTATTCCCATTTTTCATCTTAACCTGAACAGAACCTTTTCTAACTATGTTACAAGGCTCATCATCACCAAGAAAAACATGCCCAAAATCTCCTTCAAGATAATCAAAAAAATAATGCCTATATGGAGAAGCATGGAAAGAAGCCCCCGAATCTAAAACCCAAGATTCAGTAATATTATGCAAAGAAAGAATCAAAGCATCCTGACATACATTACCTGTTGCCACATTTGCCTCCTTGTTTTCTTCTTGTTGTTTCTTTTTGTCCCGAAGCTCCCAATAGTCCTTCTTTACATGCCTAGACTTTCCATAGTGCCATCATACTATCTTACTTTTGGATTTTGACCTTGCCTGATCCTTTTATTTTCCACAGCTTCCTCTATTCTTTTGTCTCCCTCTAGTTTCCACTGTTAAAGCATTCCCTGAAGTAGAAGATCCACCAGAGATTTTTCTTTGCATTTCCTCACTTAGAATCACCCATACAACATCCTCAAACTTCAACTTTGAGTTAGCTAGAACCGAGTTTCTTACCACCATTGCCAAGCTATTCCAACTCTCAGGTAAAGAGCATAGAACTAATAAAGCCCTAACTTCTTCATCAAATTCTATTGTAACCGAAGCCAGCATATTTACAACCATATTAAAATAATTTAGATAATCTGCTACTAAACCATTCTCAGGAATCTTCATATTAAACAAATTTTTCATTAAAAATATCTTATTAGAGGTAGAGGGTTTTTCATACAACTTCCCTAATGCATCCATCAGTTCTTTTGTAGTCGTTTCCTTTGAAACATTAAATAATATCGAAGATGCAAGACACAACTGGATTGTCCCAAGTGCCTTCCTATCTAGTAAATCCCATTCTACATCTGTCATGCTCGAGGATTTTTTCACCTTCTCAGACAACAGAGTATAAAGATCCTTCTGATAAAGGTAATCTTCCATCTGCATATTCCAAATACTGAAATTCTACCCGTTGAATTTATCAACCCTAGATCTTCCATCATCTGCCATAGCTCCACTCAAGATAAAACATTCCCTACGATTCAACACTTTAACAAAACAAACTAGGCTCTGATACCAATTGTTAGGAAATAAGGGATAAAATATGTGGAAAAATCCCTCACAGAATCGCAACAGTAGAAACTAATATGCATAAATTATTACAAATCTCAAATAAAATTATAGAATAAAATAACACTACAAAAAGAGACAATATTTAACGTGGTTCACCAAAAATTTGGGTTACGCCCACCAAGAATCACTTGCTCAGATTTTATTACAAGCCACCTCTCTCTCAATACAATACCCAGATCCGTTTGGAGCTATGCTCAACAAACTTTACAGAATTCACAGCCGAATTCAGAGCACATCTACAATGTTTTTCATTATGCCCTACCATATGCATAAAACCATATAAGTAGGTAACTACTTAAGTAGTTTTAAAATACCATGGGTATCAAAACCATGGGCCAAATCTAGCCCAAAAACCTATGGGTCAAAAATCTCACCCATATGAGAAGAGCATGTTTCCCGATATGTCAGGTGCATTTTCTCGAGGCCAAAAATAAAAACAATTTACGCCCAAAAATGTACAATACTCTTAATGTAAAGTCCTGAACACTTTCACACATGAAGTTAGGCTCCAAAACCTAACAGAAGCTGAAAAATAACACTTAGAAATCTATTATCCTTAATATGGTTAAGGAGAATAAGGGAGATTAGAACCTGAAGCTATTTCTTGCCTTATGGGTCTATAGGACTTCTATTTGAACACTAAAGGGGCAACTACTTTTCCTCTAGTTTTTAGTGATGAAGTGGTCTTACCACTGTAGGTAGAATTACTTATTCTTTGTGTATACTTGTAGGGTATTTTAGATGAAGATGAGTACCGAAACATGTGTCTAGATGATTTAGAGATCCTGGATGAAAAAAATCTTAGAGATAAGAAACATCATCGGTCTATGTAGACAAAATGTGTAGTCAATATAAGAAAAAGGTCTACGAGGATGAAATCATGGTAGGAGACCTTGTTTTAAGAATAGATAGCTGAATATAAAAAAATGTTGGTGAAGGTAGGAAGTTCAGGATGAAATGGCTGGAGCGCTACCAAGTAATGGAAGATTTAAAGAATGGTGTGTACCATGTGTGTAATCTTAAGGGTGAGGATTTTAATGAATCTGTTAACTCACTTCACCTCAAGTGTTTCTAGATATAATCATTTGTATTTCAACACTAAATTCACTTACATTCACATTGTCTTATTACCTACATTATCATTTTGTTATAAATGTAAAATGGAAACTTAATTTTCAAGTAATTATTTGACTTTCAAACATTGGAAAATATTTCAATCATACCTATTCTACACTCTTTTCACACATTCATATTATATCATCCTTATAATCAATTTCATTATGGAGATAAATTTTTGACATTATTTTATCTTGCATGTGCAATTTTCTTCATGATTTCTTCAGATTTGGATGTTTCTTGCCTACAGTTTTCCCTAGAAGATTCTTGACAATTAATCCTTCACTAAAAATCTCCCTCCATGACAAAAAATTCTAAACATTTCACCCGAAACCTTTTTTCACCTATCTTAACCTTTGGTAATGAGCCCTCACATCCTACTAGTTTTTTGGGGTTAAGATTATGGAAAAATGTTTCTTTCAAAAAAGAAAAATCCAAAGTCAAACAACAAAAAAATAAAATTATATAAACAATAAACAATAATATTCTTATTGCAAATAATCACACATTTTCATCCCTCCTAACCTTTGGTGTTGATCCCATAATTTTTACTTGTAGCATGAGATTAGGAAAGTAGGAAAATTCCCTTATTCACCTATTGTTTGTCTTTGGTGATGAGCTTGTGCTTCTTCCTAGTAGCATGGGGCAAGATGTAGGGGTTTGCATCAATAAATCAACATTTCTAAATAAACAAGGAAATAAAAGTGCTTGAAAGTCTAAAATTGCAAGAAAATGAATTAGATGCGTATGTTATGAGATAAAATAATTATTTAAATCAAATTTCATCAATCAATAAGCCATCCATGGATATAAGTCTAGTCAAAACTTTTAAGAAAAATTCATTTCGAATTAGTTAGTTAATTTTTATTGGAGTTGAGTTGTAGGTTTTTAAATTAATATTTGTCAAAATTCTTGTCCCTTTATCATCATTCTTGTTCACACTCTTCAAATCACATATATTTTTTTATTCTTGGCTCTCAGTGGTGAGCCCTCGCATCTTACTAGTTTTGTGTAGTTAAGAATGAAGTGAGGTTATCTCATCATCATACTATATTCAACAGATTTTAACAATTGAATAGAAATGTTAAACATTACTTGAAAAATAAAGTTTCCTAATTATATATTCTTACCATATATGCAATCATAGATTTAATTTTGTTCCACATTACATAATAATCCATAGCATGCATTCAAAAACACAAAAACATCAAAAATTCCAAGCCATTTAAGAGTACATAGATAAGAAAAACCACAATGAAATCAGTTGATGTAAAGGAATGTTGAGCTAAAAATATGTCTATGTATATATATATATATATATATATATATATATATATATATATGTATGTATGTATGTATGTATGTATGTATGTATTAAGGTGTCTCATATACAATTCCATCACACCATAGGAAAAGTGAGGTGAAAATTCTCACTATAAAATGATAAATACATCAAAATTTGTCCCAAATTAATAAAGGCCCCAGGCCTATCCATATCTACTAGATCCATGTGATGGAGTAGAGAGAGGATTGGTATTACTACTCTTATGGTGATATCAAATGGGAGTAGCATGAGAGCCTCTGTGTGTCGAGCAATCAGAATGTCCATGTGAATGACTGGTGGTATTAGCTCTACTATATGAGCATCCTCATAGATTCTTTGGGTCCTCGTGTATGGAAATATAGGCTCTCAACAAATTCATCTCTGTTGTAGAGTGCTAGGATGGAGAAAACACATTAGTATGATGGTCAACATGTGTGGTAATTCCATGGTCCACTTGTAATGCCTCTTGAGTCATCCCAGTGTGGATCATAAATAGATCTAGGATCATATGCCAAATAAGATCTCTCCATCCATCAACTATGGTTACAAAGAGGAAGTAAACAATAGTGAATTATAAAATTCAAAATAAAAAAAATATCCTACTTACATCTAATCTAGGAAGTAAGGGTAAAAGAAGTTTGTTTTCACTCACTCAAGTCTCTAGGGAATCAACTCAAGTCTGGAATTGGCACCGCTGCAGGAGTCACTATGGCCTCTTCCTCCTCAACTCTCTCCTCCTCCTCCATCTCTTTCTCGGCTCTAACAGCTATTGAGGCCTCTCATGTACCTTATCACTTAGGGTCTTACTCCTCTAAGCCTGATTCTGTCTCAGCCTACTTCTCCTCCTCTTTCTATGTCAGCCCTTCATCAATATGTAAAATGGGCCTTGGTCTAGCTGCACCACCAGTAGTTCGGTATTGTGTGGCTCTTAGTGTATTAATCAGAACCCCAAGAGCCATGAATCTCAAATAGATTTGGCCCATCTGGCACGTTCTTACCTCTTGTATCCCTCTATAAATGGTAGCTACTGCTAGAAGATAATCTGAATAGGGTAACCCAAAATATTGGGGCACCTAGAGCACTGGACAAGTCTCAACTCATCTATTGTGGTCAACTAACTAAACAATAGTACTACAGGTAGCTAGTGTATTCCCCTCATGACCCCATCTACATGAAATATCCTGATATGGTTATGTGATCATGTTTTTAATTGTCATGGAAAATATTAATTGTGGTGTGCCCCTAAGTGGAGCCATGTCAACCCACCTAGCTTCTCTAATCTCAGTGGGATCTGTTATCCCAACACCCCTCTAATAGGATATGATCCACTCATAAGCACATGACATAACTAGTTTGGGGTGGATAAGAGACCTCACCCCACATATAACAATCATGTATAAGTTATGGTATGTGTTGCTCAGTATGTTGACTCCCCATGCATATAATCTGTTGTAGAGCTCAATTCTCTCAAAAATCAAAGACCAACAAAATAAAACTTTTCCCCATCCATATCTTCAATCAAATGTGAGGCCAATATACTAATGATATCCTTAAAAAAAGTAGGGATACGAGTGGTATCTACTATAACAATTCTAAATACTTACTTATCACCCATGTCAATTTCTTATGCATCACAAAGATAGGTATCCCATCTACGGGCTTCTACTGTCAAACTGGCACTCTTTCACATCAAATTCTCATCAGTGACAAGAAATCTCAGGATCATTTAAACATCGTCCAATATGATCATCCAATCTCATCGAAAAATAGGAAACCAAAATGTGTTCCAGTCTTCATCCTAATAAAAAAATAATTCATAGAGAAGGTGACTCATTGGGGAAATTGGCCGTATTTGGGCCATCCTATATAGGCATGCCCTCTCTAATGTTAGTATGTTGTGTTATAAGTGTTTTCATTTATTTTAAATCTTATTAAAGAAATAGATAATGATAAAAAATTGTTAGAACATGTTTATTATGTTGATAACATAGAGTTTTAGGTGTTGGCATAATGTCATGAGGTGATTTAGTGAGATTAGTTTGGTTTATCAAGCCTAGTCAGGTGACCTAACCAGTCTAGGTGATGGAGCATGGAATTTTTAATCACTTAGTGCCTTGAGGAGCATGGTAGTGGCATGGAGATAATTTTATGAGTGTGTTTAGGTGCTCACTTGAGTTTCAAGGTACAAAGGTTGAAGAACTAGTTACAAGTACTCATCTAGACCTGGTCTAGGTTATTGGATGCATGGCAATGAGTTGTAGAACTATGTGAGCTCATGGAAGCATGTAGGGATGCCATAAATTTTTTTCCAAATATGTTATGGCATTTTTAGATGTTTCTTGATGAGTTATAGTGTTGGTTTAGTTGACCATAGTCCAAACCATGCAAAACCCCAAGGGATAGTCATGTCAACAAGATGGGTTGAGAAAATATATACCTATTTGAGATATGAAAATTATTGGAGATGGTGCAAAAAAAATTCCTAGAGGTGTGAGAAAAATTTGGAATCATTTTGAATAATATATTTTAAGTTATGTTATTTTTGGTAAATCAGGGTCAAGAAGAAGGTGTTTTCCAACTTGAATTACACCTTCTGATGCTCACCATGAATTTTGTGATTTTTATGGGACCTTATGGCTTTAAATTATGGTTTCAAATTGAGATAAGATAATTTTTAAAAAATAATGGAGTGTTTTCATCATCACATTTTGATGAATGAATGTTAAGAAGGTAAATAACTTTTTGTGTGCTTAAAACCCTAGCCTGAAAGCGGTAGGAAAGATTTTCTTGGTAGTGCTCAAAATTTATTGGTTTTACTAGTATGATTACTTTATGATGTATAGGAATCCTCTATATTTTTATAAAGGTATGATAGATCATGTAGTGATGAGTGGACCCCACCTGAAAATGTAAGTTTCTAAAGAAGTCCAGTTTGAGGCAAGGTGGTCCCAAAGAGTTGTAAAATAAATTGACATTATTTTTATTATAAGACATGTACTTAATTTACATGATTTTTTCATATCATGGTGGTGCTTCTAAATGGAAACGTGTGCCCTATTTATGAAGACTGGTCATAAGGCAGTTGTGGGGCAGTTCTGGAGCAGTTCAGAGATTGACTTGGTTGGAGGCCTTCCACTTGGAGGTGGAAGGAAATGTAAGATGTTCTAGAAAGAGGATTCAGAGGGCTTTCCAATGGTATAAGGTTTGTGTCTTGATGAGCTTTGATAAGTCAACCAACTCAATTTGTGAGAAGAAGGTTGTTTGTTTCTCAGGACAGAATTGCTCTGGCTAGAAGATTGAGGTAGATGATCCATGAAATAGATTAGTTGATTCTTTCTATCAGTATGGAGAGTGAAGAGGGATGAATTTTGTTCCTAATGAAAGCCTTTTTTAGGTCTTGAAAGTGGCAGCAAGGGTGCAAACCAGTTGAGTTTCTAAAACTGCTTTATGGGCAGCTCAGTTTGGTGAAGAAGAACAGTTGGTGCGGTTTGGATGTATGGATGTTTCATGAGCTCTAGCAAGCATCATATGTGATCTACAGGTATAGGGGGATTCCAAGTGGGTGGTTACATTTCCATAATTGAGATTGTTCTTAAGTGGTCTTGAGGCCCAAAGGTGAAGACAGGGTCCTGGAAACAACTGTTTTGAGAAGGGTATGAGCCTTCTAGAATTACTTATGATAAATTTTATTGGTGAAAGATAATTAACGACCATGGATGGTATTTTTATATCATGTTTGACATGTATGGTGAATTCAGGAGCTTAAAAAATCATGATTTTTTTATTTTTATTTTTATCTCATCCATGTGATGGGGTTTTGAGCTAATTTTATGCTTGTTTGGTGCATTTGGGCATGGCCGAACTACATGGGCATAATTTGAATGTTTTAATGAATGTATTGGGATTTTTTTAAGTTTTATTGTTTGAAATAATGTATGGATATTTACTTTCTTTATGTTTTTAAATTGAGAAATGTATAAAGCAAGGGTTTGAGTTCAAATTTTAACTAGTTGAGTGAGAGGGAAAAAGTATGACCCAAGAGAAAGAGAGTGTGTAATAGGTATGAAGGAATTATTTCAAATATAATGAAGTGTATGAAATGTTTAGGAATTTTTGAGAGAGTGTGTGTAATGGTTTAAAGCATAAGAATTACATGAAAGAAGAAGAAAGAGTGAGCTAGGTGAACGAGGGTTTGAGAAAGGTATTGACAGAGTTTGGAACTGAATTTTGTGATCTCCATCAGTTGATTTTTTGTAGCATATCAATTTTCATCTTCTTAAAAAAATATTATGTGATGAATTATATTCATGTAAGTCTATTGTTTTGAGTAATATCAACAAGTGTTTAGGGGTTGGTGCCTCGATAAAGAAATCTCTTGTGATGTGTAATATTCACTTGAGTATTTTGTTATATGTAATATCAACAAATTTTTTAGTGGGTTTTGTTCCCCTTGAGGTTTTTCCACTTACATATTGTGTTTTTTTACACTCATTCATGTTTACGATCTTATGGATGGTTGGTTATTATTATTGAGATCTCATTAATGCATGGTTGAATGTTAATGGCGTATAAAATATAATTTGATATTGGTTAAGCTTTTTGAAGGGCTGATTCACCCCCCTCATTACATTTTTCTTCCAACAATTAGTATCATAGAAATTCCTTTTGAATAAGTTTGATCACTTGAAAGGATATCCTTTGAAGCACAAAATGGCTAGTCAACAAAGTGTCTTTTCTACCAATAAGGAACCATTACTTGATGGAGTAAACTATGCCTTTTTGAGTATGAGGATGAGGACTCACATTATGTCCCTAGGGTTTGATGTTTGGTAATCTTTGGAGGATGGTTATAATACTCCTGCTACTTCACCAACAAGTACTATAGAAAAAATAATTGTGTAGTGATAATTCAAAGGCTATTATTGTTATCATGTGTGGTCTAGGTGAATATGATCTTGTGAAGGTGATGCATTGTAAGTCAAAAAAATCATTATGGGAGAAACCTTAGGTATTTTATGAAGGATATTCCAAGGTAAGGATATATAAGCTTCAAACTTTCATAAATAAGATTAAAGGGTTGAAAATGAGTGATGATGAGCCTATTACTGCATACTTTCTTAGGGATTACAAGTATGTCAAAACCATGAAAGTTCTAGGTGAATAAGTGAAATAATAAGTTTTAGTTCAAAGGGTTTTAAGATCCTCAACACCTAATTTTGATTCTAAAGTGTTTTCTATTGAAGAATCTAAGGATTTGACTCTTTTGAAGATGGATGAGTTTCATGGAACTTTGAATTCCTATGAGATGAGTATTGTTGATTCCAAACCATATAAGAGAGAGATTGCTTTAAAATCTAAAATGAAGACCAAGAGTAAGAATACTAAGGATGTTGATGATGCTACTAAATTTAAATATGAATAACTCTTTTCAATGCTTGTTAGAAGATTGAAGGTTGGATTTGGAAAATACAAATGTAAGGTTCCTTATAAGTTTTTCAAATGTGGTAAAGTTTCAAGGTGGGCCATTAAAAGATGACAAGCCATGTGCCACGTATAAGTGATTTAGTGTTTTATCTATAAGACCCTAAATAATCGAGATATTTTCAAAGGATTGGAGGTGAGGGGTCATCTAGCTTGTCATTTCAATAAAGTTTAATGCATAGCCTTGTGTGAAAAATGATAGCCTGAAAATACTTGAGTCATTCATCTACATTCAAAGGGTCATTTAATTACAAAATATGCGTCGTTTGAATCATGAGACCAGGAACCAATGCATGAAGGGTTGAAATATCTAGTTATGTAATAAATAACTGAAATATTTTTTCCTCAAAAGGTGAGTCCATCTCAAGGGATCTAGTTGTAGGGTAATTAAAGATGCATTAAATAGGCATGGATCTCATTATTTCGATAGGGGTAAAATAATGGAAAAGTGTGAAAAGGATTTTAGGAAATTAGTTTTTGTCACTTCACATAATTTATCATAAATGAGGGGCAGTTGGAAAGGAGTTTGAAAATTATCTCTTACCTCCTCCTCCCTCTATATACTGTAATCAAATTTTTATGAAAAGAATGGATTTTAGGTTGATTCTAGGAGAGTTAATCTTTTTTGGTCTGTCACAAGTCTCTCTTTTGTAAAAGACAAAGGTCTTGGAACTCTAGCCTTCTGCCTAGGTTTTGTAATAGCAATATTGCCTCTTTTCTATATGTAGTATTATGCACAACTATTGGATTAATATATATGTCTTATGGTTCTTTCTTTTCATCATCTACTTATCCTTGTTATCTATGATCGCCTCTATTTTCATGTAGAAATTGTGCATCTTTGAATGTTGTTACTATATTTTAATCTATGCTTAAGTAGTTTGAGGTAGTGTTTTGTGTGACCCTTTCTGACGTTTGGTGCATTTCATCCACCCTTTTTCAGTTATTCACCATTTCCCTTCTCAAGCAGTTGCGGTCTAGATTGATCTCTTAGTAGGATCATTCAGTGTATCGCCTTAGCATATTTTATGTTTCTCGACCTACAAAGAAGAGATAGCTTCTTTAAAAATATGGAAGTCTCCTTAGGGTGCATGTCCCACCAACCTAAGGATTCCCACGACTTTGATGGCTCTATCTGTCAAGGATGTTCGTCAACATTTTTCCTAGCATGCCTAGTGGGACAAATCAGAGTGATATTTTATTATGGAATCAACTCAGTAAATTCTCGATAAAGTTTAAAATTCCATGAAGATAGTTTTGGATCACATCCAATGACTTCCCAGGGTCTAACCAAATCATTACAAAGGCTCACAGATCTCCCTCTCATCCATTTTCATTCATCTGTCTTTCCACGCCTCCCATTTATCTTCATCCTATGAAGTCATGTAGTAATGACTTCATTACCACTAAGGGATTGTCCCCTTATCCATATCCAAGCCACTCATTCCACCCTTTCCCTTTCTTCAAGAAGTTATACCACTCACACCCATAAGAAAAGTCTCTAAATCCAAAAGAACAGGAGTATATGGTAAGAAATAATATGGGCCCAGGAAGTTCTTATCACCATATGAGAAGAAGAGAGGCTACAGAAGTTTCCTCCATTTGTCCTCCCCACAAAGCAGTTCCCCATGAAGCATTTTTATCAGTGGGTTTCATATTGGAAGATGAAGCCACATATGATGGAATCTTTGTGAACTCAAATTCCACCATACAAAATGAGGATACCTTGGCACATCAGGAGGATGATGAGATTGATTGTTTATAAAATTTTTTGGGATGCCTTAATTAAGAGGGACCTATGTAGATCAAAAATCTCACCATGTCATCAACCCTGCAGTAACGACAGATTTATGCTCACAACAGCTTCCCCAGGACTAGTCCTAGGGCTCTAGAAATGGGTATCATTGACAGATTTTTTATTTCAATAAAATATCCTAGAATTATTAGAGAAGCTAATAAAGAGGGAGAGGATAAATAAGATAGAGATGACACCATTCAAAGAGATCTAAAAAATATCCTCATTCCAAAAGATGTAGCCCAGAGTGATGGACAAAAGTAGAGGGTAAGACTGAGCTCCACCATAAGTTGTTTATCATCAGGACTAAGGAAATAATCAACACTAGTCATGTTCACTTCAGGAAATGAGGATGATTTTCAAGACCCCGAGGGTCAGCTGCAACACCTCTAACCAAAAAATGAACAAAATGAGGTATTCATACTATTCACTGATACCCCAGGTGGAAGACTGAAGGGTAACTTTCCACTCTTACTATAGGCCAAATCAATAGCCAAATTGATTACATGGTCATGTTTTATAAGAAAAGGAAGCTATTTATCCTTTCATTTTTTAGGTTTTGTTTAGCATGTACTAGATCAGTTAGATTAGGAGTAGGAGAGATTTGCTTCCAGTAGGAAAAGTGCTTATGCACACTCTACATGACTCATTTGAGGCATGTATGTTTTGTTTTTTGTATAGGCCCGCACTTATATTACTTTATTAAGGAAGAACCAAATATTATGAAGACTCCAACTCAATGAAGAACCCACAGTTGGCTGAGCCTTCACTTTGAGAAAATGCAGAGCAACTAAAATCAGCCAAAGAATTCTGTTGGCCATCTTTTCAATTTTATACTCTTATAAAAAATAAATTTTACCGAGTTTCATTATGAGAGAAGGAAGGTGTGAGAATCAACTAGAAATTATGAATGCTCCACAGAAAAATAAAAGGGTCATAGGCTCACATTTGCAGTGTCTTTGAAGTATAGTACCAGACCAAGTTTATAATGAGAGATTATGGGTTCTCTTCATTTAGTAGGCTAATGATCCTGGCGAGTCACTGTTGGGTTTCAGATTAGTACTTTGGATGAAACCATAGTCAGGGGACAAGTCCCTCCTCTTTAATGGGAGAGGTTCCATTATTAAAAGTAGCAAAAAATTATGTACATATATACAACTTTCATCATGTGGAATCCTGATACTTTAAGAGGTTTCATACCCAAAATTTCATCAATATGAAAGACTTAGAAGAATTGAGGAGATGGAGGGATAAGAATAACAATAATTTCAGGAAATATAGATTGCAGAGTATAACCTTACTTGGATTCATAATGGAATCATTCACCTTCAAAAAATGTATAAATCTTCAAACACAAAGTTCCAAAGATCATATAAACAAGAACACAAAGTTTCTTAAGCATACAAAGATGAACAATCGACTAATTATGAGTAATAAGAGAAATAATGATAGGGGAAGAAAGAAAAGACTTCTGTATTAATTAATTTTAGATCTACAACCTTTCGAATTCCAGGAACCTCCCCCCTCTACATGACTAAAAACATGCATTTATACATTTTCTTCACATCCGAGCTTGTTCTCCAAGAAAAGGATATTCAGGGGAATATGGTTAGTTATAGATCCATTTTGGAAAGTGACACAAAACAAAAATACACTCATGAAATGCTAGATGCTAAAAAGGAGAATATTTCATCATTTCGGGCATGATTGTTTTAGCAGGGGCATCTGATGGTTTACTTCTTCATTGGATCTTTAATTTCTCTTGCCATTTCCACCTGTTTTACCACTTTCACAGCACTCAAGTGCCTACTAAATTTTTTTCCCTTTTTCCATTGCAGGTTCCTGAGAAACTTCATTTTTATGAAAATAAAACTTTGCACCTCTTATATTTATCAATTTGGATCCATAAAAAACCCAAATTGCATTTCATTAACAAACGACAAGGAAACAAAGTATTGAGAAAGAAGAAAAGTTTACATTTGCAGTTCCTTGGAGCTCTGGATTGTTAATGGTAGAAAAAACTAGATGAATGCATTTTCACCATTCTTTCCTTCTTTCCAGCTTTGAATTTTTAACATACACATGGAAAGCTCTGATTTGTGACGGTCCTAGGGGAAAATCTACATTTTATGACATTTGGGAGAAAAAATGCAATTTCACATTTTTCTCTGCCCCTCTGCATCCCTACCAAAGGCCAGACATGTTGCACCCTATGATTGGTTAAAGGTTACAGGGAAGTGGCTTACTTTTATACTTTTAACCTTATAAAAAAAGGGGCTCAAAAACTTGATTTCCTCCACTGACCCGTCGTCCTAATTTCATTCTCCAACACGTGGCATCACCTGATTGGCTTCAGGTCTTAGGAACTCTTCTCTTTATTTCTCCACACAGGATCATGATCTCTCCCTCATCAAATTCTCTTTTTTTCCAAAAAGAGTACAATTCACAAATAACTCTGCCACTCCTCTAGCCCACCAAGGGGAAAAAATACCATCCTAGGTCCGTCGAGCCATAACTTGAAAAATATAAGGAGTTAGGAGGACTTCTTTACCTTTCTAGAAAGGGGAAGAAATTTTCCATCTGATGAAGGAGATTACAAGTGTCCTAAAGTCATAGGAAAGTTTCAAATTTCAAAATAATTCTTTTCAAGAACACTTCAAGGGCACCAACTCAAAATTTTTAAGGTCTAGAATTGGAAAATGAAGGGAATTTTGAGGGTGACAACAGTCGCCAAATTTTTATTTAAATTTTCATAGCTAGGAAGTTTATTTCATTTTCAAAGCCCATTCTAAGTTGAATCTTCACTGAAAGAAAAGGGGGGCTTAGCTAAATCATAAAGAGAGTTGGGAAATCCTGGAAAATTCCAAGTGTCAAGTAAGCACTATTTTAGAATTCAAAGGAGGGGACGAGGTATCCAACTCCGATGTGGAGTCAAAAAAAGGGTCCTATCTGGGAAATTATTTTCACATTTATATACCTCAAGTCCCTTATTCTCCAAAAGGAGTAAAGTAGCAAGCTTGCGGATGGTGCCAAGTGTGCACCCAACGTATCCCCAGAAACCATAAAGAAAATAAGAATCATAAGGATGTGTAAGCCGTCCACGTGGATCTTACAATAGGTAGACCCCAGTTTCAAATTGGGCCATAAAAAGATGAAAAGTCATTCGCCATGTATAATTGATTTAGGGTCTTATCTATAAGATCTTAAATGTTTGGGATTTTTTAAAAGGATCAGAGGTGAGGGGTCATATAACTTGTCATTTTAGTAAAGTTTAATGCATAGCCTCATGTGAAAATTCTATCCTATAAAGACTTGAGTCATTCATCTACATTCAAAGGTTCATTTCATTACAAAATACACATCGTTTGAATAAAGAGGCCAAAAACCAATGCATGAAGGGTCAAAATATCTAGTTATGTAATAAATAGTCGAAAGAGTTTTTCCTCAAAAGGTGAGTCCATCTAAAGGGATTCAGTTGTAGGGTAATTAAAGATGCATTAAATAGGCATGGCTCTCATTATTTCGATAGGGGAAAAATAATGGAAAAGTTTGAGAAGGATTTTAGGAAATCGATTTCTATCACTTCACATCATTTATCATAATTGAGGGGTAGTTGGAAAAGAGTTTGAAATTTCTCTCTTACCTCCTCCTCCCCCTATATATTGTAATAATTTTTTTATGAAAATAATGGATTTTAGATAGATACTAGGAGATTTAATCTTTTCAGATCTATCAAAAGTCTCTCTTTTGTAAAAGATAGAGGTCTTGGAACTCTATCCTTCTGCCTGCGTTTTGTAATAACAATCTTGCCTCTTTTCTATATGTAGTATTGTGCAAAACTATTGGAGTAATATATATGGCTTATGGTTATTTATTTTCATCATCTGCATATCGTTTTTATCTTTGATCACCTCTATTTTCATGTAGAAATTGTGCATCTTTGAATGTTGTTACTATATTTGAAGTTGTGCTTAAGTAGTTTGAGGTAGTGTTCTGTGTGACCCTTTTTGACCTATGGTGCATTTATTCCACCCTTTTTTATTTATTCACCATTTCCCTTATTAGTAAGTTGTGGTCTTGATTTATCTCTTAGTAGGATCATTTAGTGCATCACCTTTTCTTATTTTATGTTTCTCGTTTAGTTCTTCTACCTCTATCTCACCCTACAGAGAAGACCCAACTTCTTTAAAAATATAGAGGCCTCCTTAGGGCACATGTCCCACCAACCTAAGGATTCCCATGACTCTAATGGATCTATCCTCCAAGGATGTTCATCAACAGGTAATAAAGCTAAATCCTTTCAAAAATTTGAGAAAATATCTAAGGATCTTTATGATCTTCTTGGCATACAAATATCGGAAGGTGATAGAGTAGGTTTGGGGTTCAGTGATGAACTCAAGGGAAAATAACAAATGCAAGATAATATTTTTACAAGAAAGAAGGATTAAGAACCAATCAAAAATGATTGAAATAAGTATATCTCCACAAAATATGAGGTGACGAAAAAACCCATTAGGTAACCTAATTCCTTAAGGTATGAAATATATTTCAATGGTTATTGTTTTACATGTAATGGTTTTGGGAATAGATCTAAGGAGTGTATAAGATTTGATAGATATGATCATCCATGGATGGATACTAGGAATGAACATGTTAATAATGCAATATGTTATAACTATCATGAGATAAGTCACATTTCTAGATGTTTTTTATATAAATCTCAAAGTTAGAATTGGAGTAATGAAGGTTACAAGGGAAGGAGTAGAGTTGTATGTTTTAATCACAAAAAGTTTGTACACATTTCTAGGGATTTTTATGGGCCTAAATGGAAAGTAAGGAAACATCAAGGTCATAGTGTGCAATATATAATGTAAAATAGGTCATGTGAACCTATAAGGGAAAATTATGGTTCACCAAGAGCTGATATGGGTACAAGAGAAGGTGTGTCGCAGAGTGTTGATTAGAAGTAAGATGAAAAGGGTGAGGTTCAGGTATCTAAGAGTTCTTGGGATCTATTTAGGTCATTCTTATAGATCTTTCATGATGATATATACCTCTACTAGGATTTTTATAGGTTTATTCATTCATATGAAGCAATGAGAAGAGGGGGAGATAGATGACTGAAGAATGTTATAGTAAATATCCTTGCATGATGTGAAATTATCTGAAGGTACATCATAAATTTGTTTAAGTATGTCATGTAGTCCTATATTATTGTTTATCATTTCTCAATCAAGGCATGTCATCAATTACGTAAAGGTATGTCATAAATTTGTTTAAGTATGTCGTGAGCTCCCACCTTGAATTATAAATTCTCCCCTTGAAATTTTTTCATCTTTCTTATTATGACTCTATTTTATAAAAGTTTTCAATTTTAGAAGAGTGTCCATGAAACCATTTTCCCATATAACCAAATGCACGCATGTTAAATAATGATTATAATATTTTTTATTAGATAGGGTAAAAATCAAGGATAGGCTCCCATAGGCCGAGTACAAAAAGATTACATCATGATAGACACAAAGTAGGAAAAAAAGGAATAGGAGCCCCAGAGTTAAATAGGCTTGACTCCAAAATAGAGAAGGGGGTCCAAAAAACATCGATAAGAAGAGAAATAAGCCATTAAACAAGAAAAAACAAATAAATTTCCCTGAAAATCCACAAACAATTCAGAAGAAGTTTCATTAGTTAGCTTTAGTTTCTTTTGGAGGGTTTAACCTCCATGGTCTCTTCTTTTGTGCTAAAATATAAATTCATCTTCTTCTTGTGGGGTTCCTTGATGTCCTCCTCAGTTTCCTCCTATATGCCTTCTCCTCCTCAGACTCCTTCTCTTCCTCTTCATTAGAACTGATTCACCTCCTTTTCCTCTTCTCTTTTTCCACAACATCCAGATGAGTTGCCAAATCTCGAACTAGAGAATCCAACTACTTGATATCCCCTCAGATGTTCTTATGATCCAAGCATATTTTCTTGGTGGCTTCAATACTATCAATCATTCCCTTTCTCACCACCGAGTTATTCTCTTCTGAGATCTAGACCACCATCTCCAAGTACTGGACTTTGTTCTTCCACATATTAATACCATGCTCTCCTTCCATGGTAACTTTATCCTTTCCCTTCGATGGACCAACTTCCTTATTTTCCATCCCTTCCACATTCTTCCCCTCACCCATTTTCTTAGAACCCATATTTCCTTTCCTATTCTTGGATAGACACTCAACTAGGGGAATATCCTTGTCATCTTCAATTAGGGGCATTTTTTTATCCTGGGATAGATTCCCATTGTGAAACATGAGAAGAATGAGGCCC
This sequence comes from Taxus chinensis, assembly GCA_019776745.2. Taxonomy (NCBI): domain Eukaryota; kingdom Viridiplantae; phylum Streptophyta; class Pinopsida; order Cupressales; family Taxaceae; genus Taxus; species Taxus chinensis. The sequence continues at coordinate 455,364,196 of CM034154.1, read as the reverse complement.
TCATGGATGGGAGACTCCACCTTACTCCATTGGAAATCCCTAACTAAGGTGGTCAAAGACAAACAAATATAGAAGGTGATACTGAACAATTTTTTATGTCTAAACATGTTCAGAAATGATAAGTGGTGAGTATAAATCTTGTGATATTTACCCTCCAGGATCAAATACTTCATGATGTGTAGGAAGACCTCTCTTTACACCCCAGGAATGTAGGAACGAGTGATACCATCGGTGAAGTAATGAACGGTTTACTTTCCCATAAAGAAAGTATTGATTTCATACTCTCTCTGATTCCTATCCTCGAATATTTTTAGACCTTCCATGTCCATTCAAATAGCACAAGTGATGGATTTCTCCAAAATATCTATTTCCATACCATGGATCACCACTTTCCCCTCCTTCCATGCCAACCTGAACTCCATTGTAAGCGAGGGATCGTGCCCTTGGATTCTAGAGATAAAGTTCCTGAAACCCCCAATCTAAAAAGGTGACACATCAACTTATCCTCCACAATACACCCATGGATGGATGGCTTGACTCTGGTTTTATCACAACCCATGGTAGCCAGACAATGCACAACACTTTGAGGTCTGCAATTTTTTAACTTAGACTTGTATTTCCAAGAATAGCTCAAGCCAAACACACTTTTACAATATTGGAAAATGGACCCATTATTCTCCCTCATGCTTCTTAAGGTGAAATACTTACAACTTTTCATGATTAATAATATCATTAATATTCATATGTATGACCTCCCTTTTTTCCACACTTTTTAATCATTATTTTGAACTCCCTCATTTTCCAATCTATCCACATAACCATTTCCAATGTGAGGGATATGAGTAATGTGAGGGATTTTAAAGTACTTAAGGTGTTATTTGATATCATTAATAATATTTCCCAAGACCCAATTATTATGACTAGTATTGTTGATTGCATTTAAAATGAGAAGAGAGTCCCCCTTAATAAGAATATGTTTAATTCCTTTCTCCTTTGCAATACTAACACCCCTGAGAAGAGCACAAGATTCACCCACATTGTTTCTCTGAGTCACCAAAGGACCAGCATAGGCTAAGATCTATTCCCCGTTATGATCCCTAATTATGCCTCCTCCACCAGCCAGGCCAGGGTTGCCTTAAGAAGCCCCGTCAAAATTAAGTTTAAAATTTCCCCTTTCAGGTTTGGACCACTTAATTTTAGTGGATGGGAAACTGACTTGAGGTGGAATGAAGGAAAAATGTTTGAGATCTTTCTCTTCTCTACTTGAAACAACCTTTTTATTCTTCACCTTAATGATTTTGGAGTTATCTTTAATCGAGGAAATCAAACTAGCACCGACCTTTTTGATATTGGCCTTCTTATTTTTTAAGATGAGAGCATTTCTTTCCTTCCATAAGCTTTAGTAGAAGTGGGGCATGGCTAATTTCTAGGTTTCCATAAGGAAGGGATACCTAAAAAGGTAATCCCATTGTAACCAACATTCATCAATGGAATTAGGGCAGACCCATTGAACCTTGAAAATATCCAACACCTTGGACAACACCGCTTGAGAAAAGAGGCATGAGATGAGAAGGTGGTTGACACCTTCCTCCTCTTTTCTACAAAGAACACACACCTTGGGGAGGAGCATGCCACATTTCCTCAAGTTTTCAACAATGAGGATTTTTTTCTAAGAAGACAACCATAGGAAAATGTTAACTTTATGTGGAAGTTGTTTTACCCAAAGTTTACTCTAGTGATATTTTTGGCTAGAATTATTGAAGTTCAGGAGGTAAGAAGATTTAACAGAGAAATTTCTAAAATCTTGTTCCTTCCAAATAATAGAGTCCTCATTTTCTTAGAGGAGAGGAATGTAAATATTCTTTAAATTTGAGTTGAGGTCATAAAAAATATGAGTGTCCCCAATGAAGTTGGGAGGGGGAAGAACCTTCTCCCAAAGAATAAGATTGTTGCAGAAGCTCTAATAGTCCCTAATCCAAACTTTAACATTGTCTTCAAATAACTGTAACATAGTTCTCCCAAGATCTTCCTCTAATAGAGGTTTATCAGATATCCAACAGTCCCTCCAAAAGTGAATTTTTTCACCTTTCCCAATGTTCCATTTAATTCCCCTACTCAGGATCTCCCTAGAAGAGAGAAAAATATTCCAAAAAAGGATCCCTTAGGGATATTGTCATGTAAAAAGAAATTCTTATTCTGCCATTATTCCTTAAATATTTCCTTTTGATGATATTAATCCATAGGCCCTCTTCCTTTATCACTCTCCAACCAGCTTTAACCACAAAATATTCATTCATGAGTCTCATATTCTTTAATCCTAGCCCCCCACAATCCTTAGGCTTGGTCACTTTCTCAAAGACCACAAGAGGAAATTTGAACTTCTCCTCAGCCCCAGCCTATGGGAACCTTTTTTGAATTTTTTCAAGAGCTTCCAAAATATTACCTGGAAGCTAAAAAAGAGACATGACATAGATTAGAACACCTTGAATAGATCTTTGGATGAGTTGAATTTTTCTAGGTTGAGACAAGATAATCCCCTTCCAAGAAGACAACTTATTAGAAACTATCTCAAGAAGAGTGTTCCAGATGGAATGATTTGCTTTTTTGTGAATGAGGGGCATTCACAAATAATATTCTAGAAAATTCTTTATATTACAACCAAAAATGTGGTCCAGTCTCTCTTGGAAATTATCTTTCACATTTATAAAGAAAATAACACTTTTGAGGAAGTTGACCAGTTGGCCAGAGACCTCCTCATAATCATTCACAACCTCTTTAAAGAGATAGGCTTCCTATATATATTCCTTCCCCATAAATAAATTTTCATCCAAAAATTAGTTGAGGAAAGTATGGTGAAAGCCATTAGAAATTTTGAGACCTTGCAATAGGTTAAGGGAAACCACCTGGTTGTAAATTATTCTTAAAGTTTCCACCACAATAATATAGAGGAAGGGGGAGAGGGGATCTCCCTATATGAGACCTCTATCAGCTTGAAATAAGAATTTCAGTTTATTGATCATAATAGAGAAAATGGATGAAGAAATGAAAACCATAACCATGTTGATGAAGAAGGCATCAAACCCCAACTTGGTCAAAACGGCACGGAGAAGGGCCCACGAAACTATGTCATAATATTTGTGCATATCCAGCTTGAAAAACATGGTGGATCTTCCTAAGATTTAGACAGAGTGAATGGCTTCTTGGATGACCACAATATTATGAATAATTTTTTTCCTAGGAACAAAAGCCCCTTTATTAGGAGAGATAAAATTGGAAATCACTTTCCTAGGCTTGAAAGTGATAATTTTGGTAATCATTTTATAGTTGGTGTTGCATAGACTGATGGGTCTAAAATATTTAACATCATTAGCCTCTATCATCTTGGGAACAAGGACCAAGAAATTTTTGTTGATTTGTTTGAGAATCTGACCATTACTAAAGAAATTTTGGATCATCTCAATGACCTCATTCTTGACCACTTCCGAGAACCGTTAGAAAAAGATAGTCAGGAACCCATCTGGTCTGGGAGATTTATCTAGTTCCATGTCAAAAATGACATCTTTGATTTCTTCCTCCGTAGCAATGAGCATGAGATCTCTATTTTCTTAATGCGAAATAATATTCTAGAAGAGTTTGAGGGCCTTCTCCCAAGATGTTATATTTGGATCAACCTCAGGGAGAAATATATCCTAAAAATATTTTAAAATAACTTCATTGATTTATTTTTCATCTTTTTTTAGAGTACCATCAATTTTCCTAATCTCCTTGATCTTGAGATGATTTTTCTTGGAGGTGGTAGAGAAGTGGAATAATTTAGTGTTTATGTCATCCTCCTTTAGCCATTTAACTTTGGATTTTTTCTCCCAGTAGACATCCTCCTTTGCCAAGATATCATGGTATTCAATGAGGAGAGCCTGATATTGAATTTTAAGTGCTTGGTTGAGCCCATCTTCCTCCATCAGTTCCTTAATATTCCTTAAGTCTTCCTCTATTCTTCTCTTAGACTGAAAAATGTTCCCAAAAATTTCCTTATTCCAAGTTTTCAGATTTTTTTAACATGCTTCAAATTTAAACTTAATTTATACATCGGTACCCCATGGACCATGATCCTCCACCACTCTTGAATTATCAAGATGATGCCATGATGTTGGAGCCACATTTTTTCAAATCTAAAAGGTCTATATTTTTTGGTAATAGCCATACCTAGCTTGAGAATGATCAGATTGTGGTAAGATCCAATTCTAGGCAAGGTGGAAAGAGAGTAGAGTTGATTAATCATACAAGAATGAATTGCCACAAATCTCTCTAGTGTGATTTATATAAGGTCATGTCCAATTCTTCATTTAGCCCAAGTAAATTTGGACCCTCCAAGCTTGAGGTCCACAAGATCATTATTTACTAAAAAATTAGCTAACTCATCCATGCTATCCATATAGGAAATGGCTCCAACTTTTTTTCCCCAAGGAAAAAGGGGTATTGAAGTCTCCTCCAACAATACAATCACCATCTTTAAATAAGGACATCCCCTTAGAAATTTCTCTTCAAATATTCCTTCTACCCACCACAGAGTCTAAGGTATAGATATTATAAACAATCCAAGACTTATTTGAAGTTAAATCAATAAAACCCATGGTTAGGTGGTTGGACGATGATAGGAGCACCAATAATTTAACCAAAAGGGGATTTCAGAGGGTGAAAATGCCTCCTGAAGCCCCTTCTGATCTTACCCCAACCTTAAGGAAATCTTTCCAGACCATCTTTCCCGCTTCTTTGAATCTTTTTGTACTCATCTTTGTTTCTTGTACCATCAAGATATCAGGTTTGCATTTTTTCCTAAAATACTTCATGACTCTTTACTTACTGGGGTTATTCAACCCTCTAATATTCCAAGAGAGTAAGATAATTTATTCATTGATTGAGTAACATAATAGGTTTTTATATCCCTTTATCCATGTATTTCTTTACCAAGGTCTCCCTCTTCTCCTTGCTAGATTTTCTCCCTTTAGGAGTTAAATCTTTACCCAAATCAGCTCTGAAATTACTTCTAGTAATAGGCTTAGACCATGTTGTGGGAGTAACAGGGGAGGACACTGGATCAAAAAAATATAGAACAATACCTCCCATCAAGAGGTCAAAAGCATTTGAAGTTGAGATGCCTTCCTCATGTCTTTAGCCAAAAGAGCTTTGTCTAATCAAGGATAGATCTTCCAAGGAAATACCCTGAGCCACTTTCAACACATATTTCCCTTATGAATGGGTAAGTGCAGCAAGTTGGGGGACAAAAAGGGGGTCATAAGTGGATGTCATATTGTAAATAACAACATAATATCAACTTTTCAATTCATAATATTATAATATCATTTATGCAATAAATTTTGTATAATGGTTACATGAAATATGGGGAAATCATGATCCTATTGATTTAACATAAACATGTCTAGAAATCAAGCGAATCAATCATGAATGTATGTAAATCCATCAACAAATATTTTCTATCTTCACTTTTTGTTCTTCCCATATGAAAAATATGAAAATTTCCCTGCCACCCAATGACATGGTGCTCTCCAGGATGACTTCATGATGGCAGAACTAACATGATTGTTCACAATTTTGTGTAAACATACAAAACCTAAAAATGGTTCCGGACCCCAAAACGGTAAGTTAGGACAATTATACAAAATTACACTTTTACAATACACATGTAAAATTCAAAGTGCAATCAAAAACCCACCCCTCAAAAAGGAAACATTTCACTAAGACATGACATCACGGTATTGGGCATCTCATCGATCATTACACTTTATAGTTTTACACCTCAAGGAAAAAGGGAAACTACTATCAAACTCATGGGGCCTGACACGAGACACGTGTCATTATTCTAAAGAAACTCAGTATTGGGCACATGAGTCAACATTGTAGTTTTACATTCTTACGGTTGGGAGAAAAAACAAAAAAATATTCTTGAGCCCCTACTCCCAAAAAATCGAGACAAGTGGATGATCAATATTAAAAGGAGATAAAACATGTGGACATCAATGATTAATTTTGAATGTTGTACATTTATGGATTCTGCCAATAATGTTGCTCAAGGAAAGTAATAAAGGTTAAAATTTTGTTAAATAATTATACATTTTTACTTGTGCATGATAAAAGGAATTCTCGAACCCTAGGAATTATGAATTCATATAATTGAAAAGAAAGAATTAAGTACAAAAATCATAGTTTGAAGGAGATAAAAGTAAGTAACATGCTTGAGTGAATGGTATTGGATTAATTTGCAACAATGGGTAAGCTCCCATGAATACCATATTTTTATTTGAATTCCCATTTGCATAGAAGTGTTTTTTAATAGGTTCATGTAATTTGTGTTCTCTTTCTTGTTCCTAGTTATTTCCATAACCCCTATATTACAAAAAATTAATAACCACAAATTGTTTGTCAGCAAATAAAATGAGAATAATGGAGGCTGGAACCCATGTTACTTCATATAGTATGAGTAATTTGGATGAAGTAACAAATATTAACCTAATGAATACAAACCTAACTGAATTCCTAAAAAGACTGCATGCCCCTAATAGAAGTGATTACATGGAAACAATTGACACCATTAATATTGCTTTATCTGCCACTTTCCCACCCTTTGTACATTACCCAAAATTAGTATGGGTTTGTGCCTAAAACTATGACCAAGAGAAAAGGGAGGTATTGGATGGAAGTTGTAATAGGGTTATCTCCTTAATTCATGAATAATTCTGTTTGATATTAGGGTTACCCTAGGTTCAAAATGAAGTAGAAATTGATAAACACGGTGCACTAAGCCACTACAAAGATGAGAAAAATGAATATTCCAAGATTATGAACACTCATTGGTTGTTGAAATACAAAGGATACTCTTATAGAATCCTAAAGAAGATGATTAGATCACACTTTGTGATAGAATTTGAGGATCTTATTACTTACTGAATAAGATTGCATGCTTTAAAATCATCTTATGGCTTCCAAGAATGGGTGTGTAGCTATATACGAATTATTTTGGATAGATTTGAGAATATTTTCTGGGAAACCTTCATAGCCACATAAATTCATGAACAACTCATTGAAATGAATGTAAAAAAATAAGGAGGTATCAATTTCAACTATGAATTCTATATGATGTCATATCTAGTTTACAATATTGCATGCCACAAAAAAAACTTTGGTATCCAAAGGCTGAAGAGCTTCAAGAATCTTAGGGTGTATGATGTCTACCCTTAGTTAAATTTATATGATTGGAAGGGTAACTACAGAAAAATAAATTATTCCTTTTTACACCTATAATATGCCTCTTTAGACCAGAATGGGAACAATACAATATTTTTGAAGAGGCCAAAAGATTAATAAAGGAATATGGATGTTACTTCATCCAATTTAGGTTCTTCAATTATATAAGGGTAAGTGGTTACGAGGGATGAAATTTCATGATGCCAATATGCCTGGATGACAAGTGGAAACTTTTTGAACTCTCAAGGAAACTATCATACATGTAAAAGTTAATAGCAGGAAAGCACAAAACAAACATTAAGTTTCCTATAAAAATAAGAATATACAGTTACCTAACTGGTGTAAAATATAAGCTCTTAGAGAATGAGATGGATAGACTAAAAATGGAAAAGTTTCATCCCAAAAAAATATGATATTATATGGAATGTGAGTTCAATCCTAGGGAGCTCATATGAACATGAGACCCAGTATGAAGATTATTGAATAGATTGCAGAGATGATGAAGAGGTCAGATTAGAATATATTATAGAATGACCCTTCATAAAATCATTCACTACAAAATTGCATTTGTACCAAAAGGTTTAGATGATGAAAAAAATATAACGAGTCCATATTATCATGAGATGAAATTAGCATCACAACCAATAACACCAATAAACTAGAGTGAGACAAAGTCAACTAGTCTATAGACTAGGAAAACACATGTGATGAGAAAAAAGTTGACATAGTTAACAGTGAAAGGATTAGGTCTTTCTCTAAAAAATACTAAGGTGTTAAAATAGTATAGGGATATAGGAATCCTACAAGGGTATCTCCCTCCTTTGAGGGAAGGTGTTGAAAAAATAGACCCATTGGAAATTAAACCCCCTCAGCTTCCATCCAAGGGGCTAACCATTGGGATCATAGAGGAGTGGAATATAACCACAAGAAGAACAAGAAATCCCATTTCCATAATTACCTATAAAGATGAAGAAATGCTAATGAAAACCATGAAGGATGTTCCCATTACTCGAGTAGTCCCATTAAAATTTAAAGGGGGAAGTACATAAAAGCACAAAGCTCTAGTAGAAACTTTTCCCAGGTCATCAAGTACATGCAAAATAATGAGGGGAACCATACCAGATATTGACCCAAAACTAAGAATATAGAGTGTTGAGGAGAAAGGAAAAACTTATCTTAAATATATTGAGAGAGCTAAAAAGGTGAGGGTTATACCTCTTTTAGAAAGATATACAAAAACATGAATAACCAAGAGTGTCCTAGCCATGACAGAGCATAAACAAAAAAGTAAGGAGCCCAAGGTTATTGAACCAGTCCCTTTAAATGAGGCTCAACAAAATATTATTGCAACATTGGAAAAATATATAGTCATGTCACATGTTAAAGTGAGTAATCCCCTCACATCATCCACAATACAAGAATCCTCTATTAAAACATCAAGTCCTACAAATTAAGTGCTAAATCTAGCCATATAAAAGGAAAGTGATGATATTCCTATGGACAGTCAGTTCATGAGAACTTCAAGAGAACATGAACAAGAAGGATTAAAATTAATCTAATCAGTCTCATAAATGAAAGGACAAGAAACTATTATTGTCACTACACCCTAGAAAGACATGAATTCACCAATTGGGGTAATAAATATGGATGAAAGAGAAGAGACCCATGCACCAAGGTTTTCTGATATATTGCTTGGATTGGTAATATTAAAGGTAGAAAACTTTTTTTCAATGGAAACCCATTTGCTAGAAATTCAAAAACCCTAGGATGGTGAGACAAGTATAAAAATATAAGATGTGCAAGCTGTAATTATATTGACAACAGTTAAGGAAGAACCATTTAATCAAGGAATTGCAGGTGAATCATCAAGAGAGATGATGGTTATCATAGGAAATAATCTTCATGAGGAAACAAGTATCACATTAATGAAGAAACCATATGATATTGCAAGCCCTGCAAAGGGAGAATTGAAAGAGGTCACTGAGACAATTACAATTTCAAAATTGGTTGAGGGCAAGAAAGAGACACTAGCTGGTGATAAGGCCCAAGAATCAACCAACACAATAGTGGTAACCAAAGAGATAGAGGTTGTAAAATAGAAATAAAATTAGGAAGGAACATGTTCTCTTCATGTTAAAAAAAGGAACTGACAGTAACAACTGAAGTCCCTCATATGCAAATGACAGTTTCACAAACACCTTAAGATTCTTCGATATAATATCACAAGTAAGAGAAGGGGAAATGCCCCCATAAAGGGGTGGTTGAGAACACTCCTTCTAAGTTAAAAGAAGGAATTTGCTAAAGTAGATACCATTGAAATTAAGAATATTATGTTTTCAAAACCCACAAGGGATCCAAAAAGGAATAGGATATTGTAAACAACCCATGTTGATAAACAAGGGTATAGAACATTAGAATTTACTACCCCACAAGGAATAAAATGAAGACTGAAGTTACGATGAGTGACTATCAAGTCACACATATTTAGTTGGGAAATATAACTACATAAAATCTTAACCAAGAGGATATAATGGCTCTTGGAGGCCTTATCCAGAAGATTAACAAAGATAAGGAAACTAAGAAGAAATTAAGGGGATAAGTATTGTCAAATTATGTAATAAAGTGGATACAACCCTCTATGCAAGGAGAAGAGATATCTCTTGAAATAACACCAAAATATTTAAGTGCAGATGACAAGTCAAAAGAAACAATTGATTCTTTAATAAAATGGAAAAAATAATTATCTAAGAAAGGGAGCAAGATCATAAAGGATACTGTGAAAATATACAACCAATTATCTAAATAATTGAGTGATACAAAGGATCAAAAGTAAAAATTTGAGGATGATTACACTTTTGGGAAGGAATCCTTCCCAAAAATGAAGCAATAACTTGACTGGATGATCAATTGTTGGAAAAAGAAGGGATTTTTACCCCTGAAGAAGAAGGAACACAAAATACATATCAAGGGTACATCAAACTGAGGGTAAAAAATATGAATTAGGTCATTGAAAAATGCATCCTAGAACAGGAAAAAATAGCATAATGTATTGATGATATTGATAATAAACTTGGGAAGATAGTATCAATACAAGGCAAGATCACTTATGGAGACTTGGGTACTGACAACTTGATACAATATTTTTACCATTACATTAATGGAGAACTAGATGTTGTCTCTTCAAGTTTTAGTTATGAAACCATCCAAAAATTTGTCCACTTAGAGCAATAACTATCCAAACTTTCAAAAAGGGTGAAAAAGAACAAATGTGCAATGGATAGGTTTAATGAAGTTCTAAAGGAACAAGTATTGATATTCAGGTTTCATGTTGGACCTGATGAATAGTATATTGTTTAAATTTTCCAAAGATGTGATGCATAGAGAGAAAAGATGACTAAAGATTGAAGTTAATGTCACTATGCTTGATCAACTATAGGATTCTTCCATAAAAATTTCTCTTCTTCCTTAGGTTTATTTGTATTTTTGTACTTTCCAAATTTTATACTTTCCAAATTTTGTATTTTCTAAAGCAGAAAATTGTTAATTCGAAAGGACTGAATAGTGAACTAGTTATATCAAAATACATGCATGAAGTATATTGAAATGTTGTATATTACTTGTATTTTTAATGTTTTATATTACTTTTCTTTGCATAAAAGAAAAAATGGGGATTATTTAGGGGCCCCAATCATTAAATTTCACTCAACTTCTAGTCTACTTACACAAAAAGGAGGTTCTTATACAAGAAATACATTGTCAATTTATGGTTACAAATTCCTCCACAAAGGTGGGAATCTAATTTAACAGGTCTTATTATTCCTAAAATCAAAATCTTTGCTATCCTAAGCCCCATAAACATATTGGATATCCCCTACAAGGTCACGGGACATACCCATTTTCATGATTTCTTCAATGTTTTCTTTGGGGCCTTCCAAGATATTGATAAAATCCAATTTTCTCCTATAAGAGGAGACCCATTCAAGAAGAGTATACATGCCTTTGAGGTAAGCCTTAGTACCCCACCAAGTAGTATTTTTTGAGGTTGAAGATGGCTAGAGAACATTATTTTGTGCTGCAAGGGAAAATTTATGTGCATTGGGTTCATCTACAGAAATTTGCTGACTTGCACATGATATATTATGTACACCCTATCTGTGTCTCTTCAACAAAGTAAGTGGCACTTCTGGGGTCATATTAGAAGAGGAATTCACAGGTGCTCTCTCCAAACATGTGAGTATTTTCTCTATTGCCTCTATTCTATGGGAGATTGATGACATGCCTTCTACAATATTAGCATCAAGCACCACATATGCATCAACTTGAATTTATTTCTCCACCAATTCCTCATTGAAAAGTAATGGAGATATGTTGGTTATTTTATTTCTAATGAAATAACTATAGTAGATTCAAAACTTATTCAATAATTCAAGAGTTTTTTTATCCTCCACATAGAACACGTGATGATACATAATCTTAAAAATAGAGAATAATGGAGTCATCTTGATAAGCCTTCATATCAATGCTACTCAAACTACACGGGGTGTTAATGGTCCTTCGGTTTCCACTTGATCTTCAATCAAGAATAACATCCTCAAAAAAGATACATATGGGCTTGAAAGGTTGAAAATTGTGTGTAATGTTTCCAAAGAAATATCCTTCAGATTGGTTCCTAATTCCACACCTGCCATTACTTGAGAAGAATTACCATGAACTATTTTCCCCTCAGAATGCTCAAAGGAAGGTGTAATATCATGGAAAATCAATGAGAATTTATAGAAGGATGGATTTTCACATTGATTGTGTGAAGTATCATATCAAGATTGAATCCAAAATTATTTCTAGATATTCACAAGGTTTTGGAAAAGGGGGAAACATATTGATATCTTTGCAAAATAAGGTTTTTGGCTTGCTTCAACAATTCACATGAAGGAGGAATAAAAATCAAGAAAATATCAATGAATTTATGTTTCCCGAAACATATCCTCCAAAAAAGGTAGATATAAAATTAGTTAAGATAAAGGCACGAGTTGAAGCAATAAATTCAAAATATTTGTCAATAATTTAATTATTTCATAAGGTTTAACTTTCACAAAAGGGAGAAATCATATTAATGCAAAGAGTGATGCTAGAAGGAGAGCAAAAATGATGGGATACCAAGGTCATTCTGACAAAAAAAAGAATAGAATCACACCTGGAAGTATCAATTAATACTTTTACCCATGTGGCAATAGAGGAATGAAACCAATCCCAAAGTATTAATAGAAATTTAGATATATTCAGTTGGGAAAAAGACATTCCCACTTTAATTAAATTTCCTCCATTGTTAGTAAGGAGGATATTCTTTGAATATTTTAGGGGGGAAATTTGAACAATGAAAATTTGTAAAAAATGTTTAATTATGCGGGCTTGTCCACATACAGAAGGGGGGTTAGTTTTTATATTATTGAAATTTTTTTAAGGATATACTTGTAATACTGTATGTTGATTTTATGAAATGCATATAGATTTTGGTTTCAAAAACTTTTATGTCAAGGTGGTTACAATGTACAACCATTGAAATTTTTTGAGAATAGTTGCTTTATGTTTCCTAGTTAAGAAGTTCATGATATGAATGAAATATGTCTACTTATGAGTTTTGATTTCTATATTTGCGGTTCTGTATGTTGAATCTTCGATTGATGAGTTATTTTTTTTCTGCAATAATTTATTTATTTCTTCTCTTTATCGTACACTAGATCATTACTTAATGGTAATGTTGTGGTAATTAATTCAATATTGTGTTGTGAGCATTTACTCTACAATATTGGACATAATTATAAAATCCTTAATGTGACCATTTTATCGTAGTGATATTTTTTGTCCTTTTATTCTATCTTAGACGTACAAGAGTAGAAGTATTAAATACTTTATTAGAATACTTACATGAGTCTTCGTGTTCATTATTTTAGAGATTGAATGGGAAATTTCCATCTGTTGAGTATCAGCGAATGCAAATCTTCCTGGAGAAAATGTGACTACTTAATTAAGTTTTCTTTACTTTTCATAATAACACATTGCTCTAGTAAGTGTTAAATGGTTTTTTACAAGGAATTTTTAATCCTATAAGCCCCCCTTTTAAACTTAAAATTCCCATAATTGATCCCATCATCCTAACTTCCATTCATTTTCTGTTTCTAATATCTCTTTAAATATCATTGAGACTCCCCCTTAGATGTAATTATACCATTTAGAGAATGCAAGAGCAACTAAATTCTATTATATTTAGTAAACTATTTCTGGAATGGTAACCATACACAACATATTTTGTGACAACTTGTGAGAGTGATCTTTTTTTCCATGGCCATGTTTATCCTAGATTGATCCATCACTTAAAATAAATCAAGGGAAAAAATATCCCATCCCCCCTCTACATTCAGGTTACACCTCGTTTCCTCTTACCTTAGTTCAAGGTAGGAAAAAAAGTTTTAGGAAAAGGAAATATCCTTTTTATGTGCCCCTCAATCACCCCAAGGCTTGATCCTAAGGAAATTTTTAGACCCCTCCCATGATACAAAATGATACATCACTCGGTCTACCACCATTCCAAATAATTCCCCTCTTTTTTCCCCTTAAAGATAATTTCTTTCAATCCACCTAGGGGGTGTAGATTTGAAGACCAACAAACTTTTGGAACCATTTTCAGGGAAAATATAATCTAAGAAAGGTTCATAATACTCATCTTTGTAGAGCTTTGTCAAAATTAGGCAAATACAAACTATTTAGCTAAATATTATTCAAAATTTCCAAAATATAAACAAGATTTCCATAAATCTTGAACCTCTGTGATCATACTAAGGGATTTGTGACCAAAATAGTTTGAAAATTCTTATAATTTGTAAAGCTATATCTTTTAGTGTGTGAAGCAATCCTTTCAAGGCACTTTTGAATTAATCCATACATATAAGGTGCAAGGCCAGAGTGGTGGCTATGTCTTGTAAAGATAAATTGTGTTATACCAAAGTAGATCATTTATACCTTGTTGATTAAATATACCCTTTGCAAAGATATAAGGATGAATATCCTTCTTCAAATATGACCTGACCAGAATATTACTACCAAAACTAGAAAATACACAATAAAGAAGAAAGCATATTAGGAAACTAGTGGGTGGTCAAAAGATAGAATAAAAGCTTGTTCAAACTGTTGAATTTGATCCTCCTTTGGGGGAGGAATACTCTAGCACATATGATAGATCTGATTTAGGTAGTCCTCAAGAATATTTATATACTTTGTTCTAAGGAGGTTCAACATCTACAAATAACAAAGGTATTCTTCATCTTCCTTATTTTTTGACTCATAATAACAAAGTGTTTTATGAAACTGAATCCCCAAGATATTACCATTTTGTGGACTCCTTTACCTCAGAGACCTCCAGTTTCCCAGTGTTTCAACCCTCCTTTTGAAACACCTCCAAAAAAAAACATGGTTGACTCCCCTCCTAGAAAACCTTTCAGAGTTAACATGTATAGACCTATCAATTCTAATGACATGGAATGTTATCCAAATGAAGTACCACATGATATTAGGATGAATTTTCCTAAGTTTCAAGGAAATAATTCCATAAGTGGAGATCAACATCTTATATATATATATATATATATATATATATATATATTAAATATAATGGATGACTATGAAGTAGAGCATGATGATGTTATGTCAAGTTATTCATACACACATTTGAAGAAGATGTCGGGGAATGATACATTTTTCTTCCTACACATTTAAGAGATTCTTAGTTATAAATGAAGAACACCTTTAGACTCTAGTATGGTGACTAACCCTAGGTTTCTCTTATCAAAATTTGACAATATCAAGAAAAATCCAAATGATTGTGTGCAAGACTTTAATACTAGGTTCAATAAAACTTTGACTAGATTACCTATTAATCTAATGCCTAGTGATGTTTATTCCCTAATTAACTACTCAGATGCCTTTGATAAGAAAGTAGCTCATTATCTGAGCAAAAAAATTTCTATAACTCTGAGGCTGGATTTCTTCATGGATGTCCAAATTGAGAATAATATTAAAGCAGTCAGGAAGAATCCAAAAAGGGAAGGTGTCAAGCTGATTAATCTAGAGAATCCACATGAAAGTAAGAGAGTGGACTTGGAGGAAGTGGTTAAAACTTTTTCTAGAGAATTCAAAGAAAATTCATATAATATTGATAGAGAAGATAAAGGATTCATTTCAAATCCTAAGGCTCAACACTAGGCCCAAGGACAAAATAAATTTAGAAATCATCCTAAAGGAGATCATTGGGATGATGACAAAGGAAAGGGACCTATGCGTATAGGAAAAAACTAGAAATATTTTAGAGAGAATAAAATAGTCCCATATCTATTGGCATCAAGGGTGTCATTAGTAAAAGAAGACCACATCATTAAATTGTGTGATAGTTATTTATTATCACCCTCCCCTTGTGAGAAACTTGTTGGAGATGATGATGTGACTGATGAAGCTAGTTTTGATGACATATGCATGTTGGAGTGCCCAAAAGATTCAATGTCAGGATCCACTTCAATTGATCTATTATATGCTACAACTGTGGAGCACTTTTGGGTTTGCACAAATAAATTATTCTCCCACCCTTCTAATTTTAATGCTGATATAGATATGGCTCAATCATTTGAACATCTAAATCATGGATTTGAGTATTTAAGAGATTTAATGAATAAAAAATATGATGGTGGAATCCCTTCCGAAGAGGATAGGTAGCTATTAGTGAATGTTGTGGTTACTAAAGAAAAGGAGTATAACCTTAGGAATATACAATTCAAAGGACCTTCCCTTACTTCTAAACCAAAAATGCCTCCCTTGAAAAGCATCCCCAAAGATACCCCTAAAATAAGTATGCCTAATAAAGGACCTATAAATACTTCAAGAACAAGTACTTCTACATCTACCTAAGCAATGAGGGATAATATCCCACTCGAAAAGGAAGCTACCCTGGCCTTTAATATAACCTTACCAAAGTATGTTGCATGTGATATGGTTTAAATTATGAGTCGAATAAAAAAATTTAGTCCCAATTTTGGAATTATTAAGAATTATTGAACATAGAAAAAGAGATTTTGAATACTTGGGGCTGAAGGATGACGTGGTTGTCAATGAGAGGTTGAGGAATACAAGTAATGTGGTGATTCCTCCTAATATAGTTGAAGTGGAGATAAAGGAGGAACCAAAGAACATGGAAGAATCCCTCAGAGGTATATTTAGGCACATCATTTGTAGAATCCCAATTGGATTTGCATCCTTTCTTTACTACTTTGATTATAAATGGGAGGCTCCTTCATAATTGTATGTTTGATTCAGGAGCTTCAAGTAATATCATGCCTTTAGAGGTCATGAATGATTTAAACATCAAGATAATAATAGATTTTGGGAGATTTTATGCCATGCATTCAAGAAAAGTACCTGTTGTGGGATATGTTAGAGGTTTGGTAGTACAAATTTCTCCCTATCCTAGAAATTATCTAACTATGAATGTAGTTATTCATGCAAATTAATAGCACCCTCGAATGGACCTTGTGTTGATTGTAATTTTGTGTGATTGGAGAACATGGATATTTTCCCAAAGTGTGGGACTTTACAAATCAGTAAAGCTCTCTAGAGAAGGCCAGATTCCTATTCTTGATCTAGACACCACGTGCCCAATTTTTTAGAGAACCAATCTAATCCCACTCTAAAACTTCCAAGGGGACAGGGAAAGAAGAGATTTCCATAAAAATAAACCTAATCAAATAGGGGTGATGCACTAATAAGGAATGATGAATGTCTGCACTTGCACGAATGTGAAACAAGAAAAATTGAAGAGGGAAGTTCAATGCCACACACAAAAACACTTATTGAAAAATACATTTTACCACAAACACAATACATTAAAGCTTGCAATAACAAATAAACCATGCATGAATAACTAAATAGTAATGAGATATTAGATAGGAAACAATAACACAAAAGAGGGTTTTTGAACATCCACAAATATGTTATATTTCTCTAATATTAGATGCAGTGCATTATAAGGGACAAAAGGCATTCAAATATACATTATAATTATTAATGGAAGGTTTGAATCTCCACAAGTTTCCTCATAGACAATAAAATAAGGGAGGTGAAAGGTCAAAGCATCCAACGTTATAAAAGTTCCCCTCCTTACAATTTATAGTAGAAGAATTTAGGATAAGAGAGAGAATGAAGACTCCTATAATTTCTCTAAATCCTCCCAAAATAATTATTAGATCTATGTAATGAGTGATGGCTAACCTGCACACTCCATGCTCTGTTGTAATCTATCTTGTTGTGTAAGGAATGAGTCCCATGCCTTCATGATTCACCTGGGTATGGCCTCTTCCTACACTCTCTAACCCCATTAATGGAATTTTCCTACCATTTTTGGAGGTTTAGGATCCCTGAAATCCAAAATCCAATGGCTCCACACTGTAGATCCAAAAATCAGCTTTCAAATGACTACAATTTTTTTTAAAATGGTGAAGTATAAGACAATATATCATCATTTGAGCACTGGTTGCTTCATGTCCCCCCCTTTTTCCCACCTACCCACTTGGTCACTATATTTCACCTTCATCATTGGATTTTACAAGTTACCTTTCCATCAAGTACAAATATGTTGAGTTTGGATAAAAAATGCAAAATATATGGGGGTTTGAAGTTTGAGTGTTGTTTGAGCTCTGCAACTCCATTGAGCCATTTCTACTTACCTTTGAGCTGGCTCCTTCACCACCAATTTATTATTGTTGAATGAAATCAACTCACCATCCTCCACCTACCATCTGACTTGTCACTAACTCATTACGACTTCCAATGTATTGACTTGATAAAGTTTAAAATGTTTTAGCAAGATTTACATCATTTTTGGGGTTTCGAGACTCTCCTTTTTGGTCTTTGTATTTCACCCATTTTGGGCTTCTCATCATTCAAAATCCAAAATCCATTCCCAAAAATCATGACCCTTGAACACCGAAATGGTTCACTGACCGAGCCATCCATAACATTCCTCATGCCCATTGACTTTCAGGGTTTTGGGCTTTCACATTTTGGTGAGTGGGCTTGTGATTTTTGTGTTTTGTTTGGCACGTCCCCGAACCCCCAAACCCCCAAAGTCCAAAGAGTTCATACTTTTTGGTTTTATTCTTCCCTCTGACTTGCTCAATTCAAAGCTCAACCTAAGTTTCCCACTATTCGTACATTTTTCTTAGCCGAACCGATTTCAGCTCCCATTTTTACTCGCTTGACAAGCTATCTCCAACACGCCACGAGCTCCTTCCTCCACTTATTTAAAAAGAGATTCCCTAAGTGATGCACAAGCTCATCCCTTAAATGGTAGGTTGATGGCTAAGTTAGTCATGGATTTATTATCCTTGGCATCACCCCTGCGATGCATTGCTTTGGCCGAGCTTGGGGAGCTTGAATCCTCTGTATTCCACTTGCGTTAATGCCTCCACTTGAACCCATTGTTCTTAGTAGCTTGGCCATTAAATTGACTCACCCTTATGTCTCCAAGACATCCACATTGGCTCCTTCTATGGATAGATGGAGCCCTTACCATTTAACATGTCCCGTCTCATCCACCATAGCCACACTACCCAAGCTCAGTGAGCTATCAACGTAGGTCCTCCATAGAAGTGTATTACCCAGATCACCGAGTAGCTTGTTGAGCTACTCGATGAGAAAATTTTTGGACTCCCTAATCTTGTGACCTCTTATCCCACTGAATTACTCGGTGAGATATTTTGAGCCTGGTTAGCCCTTAAAGGCCCCAAAGTGTAATTTTTTTACTCTGGGGCCCACCTTTTGGTTTTTTTTTTTGAATTTTCACACATTGAGGGCCTAATGTTAACTTAATGTAGGGGATTTTTATAATTTGACCTATTTTTCTCATTTTTTCCCATTTTGGCTAGATGTGGGCCCATGGGGACCGCATTCCATCATTTTCAAAGATGATCCAAAGGGTCAAAACCCAGAAGAGGAAAATATTCCTCGATGTTATTCTCACTTTTAACCTAACCAAAAGTGTTCCTGAGACCCTGGAAACCTCCCATGACATATTTTCAATCTTAAGTTCCCTTTTGAGAGTTCATGATCTCTTGGGGCCTTGACCAATTTTTCCCAAAAGGGGTTAAAATTTGTCAATAGTAGTTATCTTAGATTACCCTGCTAAATGGGGTATGTCACTATCAATAAAATGGTCTACTAGTGTGGGGGGAAGTGTTCATATAGATATTTCATATGCCTCTATACAATTAGAAGGGAAATTAGTCAAATTTCATAGAGAAGAGAAGATGCTCCATTTGATTGTGGATCCCATGAATTCCTCTTATGATGTATTATTTGTTGATACAATTTTGGGTAACTTCATAGGAAGTGCAGATTTTAAAGATCATTGCATGGATTTTGATGCATGCCTTGAAGATGTCAGTGTCCCCTAGACCATGAATTTTGATGGAGCATGCTCTGATGTTGAGAATGGAGCTGCAGTGGTTCTCACTTCTCCAAATTAGGTTTCTTTTAACTTCTCTTTCAAATTGAAGTTTGAATTTACTAATAATGTGGCTGAATATGAGGCCTTTATCCTTAGTTTAATGGTTACATGGAGACATGGGATTAAGGATATCATTATCAATTAGATTATGAATTAGTGTAAAAAAAATCAAAAAATTATATGTAACTAAGAACCAGAGGTTGAAACGATACAAACATGTAGTATGGGATCTTATATAATTGTTTGATTATTTTAATATACTTTACCATGAGAGAGTTGAGAATGTAGCAGCTAAAAAGTTGGTTATTTTGGCATCCCAGTATGAAAATGAAGTAGTATCTCATTATCACCATCATGAAGTAGAAGTACTAGTCAGACCATCAGTTCCTGACAATATTCAACATTGGAAATTTTTCGAGGATGATGCTCAGATCCAAAGGTTTTTAACTTGTAATTATGAGTTCACTAATCAACTCATTGATATTGAACCCATGGTAGAACTGTGTGAAGGAAGAGATACCCTCTTTGGAAAAGACATAATTCAACTTGTTAGTACCCTAAATTACACCCACTTCAGGCTAGGCAATATCAACAAGTGAACTAAGGAACTTTAAGGTTGGAAGACTGTGAATGTATGCCATTTATAGCTAGGGATGATGTCTGACAATATTTTTTTTACCCAACCTCAGATGGATCGAGTGACACGTGCAAATAGGATGACCTTCCCTACTACTTTAGGTCCTACCTTCGACCAAGGTTAGAGAACCCATTTTTGTAGCCTGAAATTGTAAGAAGGATAGGTGCATTTTCAATTTCCTAGTATTTTCTTTGGTGATTTAAGTATTAGTCTTGGGTGAACATGGTCAATATATACACTATTTAAATCCTATAATTTGTCACACTAATCAGTGAAATTGTAACTCAGGAAGGAATTCAGGCTACTCTAGACACTGGAAATTTTTGTTTGCTCTTGTATAATTATGAAAGGATAGAATGAAATTGAGGTTTCCTTTCAATAGTACATGCAAATAATACAACAAAATGACTGATAGAACATTTGCATAGTGTGATGAGATCTCATAAAAAAATTAATAAGGATGGGGGATCCATAAACTGATAAATATTCATATAAGACTACTCACAAGAATTTGTTTAGATACATATGACATTCCAGACAGTAAAGAACAAATCATCAATTCATCACAAGTTTCCACTTAAAGAAATATTTGCATTCATTGATACTCAATTAAGAGAAATATTTCACATAATCCTCAAAATATTTAACACAAAGGCTCATGCAAATATTCTCAATGAAGTCATTTCTTTCTCCTACTCTCATATGACCTAAGATACACTCAAAAGATTAGCAAAGATCCATCAACAAAATGATTTTATCAAGGATTTAATAATTACATTCAATATTGTAAAGTAAAATCTCACAACACAATATTAACCAAATTACCTATAGATTAATAACCAAGGACAAGAACTAGTGTACTTCAGAAAAGAAAGAAACACAAAATTGCAGCAAAAAATACAATTGATAAAATAGGTGTTCAGTACTCAAAATCTAGAATCATAAAAACCAAACCCATAGTTAGGAAAATTTCATTTAAAATCCATTGAATTCTTGACAAGGGATAAAGACAACGACTATGATCTCAATGCATGTTAATGACTATACATTGTAATCATCTTAACACCTTGAATTTGAAAGAGTATAAATACTTAAAATGTATTTCTAGGAAACAAATAAGATAGTGTCATAATAAAATATATTAATTCTTTATCTTTTGCAAAAGCTTCAAAAAAGACCCCCCCTAGTATGAGGACAAAACCCCTCATACTTGTACTTCCATTCTATATTATTTGCCTCCAAAAACCATTTTATAGTAGTCCTTTGGATCCTTGCTCCTCGTAATTCAAAATCTACAGAGGAAATATCTACTAACCACAAATATTCCCTTTTGCTTCTTATTAGGTTGAGTGAGAAAACATATGATGACACCTAGAAGAGGAAGAAGAGGATATTCTTTTACTTCTAACTTTGTCTGTAAATCTTCTCTTTAATTTTTATGACCATCCTTTCTAGTGAATTCACCTTTTTAGCATCTCAATCCACATTACCTTTTTTGCCTAGGCATTTATACATTTAAAACATTTGTGTCTTCTAACTTCTTCATTAGGTCCTGAGTGGAAATACCGTCTGACAGATTACTTCATGTTTCATACTTGTTTCACCTAAATGATAAACCAAATCATTGCTCCATTGGATAATATCCTCTCCAATCTTCTTACTCAAATAACTTACTCAATTGGATATCTTCACTAGTGACTTAATGGGACCTCAGTTATGTCATGAAAGCTGACATTTGGTCAAGTTCCTAGGCTCAAGTCTGGTTAATTCTTCATTATTATGGCCTTTAAGTCCATTTTTGTTATTTTGAACTCATTAATCCTTTGGAATAATCCTTCTACTACTACAGAAAAATCATACTTTATTTATTTATTGGAAGGCCTACTCTAATTAGATCTTAGGAGACTTAGAAAATCAAATGGGGATAATTCCCCTAAGGGAACATGTTAGCTTGTGGGGGTTGCAAAATCTACAAATTGTTCTCCTTTCTCTGCTTAGGGCTGCCCTAGAGATGACTTTTGTCTTTGTAGGTAATCTTGGTGGAGTGAGGAGAGCCAAAATTTGTAAATCATAATCATTCAGTTGTATTTCTACCTTATTGTTATTTAAGAAAGTATTGTTGATCTATTATCTTATAGGAGACTCATGTGTCATAAAGTGATTATAGAACTAGGGTCTCAGGTAAAACTGTAAGGGCCTTACAGGAAGATGAAGGAATTGACATATATTTTGAAATTATAAATATTGATTCCTCCTATGGATACTCTATGTCCAACAGGTCCACCGTGAATTTTCAATTCCTTCCATAGGTTCAGGATGACCCTCTATTTTCTCATCTTCCACGAGATGCTGGTCATCAACTCTCTTTTTTGATTGTACTAAGTCTTCAACCTGCTCTCTCACCATGAGTAGAGTATTATTCCACTAAATCCCTAGGAAATGGATTTAGTTGTGGGAATGTGAGCTTCAAGAATCCCTTTCACTCACTTCATTTTCATAAGGTACTATTGTAACTGTATGACATCTGAAATTTCCTTCCCATGTGAGGCATGTAGTGGGATATCTTCACCACGAGGCTCTGTACTTTGAGTTTTCTCTGGGGCAGTCCTCAGCATGATGTTTTGGATTATTTGAAGTATCAGTGTGTAGAAACATTCATGAGGGGTTGTTGCTTGGTAGGTTAAACAACCTGTAGTTGTCGGAATGGACAAGGGTTACCATCATAGGTTTACAGCTTTCTTAATGGGTAAATTTATACGAGACTGGTTGATAGTAGATAAGTTAATAGGAACATCAAGATTCATTACATGTTTAGGAGTATCCTCCTCCTCTAAATTAACCCATTTAGCAATTTTAGTTCTTTTTATCCTTCAAAGTCTGGAATTTGTTCTTCCTCCTCTGGATCCCTGCAAGTCTAGTATGGGAAATCTAAAAAAATTATTCCTCCATTAGGCATCTTTCAAAGTGGTTTTCATCACTTTATATTTTCCTTTGGCTCCATGAAGTAGATGTTGGAACAATCTGTAATGGTAGTAGTACGAACAATAATGAACTTTCAACCATACCTTCTTGAATCATCTCTCTAGTTTTTCTTTCTGTTTGAAGAATTAGAGTTCTAGAATCTACTATCCTGAGCACCTACATCACATCTGGTTGGAAATGAGTCTAACCTCTTAATCTTATATCTCTATTAAATATATCTACTAGAATAAACCCTCCGAAATATGGGAATGACATCATAAATGAGCTAGTTGTTCCTAAATTCTCTCAAAAATTGGGTCTATGGTGGT
Organism: Taxus chinensis; assembly: GCA_019776745.2. Lineage (NCBI taxonomy): Eukaryota > Viridiplantae > Streptophyta > Pinopsida > Cupressales > Taxaceae > Taxus > Taxus chinensis. The sequence continues at coordinate 455,340,468 of CM034154.1, read as the reverse complement.
AACTTATATCCACTCCTTTTGAAAATAACTACCTTATGGAGAGTTATATGGGGTGTGTAGTCTTCTCCTGGTTATATTCCTTCTCATTTATGTTCTAATTAATTGATGGCAAAGGTTGAGAAGCAACATGTTGATTTGGATGTATTCTTCACTAATTATAATTACCATCATCCTCTAACCCTTCATGAGTTTGGATGACCCCAAAATCAATCACCTGAGATAGAGTCATTATTGAATATTCTCTTCATCTGACTTCTCTTTCATCTTCACAGTTCATCTAGAAATCCTCATAATGAGGTTTGTGCTCTAACTGAGTGGGCACAATATTGTGTAGGATATGCTTTATATCATAATTTTTTATGTCCTCAAACTTATCTATCATCCATCTTTTCATCTTTCCTTCCAGTATTTTTTCCTTCTAGATAAGAGGATAGGTATAACTCCCTATGACTAAAGGAAATTTGTATTGGGGATGTTACATGCTTTCTAGGAAATGAAATGATGTATTGACATCAAAATTGTCTAACTATTTCCATTAATTCCTCATTTTTCATTGACACATCTGGGTAACACATAGGGTTTCCTATCAAAAACCACTAACCCTGATATATGAGTAAGTTCTAAATTGAATGAAATAACACCCATACTAAGTAATGACTATCATAGAATCAAGGGAAAAACCTTTTCAATCTCCCAATCTAGGTGATATAAGAAAATTATAGGTGTAAAGAAGTGATTGGAAACATTTATGTAGTGCATGTCATAACTTGTCCAATATTCAACTGATAAAAAAACAACATAGACCTTGGAACCATTAAGTTCCCCATCCATTAGTAATTCAGGAAAATATATCTATGAAACAGAAATATTATAAACAATGTAAGAGGTCATGAAAAATTCACTTGTTCCAGGCCTTTCTCCTCTCGCTATATCTGGGAAACTCACATGATTTTCTCATGAATGTGGGTAATTATGATCTCATAGCCCAGGGGAGAGGCTACTTGTTAGAAAGTATCACTTAAATGAATTGGAACATTCATTTCATGAATAAAGGAAGTAGATTCAGATACCCATTACTTTGATTCAAGAATGTACTCACATCCCCAATTTCCTTAATAAATTCATCCCTATTTATTTTCTTTATCATTTTAGGGGAAAAAAGTTCAAGGATTCTTTAGCTAATGGTCATTCATTATTTTTTTCCTATTTATTCAGAATGATAATGCTAGTACTCTTGTGTTGAATCTTTGGTAATATCCCCACTCTTCCCTTGTGGGAGGAAAACCCAACATTCTATTAAATGCTTGCACCTGGAAAGATAAAACCAACCTCTCCTCTTCCATCCCATAAATTCTCTGGTCTCAAGATTGTAATTTTGGGAACATACCCATATAAGTTCTAGGAATGGTATAGCGGAAGGGAAGGAAAAAGTGCAATGTCAATGCAGACTATTAGCTATTTAGGTCATGGAATTACTTCTTTCAGAGGAATGTAACCTCTGTTTAAAATCTTCTAAGTCTACAGATGTAATATTAGAGTCTGTAATTATGTCTAGGGGGGAGCTAAGACCGAAGCTTGTTTTATAGGGAAACACAAGTATCTTCATGATTTCAGTTTAGTTCTATCACACCTATTTTTATAATTATTTAAACTTCTTAGAATGAATATCAAAATATCACAGGATATACGAGGAGTGATGAACTTACATTTTTAATAACTTTTTGATGGTGCCCGAAGCCTGATTGAGAGATTTTGTGACCAAATTATGAGCCTTGGGTTTGATTTTTTCTTCAACTATCCTTCTGTACCATATCTTAAGAACATAAAAATTTGGTTATATCTGTAGATAGTTTTAAAACAAGTTACCTTATTAATGGATCACATATTTATGCATTAATACCAAAGATTGTGTTCATAGGGAGTTTTTTTTGTAATTCTCAATATCTTATTCCTTTTCAACCATTGTAATATTTTTACATATTTTCATCTATGTATCTCTCCTACATGATTCCTTTACATTAATGGTTTGTACTCCCATAAATCTAGTGCATTAATGAACTTCCTCTTTTACCAATAATGGGCTTCAAAAGGCTTTTGTAAAGTGACATATGCACTGTTACTATAATATGCAAAGTATACTTCCTTCTCCGACCCTGTGTATGTTACATACTTGGTTCATGTTCTAAAGTAACTCATAATTTGGGTTTTCTTTATCAACTACACACCTTAAAGAATCATGAGAATTTGTTCCCCTTTTTCTTGGATTCCCGAATTTTCTCTTCATATATTGCTTTCCTTTTGCTTGTTCACTTTGACCGGTGATATAGCATATGTCTTCCTTCAAGTTTCAGACTTACAACTTCATCTTGCACTTTATTAGGCATATGGTGACCAGGAAAATAGAGGCATGTTTCCCCACTCTAATAATATCTTTACACGTTTTCTCTTTTGGGGAGCAGGGGTGTTTCCACACTTTACATTGTACTTTACAAGAATAATCCTTGGAATATTTTATCAGAATTTTGGGAACTATTTCATGCCTTGTATATTTACATTTCCTCTACATATATCCAAATTAAGTCTAACATAGTGAAGTAGACCAATAACACATCACTTTCCTTTGGGTATCAGGGAATAAAATGTAGTTTGCACAAGGATCAACAATATATGACATACCAGGAGGCTTGTGCAAATATCAATATGATTTTTTAACAAATTTTGTATGAAAATCATTTCCGTAATTAGGGAATGAAAAATATTTGGAGGAAAACTTTGAATGTCATAGGGAAATTTTGAAACAAGAACCAACACAATTAAAGACAAATATTATTCCTAGAGGACTATTCATCTAGGAATCAATTTTTGATAATGTAGACCAATTTATAATCAAACCTATCTATGCACCTAGAGATGTTGAAGAATTCAACTAGGGAACTCCTTAAAATCCAAGAAAGGTTTGGTTATGATGTAGTATGAAGAAAGAATAAAAACAAGATTATACTAAGTTGTTAAAGAAAGCCAGGATTATATGGCATGCTCTTATTTAAAACTAAAAGCTTACAAAGGGCCTATTTCAACATGAAATACCATTTTTCCCTAACTCCAAGCCCTTCAAACAGAAGTAAAGGCCTATAAATTCCTTCTTTGCAACTAAAATGTAGGAATAATTGACAAAGATAATATGGGACATAAGGCTTTGTGTGGATATTAGAAATCTAAATAAATCACCTCTTAAGGATAATTATGCATTGCCTAATATGGACAATATGTTAAAAAAGGTAACAAGATTAAAGTTGTTATCTACATTGGATGGTTTCTCTAGATATAACCAAGTGGTAGTGAAACAATCAAAGCAGTTCAAAACTACTTTCACTACCTCGTGAGGAACATATGTCTGTGCTAGGATGTCTTTTGGATTGATGAATGCTAGAGAAAATTATCAAAGAGACATGAATGTGGATTTCTTTGGTCTTATTAATAATTTTATTATAGTATATCAAGATGAAATAAATGTTTTCTCTAAGAAGAGGGGTGACCACCTAGGGCTCCTTGAAAATATATTACTAAGATGTAGAGAGTATGGGATTTCATTAAATCCTAAGAAATGCCACTTCAGGGTGCAAAAGGAAAAGTTACTTAAATACACGATGTCACAAGGAGTCATGATATGCCTTGAAAGGGTAGAAGAAATTATTAAGGTTACCATCCCTATGTCTACTAAAGTTATTTGGTATTTCTTTGGACAAATACACTTTGTGATAATGTTCATCTCCAATTTTTCTGAGATCACTATCCCCATCATGAGTATGCTGAAGAAGGATCAGATCATTAAATGGGGAGAAGGGGTTGTCTAAGCATTTGAAGGAATAAAAGAGGCACTCAAAAATTCCCCTGTATTGACTAGCCATGATTACAAGAAAGGTTTTCAAATGTTCTATTTTTCCTCTGAAAATATAATTGCTTTTGTGTTATTGCAGAAAGATGAAGAGGGGCATGAAAAAACCATTTAATTTTTAGTAAGGCTTTACAAGGTTTAGAACTAAAATACTCCATTATGTAAAAGCAAGATTTTGGATTACTTAAGCCTACTAAACTATTTAGACCATATCTCCTAAGTTCCAAAATCATATCATAGGTTCCTCACACAATGGTAAAGGACATTCTATCAAAAATGGAGATGTCAATAAAAAGGATCAGATGGGTGAATAAATTTTAGGAATATCATATGGAGATTTAGAAAAATGAATTGGTTCGAGGATTGGGCTTGGAAATGTAGTTGGAAAAGAGAAATTTTTAGGTAGTAGATATACACAATGTTGAAAAAGATGGGCCACGCCCTCATGAAAAAGGTGATAACTTCATCTTGGTTTAAATATATAGTATATTACTTGATGAACTTCAATTTTCCTATGCACTTAGACAAGAATAAAGGGAAGACACTCAAGTTGGTTTCCTAGAAGTCTATTTTGACTAATCATGGACTATCTTGGAAGAATCTACAAGGAATTTTTCTAAGATGTATCACTGAAGAGGAGGCACCTAAAATAATTGTAGAATTCCATGGGGGAGTATTTAGAGGAAATTTTTCTAGTAGAGTTACTAATCACAAAATTTTGAGGGTAGGATATTTGTGGCCTTCATTGTTCAAAGATGTTACCTTGCTGGTTAGAATATGTGATGGTTTTCAATGCTATTCTGGAAGACTGAAATCTTCTGGTGCCTTATCCCTACATCTTGTGTCAATAAAATCTCCATTAAAATAATAGGGATTGGAATTTATTGGTGAAATATCAAACTCTTCAAGCGCTGGTCATAAGTGGATATTGGTAGCCACTTATTACTTTAATAAATGGGTTGAAGCCATTCCCACCAAGAAGGAAACTCATCAAGTAGTCATGGAATTTTTTCTTAATAAGATAATCTACAGATTTGGGGTTCCTACCAAGATATTTTCTGAAAAAAGGCTTGAGTTTCAAAGCTAAACTATTGGAAACAATTTGTCATAAGTATGGTATAAATTTGTATTATGCATCAAATTATAATCCTCAAGAGAATGGCCAAGTTGAATCAAGCAATAAAAAATTGTTGTAGATCCTTAGAAGAACACTAGAGATAAATAAAAAGAAATGGGGTGGGAAACTCAAGTTTTCATTATGGGAAAAAAGATTTACTACTAATAGGTCTACTAGAAATATCCCATTTGAGTTATTATATGGATTTCAAGCCCTTTTTCCCTTGCACTTACAACTTTTCACTTATCAGTTCATAAAGTAATTTGAAGATGGAGAAGAGGTGAGTCCATATGAAAAAAGGATCAATAAAATCATAAAATTGGATGAAGAAAGAAGAGAGTCTCACCAAAGAGATGTCAAGTTCAGGGAAAAACTCAAGAAGTCATTTAAAAATAAGGTCACTCCAAGATCCTTTAGTTTTAGATACCTAGTCTGATTATGGGATAGTAGACAAGAAGACAAATGTAAATATGGAAAGTTTGAAACCCTATGGATGGGACCATATTCCATTGACATCAGGATCAAATAACATAATTTCTCTTTGAAGTATCTAGAAGGACATTTGTTTGATTTTCTTGTCAATTGAAGGCACCTCAAAAAATTCTTGGATTGATCCAGGTAATCAAGTATGATTATTTTATAGTATATATTTTTGTCTTGTTTTTTATTTTGTTGTGTTTTGGTCTACAATGTCCATGTTTTGAGATATGTTGATATTAGGTTATTTATGTATCTAATGAAGAGAACATATTTTTCCCTCATGACTCCTTTCCTAATAGATTAGGCACCTGGACTATTTGTTAAAAAAAATCTAGTTCTTGTGGCACCCACAAGGGGTGCCCATCCCCAAGTCAGAGCCAATGTTGGTGCTCATTTTGAGCTCACACCTTGACTTATAAATTCTCCACTCAAATTTTTTTCATCCTAGTTATTATGAATCTATTTCATCCAAGTTTTCAATTCCAGAAGAGTATTCATGAAACTAGTTTCCCATATAACCAAATGCACTTTTGCTAAGTAATGATTACAATATCATTTATGCAATAAATCTTGTATAATGGTTACTTGACATATGGGGAAATCACGATCCTATTGATTCAATGTAAATATTTCTATAACTTAAATGAATCAATCATGAATGTATGTAAATCCATCAACGAAGATTTTCTATCTTCACATTTTGTTCTTCTTGTATGAAAAATACAATTTTTTTCCCACCACCCAATGATGCAATACTCCTCAGGATGAATTCGCAATGATAGAACCAACATGTTTGTTCGAAATTTTTTGTAAACATGCAAAATGTAAAAATGGTTTTGGGCCCCAATAAGGTAAGTCAGGACAATTATACAAAATTACACTTTTACAATACACACGTAAAATTGTAAAGTGCAATCAAAACCCCACCCCAAACATGACACTTTCCACCAGGATGTGATGTCACAGTATCGGGCATCTCATCGATCATTACACTTTGAATTCAATGGAAAAGGAAAATTGTGGTCAAACTCCTAAGTCCTGACACGAGACATGTGTCATCATTCCAAAGAAAACTAGTATTGGGAACATGGTTCAACATTGGAGTTTTACATTCTTACAGTTGTGAGAAAAAATACAAAAGGCCTCCTGAGCCCCAAATCCCACCATAAGGGGACAAGTGGATAATCAATATTCAAAGGAGAGAAAACACTTGGACATTAATGGTTCATTTTAAATGTGGTACATTTATTACTTCCACCATTAATGTAACTTGAGCGAAGCAATACAGGTTCAAATTTTTGTAAATAATTCTACATTTTTACTTGTGCATGACAAAAGGAATTCTTCAACCCTAGGAGCTGAGATTTAGATTATGGAAAAGAAATAATTAAGTGAAAAAATCAGATTCTGAAGGATATCAAAGTAAGTAGCATGTTTGAGTGATTGGTATTGAAGGAATTTTCAATAATGGGTAATTTACCCTAAAAAATATCTTGTTATTTGAATTCTCCTTAGAATAGAAGTGTTTTTCAAGAGGTTCCTGTAATTTGTGTTCTCATTCCTGTGCGTGGTTATTTTTTTAATCCCTATATTACCATAAATAAATAACCACAAATAGTTTTTCAGCAAATAAAATGAGAATAATGGAGGATGGAACCCATGTTACTGCGCATATCATGACTTGGATGAAGTAATAGACACTAACCTAATGAACACAGACATAGATGAATTCTTATAAAGAGTGTATGCCCCTAACAAAAGTGATTATATGGAATTAATTGACGCTAATAATATTGCTTTAGCTAGTGATTTCCCACCCTATGTACATTACATGGAATTAGTATGGGTTTGTGCTGAAAAATATCACCCAGACAAAAGGAAATTCTTAGATGGAAGTGGTGATAGGGTTCTCTCCTTAACCCTTGAAGCATTTCAGTTGATATTGGTGTTACCCTAGGTTCAAAAGCTAGTATAAATTATTAAACACAAGGCACTAAAACTCTAAAAAGTTGAAAAAAATGAATATTCCAAGATTATGAACACCCATTGGTTGTTGAAAGACAGAGGATCTTCTTTTAGAATCCCAAAGAACCTAATTAGATCACACTTTTTGGAAGAATTTAAGGATATTATCACATTAGTGAGTAGGATTGTAGGCTTGAAATCATCGTATGGCTTCCAAGAATGGATGTGTAGCTATATACGGATTATTTTGGATAACATTGAGAAAATATTTGGTAACATTCCCATTTTAAGACTTTAGAAATAAGGAAAAAAATTTATACATAATGTTCTTTGTTCTAAATAATCATTATTTAGAACACACATTCCATGCCAATCAATCTCACAATAGATAACCATATGCAATTGTAAATGACTCGGTGAACTACCAATCTTCATTTCATGACTCGATAATCTAATTGATCTCTCATGTTAACGTATAGTATTGAATACTACATGTATAGTAAGTATACTTGGTTCTCTTCCCTGTTATGGGTATTGAGTGTTCTATTTAAGAAACCTATCTGAATGTTTGTTACCAATATTCATCTCAAATCTCATTTCTTAAACTAGGTGTCATAGGACAACACAACCAGTAGCTTGTGATAATTTGGCCAAATATTTCCAACATAATGTTCATGTTACTATTCCTAGACGACATACTCATCTAATTGAATACGCCCTTCACCCCACTCATCTGTTATCTAGAATGGTCTTTACTAACTTCTGTCAGTTCACTTGTTCAAGGTTTGACCCTAACTTTGGTTAGCAACATGATTTAGTATAGGAATCTATTCGTGAAGACTAAGGGTATATAAACATACTCAATCGACCTAAGTCAATTAGATGTGTCTAGTTATCCTAATTCATCGTGAATCACTGTATGTACTAAATCACATTCCTAATCTGACCTAGATAGAAACTAAGATCAAGTCCATGTTTGAGTAGATCTAGATGAACCAATGTTGAGGGGTGTTGTAACATGTCAACTATAATAATGTATCCTTGTGAAGACCCTAGCCTTCATGAAGGTACAATCTTACAGTTGGCGTGTGCCAACATCTGACAGAATTACCCATCTTGAGGTAAACACCACAAGAAGAGGTCGTTTTCATCCATTTATAGCTTTAATTAAGATTCAAATTACAGCCACCTTGTTTAACCTTAATTCCAACAACCCTTAAGTTTGTCATACCTAATTGATACGTAACTCATAAACTTAGGATTACTTTTATGTTCATTAAATTTTTGGCTTAATGTTCAGTTAATCGAAAATAGAAACAACATCCTTAATATGATTTACTTAGTATAACTCAGCCTTTCATAGTGTGCTTAAGATCCAAAACAGGTTTCATTATAGTAGACTTCATAGAGATGAAGTCAGATTTATTAATGATTTTATGTGCCATACATTTGTTTAAAAATTATGGAAGTATTTCTCAAGAGGTGATAACATTCCTCTTTCTTGTTTAAGTGTTGGGATTTATTATACCCTTTTTCATTTCACACTATATGATAGTTAAGTATACTTTCATTAACATAATATAGTGAACTATACAGATTAGATAAGATAACTTCCATGCATGCCAACTTAACAAGTTGAATTCAATTCAAGGGATATTTTAATTAAATCCCACCCTCCAACTCATTTAATGACAACTAGAAATAAGGATCAAATCAGGTAAGAATGGAAACCTCGAAAATAAGATTACAAATTTCCTTCATATAATACACAAGAAAGAAATGACATAATAAGTTCAACTAACTCCAAATATTTTTCAATTCATCATGATAAAATACATATTTTGCAAGACGGAGAATTTCAGTCATATTTCATGTCAACTAACATCAAGATCATAAAAGAATACAAATTTTCTTGCTTTAGTACATTTCAATAATGAATCAAATTTCTCTATAAAATATCCATACTTTAAGCAACCAATACATCATATAAGTTATTTCCTTCCTTCATCACTTATGAATTCCATTTGCAAATATTGCTAGCACGGGTCAGTTCATTGAACTGAGCATGATAAGCACTAAACATTAAAATGATGTGATTTCAACTAACTATTTCATAAAACCAGCTATGCTTTTATGACACAATAATTCCAAGCAAACCAATAAATCATAAGTAATAAAAACCATAAAAGAAGAACAATAGATCAGCCTAAAGTAACATTAAGAAAAGATCATGATACAATTAGCACTTTATATAATTATATTAGATAAGTAAAATTTCCACTAATTTACTTATTTACATCAAATAAAATTACTTGCTACTTATCTCAAACATAATTCAATCTTAATTAGCAATCCTAAAACTAATACCACTACTTTCCAAACATAGAGTTACCTTATGAAGTAGGAACCAAAAAACTCCGTATTACCAAAATTCCCTAAAAAGACATCTACAACAAAGCAAATTCCAACATCTTGAAAGGTTTAGGGATGAATTATTTATAACACAAAATAAGATAATCTCCTTTCAAATGTTACACCCAAATGCATAGTCCATGATATAACCTAAGCTCTCAAGCTAGGTCATACCTTATAATAAGGAAAATATTCACTTAATAAAAGGCATGTAACATTAATGATTCCCAAAACAACGTTAATCCCTTCAAAACAAATTAAGTGAATACGAGAGAAGTATTAACAATTACTTAATGCATTCTAAAGAGTAATGCAGTAGACCGATCCAATTGTATATATACAAGATTAAAAAAAGAGGAAAGGATGAACTGTGATAACAAATAAGAACTTCCCTTCTAATTCAGTTAATCTGAATATCATTTCACAACTAAGAAAAGAGAATGCAACACAAATCTCTTACAGTTTCCAAAGGAGACATCGATGACTCAATACCTTAGAGAATAAAAGAGAAAGGAGTCAATTGACATGGTTAGAGAAGGATTCCAACATTCCTTTACAAGAAGGGATAGTTATAAAAGGATTGGTACAGACGCAATCATAACATCCTTAGACTCTTTTAAACGTAGAAACCATACACCAAATTTTTTTTTAGACTAAATCATACAACCATTTCAAAAATAAGGTTCACCCCAAACATGAAGCAAAAGCAGTAATAGTATTATTATTCTCATCGAGAAAGAGATGTAATAATCAGAATTTCTAATAGCTTGCAGGTAATTAACAACCTTCATCATTCATTCAAAAACATCAAAGTTTCAGTCAAAGGAACCAAAGACTATCCATCGTGATTCGATTTCAAAGAAGGTGCATTCCAAGATCGACATCGTTTATCTACAGGTGCACAAGCTATCAACAAAGATGAAAAATTACTTTTCATTACATTTCTATGGATAGTTCAACTGCACACCTCTACTAATTGACAAGGTAAATTATCTCCTCCAATCTTACCCAGAGATCAAATAAATGGAAGAGTCTAGAAAACCACTTATTCAGAACCAATTTGGTTAGTTCCAGTTCATGAAACATCAACCAAAAGTCCGAATAACATCCGTAAAGCTTCACAAAATAAAAATCAGGAAGGATTCAACAAGTTTACTCTAGCAAGTTACTCAAGAGGTTAACCCATATTAGGGATGGGTATTCTAAATCAACAACCTTTAACTCAATAGTGAAGTAGACAACATGATCGACATCTAGAAATCTCAAACAGAGCTACGAGAGTAACCCAAGTATCGACTCAGAAAAAGTCAACCCTCAACATGTCCTCAACCTAAAAGGACCTCATCTACTTAGCTATTAGTTCATTCCTCAAGAACTTAAAGATAGAAACAATAAATAAAGATCAGAGGAGAATACTTCACACATAGATATTCTCAATAAAGTAACATTGAAATCTAATAGTCTAAGAAACAATTATCACATAGTTTCCATATAAGATCTTAATTTGAGCAACTCAATTTTTAACTGAAAAGATAAGAGGATTGAAAAAACATTCAATCTTGTTTCCATACAAGATGAATCCACAAAAAATGAAATTCCAAACACCCAATATCTGCCCATCTCCCATCAAATACCGAATTTGAAGAACCGATAGAATATACAGTAATTTCAAGAAGAAGTCACTTATTTACTATTTTCTATACAAATTCAAGTTCATAAAAATTTGAATTGAAGTATTCATAATAGTACAATTTCAACAGGAGTAAAAAAACTTAAACAAAACAAAGATGTGATAGAGAAGGATATTCATTTACCTTCTAACAACCCAAAACAACAAACCCAGTTTGAATCTTGAAGCCAAATTTCATTTCCATAAACCCCTTTTTCAAACAAAAAAGTAGGATTCACACATGCACATCATTACTCAAATCACTACTAGATTTAAGGTGGGATTCAACATTAAATGAACAGGAAAACAAACCATCTCCTACCTTATCAAGAAGATATTCCTCAAAATAAAAACATAGATTTTTCAAGAAAGATTACATGGTAATCATATCAAAATAAAAGAACCATTTATTTCATGAGAGAAAAGTTGTTTTGATTAATACATTTAGAGAAAAGTAAAGCAACTTAATGGATAGAGACTATCCTTCTTGATAATTCTTTTGTCGATTCGAAGAATATTTCCAACCGAGCCTCCATAATCCCTTATTTTCCAAATGAAGTCAACAACCAAAAACTTCGTCCTCATATGCCTCTTATACCTCCATCAAATCGAAAATAGTCCAAAGGAGCTAAAAATAGAAACAAATTGAAAACATAACTGCTAGTTTAAAGAACCAGATATCTCCATGTAGAGAGAAAATTGAAATGCATGAGTAACCAAACAACCCCTAAGAAATCTGCTCACATGGTTTCCAAGGTGGTTTTCTCACCAAAACCGATGACCATAAATTCCATTAAACTCCACTTTCTCACCTATATCGCCACACCACTGCCATCTAAAGTTGGTGAGTCCAAATTCAAAGATAGCATACATTACTTAATGCTAGTGATGATGTCAACTAGGATTCCCTCTAGTTTTCATGCCTTTGCCAAACTAACAGTACCACAATTCATTAAATTCAAAATAAAATCACATAAAGGAATTTGAAACTTTCACCACCTCTTACACTTGTCATGCAACCCCTTAGATCCCTTTCCATCCTTACACTAGTTTAGGTTAAATAGACATTAGTTTAGGATCTGACCATAGGTTAGATAGAAATTATTCACCTAGGTAATTTTAATATTGCCATAGGTTATAAGCCATCATAAACTAAGTCAAATCCCATACTAGTTCAATATTAGGTAATAGGTTAGAGATAGAATTCTCTTTACCTTAGACGATCTTCACATCCTACACCCGTAGAGTATACAACTTAGATTAGGGTGCAACATGCTCAATTAGAAATAGATCTAAGGTAGGTCTAACTTAACTTAGATTAGGATTTCAGTTAAGGTAGATCTTAAAGATCTAGGAATTAGGTTTTACATTTTTATAGTCCTATAGTAGTCCTTTTTCCTTCTTACGCCATTAGATCAAGAATACCCAGGCGTACTATTTACAGTAGAATGCAAAGCAAGGACCTTCAAGAAAGATCAATAAAATTGTGTATATTTAAGGACTCAGTCCCTTACTTCCTTTAATTTATGAATATCAGTTTTCCATAGAGATCAGATAATAATAATTAAAGCATACCTTGGATCAATGGAATTGATCTAGGGTTTTTCTATTATAGAGATATAAATTTGGAAACAACATTACCAGTTTACAACCTTACCTATCCCAAGCAGAATGGATTCCTTACAAGAAACATTATTTCAACAAAATGAATCCAAGAACAAAATAATGTATCCATTACAAGCATGATTACCAACATTCGAAAGAATACACATTCTTAGGAGAAATCACATGTTAACATTTGCAATGCAAAGAGGAAAATTTTAACAGTTTGTCAAAGATGTTTCATGTTTTGGGAAACCTTCATAACTACATCAATTCATGAACAACTCATCGAAATGGCTGTAAAAAATCAGAGGAGGTGTCACTTTCAAATGTGAATTCTATATCATGTCATATCTATTTTACAATATTTCATGCCATAAAAACTTCCTTGGCATCCCAAATATGAATAGCTTCAAGACTCATAGGATGTATGAAATCTTCCCTTAGTTAAATTTGGATAATTGAAAGGGGAACTACATAAATAGAGATTATCCCTTTTTCACCAATCATATGCCTCTTTAGGATAGAATGGGAACAATACATGATGTCTAAAGAGGCCAAAAGATTAATAATGGAATATGGATGTTACCTCATCCAATTTAGATTATTTACTTACATAAAGTTAAGTGGTTACAAGGGACACCCTTTCATGCTTCTCAGATACTTGGATGCTAAGTGGGTACTTATAGAACTCTCAAGGTAACTAGCAGAAGTGCATAGGTTAATACCAGAAAATCATAAGACAATCATCAAGTTTACTGTCAAAATAGGAAGATAAACTTGCCTAACTGTTGTAAAATTGAAGCTCTTAGAGGATGAGATGGACAAAATAAAAATGGAAAATTTTCAACCCAGATAAAAATATGATATTAGATGGAATGTGATTTCAATCCTAGGGCTATTATATGAACATGTAGTGCACTATGAATATTATTAGATGGATTGCAGATATGAGGAAGAAGTCAGATTAAGAGTTTATTCCAAAATGACCTTTTGACAAATCATGGACTACAAAATTGCAGTTTTACCACAAGGTTTAGATGATGACAAACAAACAATGAGTCCATATTATCATGAGATGAAATTATCATCACAACTAATTTCCCCACTACACTGGAGTGAGACAGAGTCAACTAGTCTACATACGAGGACAACTTATGTGATGAGAAGAACGTTGACATGGTTAATAGTGAAAGGATTAGATATGTATCTATAAAATACTAATGTGTTAAAAGAATATAAGGATATATGAATCCCACAAGAGGATCTTCCTCCTTTTAGGGAAGGAGATGAAAAAATAGACCCAATGGAAAGGAAACCCCTTATATTCCATGTAAGAGGAAAACCAATAGGATCATAGAGGATTGGAATATAGCCACAAGTAGAAAAATAACTCCCATGTCCATCCTGACCCAAAAAATTGAAGAAATGATAATGAAAACCATGAAGGATGCTACCATTGCTAAAGTAGTCATATTATAAGTCAAACGGGGAAGTACATAAAATCTCAGAGTTCTAGTAGAAAATTATCCCAAGTCCTCAAGTATAGGAAAAATAATTAGGGGAACTATACAAAATATTAACCCATAACTTAGGGTGCAGAGTGTTGAGGAGAATGGAAAAATTGATCTCAATTTTTTTGAGAGAGTTAAAAAGGAAAGGGTTATACCTCCTTCAGAAAGAGATACAAATTCCTCAATAACCAAGAGTGTCCTAGCCATGAAAGAGAATATGCATATGAGTAAGGAACCTAAGGTTATTGACCCAATCCTTTTAAATGAGGCTCAACAAAATCTTATTGCAACATTGGAAAAAATATAGTCATGTCATAGCTTGAAGTGAGTCATCCCATCACATCATCTATAGCATAGAATCCTTTGTTAAAAAATCAGAATCCTATAAATTTAGTGCCAAATCTAGCCATAGAAAAGGATATTGATGATATTCCTATGGACAGTCGGCTCATGATAGCTTCAAGAGAACATGAATAAGAATAATTCAAAGTAATCCAATCATTGTCAAAAATGGAAGGACAAGAAATTATTGTTGTCACTACTCCCCAAGAAGGAATGACTACACCAACTGAGGTAAAAAATATGGATGAAAGAGAAGATACCCATGCATCAGGGTTCACTGATCTATTGCTTGGATTTGCAATAGTAAAGGAAGATAACATTTCTTTAGTGGAAAACTAATTTCTAGAAATGTAAAAAACCCTAGGATGGTAAGAAAAGTATAACAATCCAAGATTTGCAAGATGGAATTGCAAGGCCAACAGTTCAGGAATAACCATTTAATCAAGGGATTGCATTTGAATCATTAGGAGAGATGATGGTTATCACAATAAAGTATCTTGTGGAGGAAACATGTATCACATTAATGAAGAAACCATATGATATTGCAAGTCATGTAGAGGAAGCATTAAAAGATGTCACTGAGAAAATTACAGTTTCAAAAGTGGTTAAGGGAAAGAAAGAGACACTAGCTAATGATAAGGCCTAAGAATCAACTAGTACAATAGTGGTAACCAAAGAGCTAGAGGTTGAAAAATAAAAATCAGAGTAGGAAGGAACAAGTGCTTTGTAGGTTGAATAAAAGGAACTGAAATTAACAACTAAAATCCAACATATGCATATGATAGCTTCAAAAACACCTCAAGCTTCTTCCATAGAAATAGTGGTGTACTCAAGTGCACCAAAACCTACATCACAAATAATATAATGAGGAAATGTCCCCAAAACTTGTGGTTGGGAACAATCCTCGTAAGTAAAGAGAAGGAAGTGGATCAAGTAGAGACCATTGACATTAATAATATTGTGTTTTAAAAACCCACAAGAGCTCCAAAAATGGCTAAGATATTGTCAACAACCCATGTTTATAAACAAGGGTACAAAACATTGAAAGTTTCTACCCCACAAGGAAACAAATTAAAGACTGAAGTTATAATGAGGGAATATCAAGTCACACATATTCAGTTGGGAAATACAACTACATAAAATCTTTAAAAAGAGGCTACAATGGATCTTTGAGGCCTTATCTAGAAGATTAAAAAATATAAGGAAACCAAGAATCAATTAAGGGAATTTTTTAAAGTATTGTCAACTTATGTACTAAAGTGGATACAACCCTTCATGGAAGGACAAGAGATCTATGTTGCAATAACACCAAAATCCTTATGTGCAATTGATAGGTAAAAAAAAATTATGTTGTAGCCAAATGGAAAGAAGAATTATCCCAAAGAGGGAGCAAGATCGTAGAGGATACTATGAAAAGATACAACCAATTGTCTAAAAAATGTGTGATAAAAAAAGGATCAAAAATAAAAATTTGAGGATGAATTACACTACTGGGAAGGAATCCTTCCCAAAATTGAAGTAATAACTCAACTGGATGATGAATTTTTGGAATAAGAAGGGATTGTTCCCCCTAAAGAAGATGGAACACAACATATATATGAAGGGTACATCAAACTAAAGGTAAAAACTCTGAATCAGGTCATTAAAAAATGCATCCTAGAAGAAGATAAAATAATAGATTGCATTAATGATCTTGATAATAAACTTGGGAAGATAGTATCAATATAAGCCAAGATCACTTATGTAGACCTGAGTACCGACAAATTGATACAATCCTTTTTCCAATACATTAATGGAGAACTAGATGTTGTCTCTTCAAGTTTTAGTTATGAAACCATCCAAAAATTTGATCACTTGGAGAAACAACATGCCAAACTGTCAAAAAGGGTGAAAAAGAAGAAAGTTGCAATGCATTTGTTTGATGAATTTTTAAAGGAATATGTATTGATATTCATGTTTCATGTCGGACCTGATAAGAGTACATTGTTTAAATGTTCCAAAGATATGATGCATAAAAAGAAAAGACAATTGAAGCAAAAGAATATTATGTCACTAATATTGAATTTGATGTCACTGGGCCTGATCAAATATAGGTTTGTTCCCTAAAATTTTATCTTCTTCCTTAGGTTTCTTTTTATTTTTGTACTTTCCAAATTTTTATTTTCTAAAATAGACAATGTTAATTCAAAATGATTGAATAATGAGCTAGTTATATCAAAATCCATACATAAATCATTTTTAAATGTTGTATATTTCTTGCATTTTAAATATTCTATCTTACTTGTATTTGAAATTTTGTATATTAGTTTTGTTTGCAAAAAAGAAAAAATTGGGATTCTATAGGGGGCCCAACCCTTGAAATTCACTTAACTTCTATTCATCTTACACAAACAGGAGGTCCTTGTAAAAGAAATACATTATCAATTTATGGTTAAAAATTCCTCTACAAAGGTGGGAATTTGATATAACATTTTCTTCTTCCTAAAATCAATTTTTTTTCCATCCTGAGCCCTATAAACATATTGGATATCCCCTGCCAGATCATGGGTCATACCCATTTTCATGTGTTCTTCAATTTTTTCTTTAAGGCCCTCTAAGATCTTGATCAAATGCAATTTTCTCCTATAAGAAGAGACCCACTAAAGAAGAGTAGACCCACCTTTTTGGTAAGCCTTAGTACCCCACCGTGTAGCATCTTTTGAGGTTGATGATGGCTCGGGAACATCATCTGGTGTTAGAGGGTTGAATTCAAGTATGTTGGGTTCATCTACAGAAATTGGTTGGCTTACACATGCTCGATTGAGTACACCCCATGTGCATCTCTTCAACAAAGGAAGTGGCACTTCTGGGGCCCTCTTAGAAGGATATTTCACCAGTGCTCTCTTGATACATGTGAGTCTTTGCTCTATTGCCTCTATATTTTGGGAGACTTAAGACATGTATTCTACAATATTATCATTAGGCACCATGTATGCATCAAATGGAATCTATTTCTCTACTATTTCCTCATTGAAAAATAATAGAGATATGTAGATGATGTTCTATCTAATGGTAGGCCTACAGCAGAGCCAAAAATTCTTCAATAATTTAGTATCATTGTGAACTTCCACATGGAACAAATGATGATACTTAAACTTAAAAATAGAGAAGAATGGAGTCATATTGACAAGCCTTTGTATCAATGTTAACTTTACTGTATGGGGTGTTAATGGTCCTTCGGTTTACACTCAATTTTTAATCAAGAATAACATCCTCAAAAAATATTCATCTATTCTCGAAAGGTTGAAAATTGCATGCAATGTTTCTAAAGAAATATCCTTCAGATTGGTTCTTAATTCCACATCCTCCATTACTTGAGAAGAATTAACACAAACTCTTTTTCACTAAGAATGATCAAAGGAAGGTGTAACATCATGGAAAATAAATGATAATTTATAGAAGGATGTATTTTCAGATTGATTGTGTGAAGTATCATATTAGGATTGAATGAAGAATTATTTCTGGATAATCACACGGGTTTAGAAAATGGGGAAAATTATTAATATCTTTCCAAAAGATGGTTTTTGGCTTGATTCAACAATTTACACAAAGGAGGCATCAAGCTCAAGAAAATATATATGATTTTTTGTTTCCCAAAACATATCCTCCAAAAAAGGTATATGTTGAATCAGTTAAGATAAAGGCGGGAGTTTAAGCATTAAATTCAAAATGTATGTCAATGATGTACTCATTTCATAAGGTATAAATTTCACAACTGGGAGAAATCATATTAATGAAAAGAGTGATGTTAGAAGGTGAGAAAAAGTGACGGGATACCTGTGTCATTTAGATAAAATAAAAAGAATAAAATCACACATGGAAGTATCAATTAATGGTTTTACCCACACATAAATAGAGGAATGAAACCAAACCCAAATTATTAATACATAATCAAATATCTTCAGTCGAGAAAGTTCCCATTTTAATTAAAAGTTCTCCATTGTGAGTAAGGAGGATATTATCTGAATATTTGGGGGAGGATTTGAAGCATAAGAATTCTCCACAATTATATAATTATGGGGGTCTGTCCACATATAGAAGGGTGGGGTTAGAGTTTATTTTACTGAAAAAGGTCGAAGGATATACTTGTAATATTGTATGTTTCTTTTATGAAATGCATATAGATTTTGGTTTCCAAAACTTCTATGTCAAGGTGGTTTAAATGTACAGCCATTGAAAAAAATTGAGAGCATTTTATTTATGTTCCCTAGTTAAGAAATTTAGGATCTGAATCAAATATGTATTCTTGTGAGATTTTATTTCTATATTTTTGGTTCTATATGTTGAATCTTTGATTGATGAGTTATATTTTCTACTGCAATCTTGGTTTGATTGATTCTCTTTATCATACACTATATCAGTCCTTAATGGTTATGTTTTGGTGATTATTTCAATATTGTGTTGTGAGCATTTACTCTGCAATATTATACATAATTATAGAATCCTTATTATAGCCATTTTTTCGTAGTGATTTTTGTTATCCTATGAGTATATTTTGGGCATATGAGAGTAGAAGTATTAAATACTTTATTAGAATACTTACATGAGACTTTGAGTTTAGTATTTTAGAGATTAAATGGAATATTTGCATCTGTTGAGTATTAATGAATGAAAATACTCCTTTAGATATATTTTTGTACTTTCTAGAATAGCAGTCTACTCTAGTAAGTGTTAAATGCTTTGTTACAAGGAATCTATCATCCTATAACCCCCCATTTTAAATTTAAAACTCCCATGATTGATACCATCAGCCTAACTTACATTTTTTTCTCTATCTTTAAATATCATTGATACCGCCCCTTAAATGTATTTATACAATTTAGAGAATGCAAGAGTAACTAAATCTATAGTAACATGTGTCTAGAAAGGTAAGCATACATGACATCTTTTGTGAAAAATCATGAGAGTAAGTGTTGTTTCCTTGGCCATGTTTATTCTAGATTGATTCATCACTTAAAATAAATCAAGGGAACAAAGATCATATCCCCCTCTCTACATTCAGGTTACACGTCAGGTCCTCTCACCCTGGTTTAAGGAAGGAGAAAAAGTAGAAGAAAAATTACCTCTCCTTTTTACGTTCCCCTCAATAACCCAAAGGCTTGAGATCCCAAGGAAATTTCTAGACCCCACCCTGGCTAGAAAATGACACATCACCTAGTCTACCACCATTCCAAAAAATTCCCTTCTTTTTCCCCTTAAAGAGAATTATTGTCAATCCACCCAAGAGGTGCATATTCAAGGACAAACATAAGGAATGTATGTTTATATTCAATATGTCTTATCAATTTTGTACATTCATAACAAAGTATGTCATGTTTAAGGAGTCAAGTTGTTGTAATATAAAAAGAAGATGAAGTAATGAGTAAAGGATTTGTTCTCTAACACTATGTATCATGAATTTTTTTTCTTATCTTGTTTAAGCTTGATGTTTTGTTGATCCTTCAAAAGGTCTTGGTATTTCATCTTATGTCATGGAAAAGTTATAATTTCAAAGGGGAATTATAGTCATGTCTGCCATGCTATCTCTATATGGTGTTTATTGGGTCTTTATATTAAATGTACACCATTAATGATTAAGTCAAGTTTATGTTCTTGGGAAAATATGTTTCATATGATTGTTATAATTCAAGAAGAGCTTATGTCTATGAAACTTATGTTTTAGGATACTAAGGGTATCATTGTCAAGTAACATGAATAAACTCCTTTGTGAAAGAAAAGTGTAAATTATTATTTGTTCTTCAAAATATTTGTGGAGTCACATTTTGTGTTATGTCTCATAATTCATAAGTAAAGTCTGTGATGATTTTCATTGGTCTATGCACATATATCATGTCATCAAAATGTCTAGTTTGTTAAAAGGGAATATTGTGGTCATGTGAAAGGGTTGTGGGTGTGTGTTTATCATATTGTGGAGCACTGTTGGTGGAAGTCCTTTAAATATCTATCTTGATCTCTCTAAGAATGGTTAGAGTATGACTTGGGAAGTCATGTATATCAAATTTCCTAGTTTAAAGTATTACACCTATCTTATTGAGCTTATAAAGCTAGTTTAGTCAGAGAGGTTAAAAAATTTAAGAATTGTAGTCAAGATTGTAAGATGGGGAAGATTTGTCTTCAAATAATATGGTTGAAAAGGTGTGAAGAGAAAAAAATTTCCTTGTATACTTTTGTAGAGTGTCTTGACCTTCAAGTCATTAGTGAAAATAACCTAGTAAAGTCTGAGTAAGAAGGTCACAATGTTTTAAGATGGTGGATAATACTTTTAAGTAACATTTCATATGATCTGAGATGACAAAGATTAATGGTTTAAGGCTTGACAATTATATGTTGCAAGATTGCAGTCAAGGAGAGGTAGAGCAGGTAGTTCTTTATCCCAGATTACGATTCAAGGTTAGACATTTTTTTAGGAGGAAGTTGAAAGGATTCTAAATGTTTTCACATGTCTCTTAAAATTGTTTTTATGGATAGAAAACAATTATTATGATTTTTTTTGTAAATTTATTTCTCTTGGGATCATCTAGAAACCATCTTGGGGTTTAAGAGAAGGAAAAAATTTAGGGGTCTTTCACATGGTTTCAGGGGCTAAAAATCTACATAAAGCATATTCATAAGCCTATAAATAATATTCAAGAAGAATTTTTACAGAATTAAGTCCCAGTCAAAATAAATCGATGATAGTCTTTAGGGTGAGTATGTACACAACTAGTAGACATAATTAGAGAGGTCAAATCATAAAGAAAAGGGATTTTTTTCATTTAAAGTATACCTTGAAACTTTATTTATCCATAAAACAAGAAAATGGGTGGTCAAATATTTCATGTTTGTATTTTAAAACTTCATACATGAAAATATATGTGATTAAATCCACCCAAACATGGATAGTAACATATGAAAGAAAAATAAAGACATACAAAATGAATAAGGACATACAAAATTTATAAGAGTCTTAGGAGACTATCTAGGTTCAAAATGTGTGGTATTTTGTCTTAATTCACTCATGAAGTAACAGGGTATAGTATCTGAAACATATTGATATGAGTTGCTACATGTGTGGAAGGTAAGTTAATATCACATTTGATGGGTTTGTGCTCTTAAGCAAGTTGAGAAAGAGTTTGAGTTGGTTGTGAAATATATTTAGATGACTCTAGGTGCCTACAAGTGAAAAATATAGTGATAATACTCATGCAAGGTCAATATTTGAATAAGATATATGGCGGTAAGGTACAAAGTATTGTAGGAGGTGATCTTGTATCAAAATATGATGTTACAGGTCTAACATTGCCTAACCAAGAAGGGGGAGATTGTTGTGTATCTGAACAAGGTAATCTAAGGAGTAAAGAAGGGTAGTTGTGAAAAAAAATTCATATGGCCTCCATTAAGGTAGAAATGGAATGCTATAATGTTGTAGGGTTACCAAATTAATGTTACATGTGCATGTGAGGATCATGTTGTCAAGCGGAGCTTGAGATGATTCTCTATTAGAAATAACAGATGACTAGAGGGTATGCAAGAAAATATGAATGATGACATAAAAGTACATTTCAAAGGTAAATGGTATCTTGAGTCAAAATATCAAAATAGCATGCAAAGAAGTTTTTAAAACACTGAAACATGGCTTTATGAATGTGATGAAGTAGTTGATTCATTATTAAGACATGATAACAAGGTAAGAAGTCCAAAAAAATTTATTTCTACTATAATGGGATGTTATTATCCCATGAGGAGCTATAAGGGATTGTGTCATGATGTGAGTAAGCTTCTAGAGTCTTGATAAATTGGCCCAAATTTCACTAACGATGCTATTTAGGGAACTTAGTCCAAAAGATTGTATGGGATAATATAAGGAAGAGATGGAGATAAGTATGAGTAAGACAAGTTAATATAGGGGAAAAAAATAGGTAAGTGATATGTTTTCTTGGCACATGAATGAGGTGTGCATGTATTTCAAGGACTGCTATAGTGTTATCAAGCCATTAAAAAGTCAAAATTAGGGTATAAGGAGGTTGAAACAAGTTCTTAAGTCCTAATGATGATGTTGTGTACTCAAGATAGAGGTAAGAAAGATGTTATTAGCTCTATATTATAATTTTTGGCATGTATAGGTGTTGTGTATGCTCTTTCCCATGGGGATTACAATCATAAATGCTTTGAAAGAGGTCAAAATCAGAGTTTAGTGAAGAAATGAATTTTTTTTGAGTCTAGTGTGAAGACTTTTGTTGATATTTCTAACCAAGAGGTTCCCTTATGAATATGAAGAACATGCAGGTATATGTAAGCTTTTTCATTAATGTAAAAAGGGGGAGATGTTTAGGAGGTTTTCCATCAATGAAAAAGGGGGAGATTATTGGCATGTTGTGTTATATGTTTTGGAATTAGTGTAAAATATAATTAATGACAAAGAGGATGATATAAAAGTGTCATAACATGTTTAGTAGGTTTATGACGTGGATTTTTAGGTGTTGGCATGATTGTATGAGGTGAGTTAAGTGAGATTGGTTTGGTCTAACAAGCCTAGTCATGTGACCTAGCTAGCCTAGGTGATGGAGCATGGTGAGTTTGAATTGGCTTATGGTTTTAGGAAAATGGTAGCATCATGGAGACAATTTTTTGAGAATTTTTAGGAACTCACATGAGTTTTAGGGTGTCAATATAGAATGAAGACCCATTTACAGGTGCTCATCTAGACCTAGTCTAGGTGCTTAGAGGCATGAGGATGAGTTATAGAGCCATGAGAGATCATGGATGCATGCATGGATGTGAGACATGTTTCAGGTATGTTAGGGAATTTTTGATAGGTTTCATGATGAGTATAGTGTTGGGTTCAATTGACCTAGCCTAAACCATGTAAAACCCCAAGGGATATTCATGTAAATGATATTGGTTGAGAATATGGAGAGATATTTGAGATCCATGATGATGATTGGAGATGGTTTAAATGTGTGTCCTAGAGTTGTGAGAAAACTTTTGAGTCATTCCGAAAAATATTTTGCAAGTTATGTTGTTTTGGTGTAAATCAGGGTCAAGCAAAGGTTTTTTCCAGCTCGAATAACACCTTCTGATGCTCACCATGAATTGTGTTACTTTTTATGGGACCTTGTGGATATTTCAAGTATTATTTTTCATTTATTAATAGAATTTTCAAAAAAAATCCAATTAGTAGTTTCATCGTCACATTTTTATGAATGAACGTTAAGAAGGTAAACAACTTTTTGTGTGCTGGAAACCTTTGCTCAAAAGTGGTAGGAGAGATATTGATGGTAAGTGCACAAAATTTATTTTATTGTGCTATGTATAATTATTGGATGTTGTAAAGGACTCCTCCAAATTTCCATAAAGGTATGATAGTGCATGTGGTGATGAGTGGATCCCACCTAAGAAAATGTAAGTTTATAAAGAAGTCCTATTTGAGACAAGGTTGTCCAAAGGAGTTGCAAAATAAATTGACATTGATTTTAGTATGGGATTTTTAATTGATTTATCATGATGGTTTTCAGATCATGGTGGTTCTTCTAAATGGAAAAGTGTGTTATATTTATGAAGATTGGTCATAAGGCAGTTTTGGGGTAGTTTTAAGCAGTTTTCAGAGATGGACATGGTTGAAGGTGTTCCACTTAGAGTTTGGAAGGAAATGTAATATTTTATGGAAAGAATATTCATAGGGATTTCCAATTATATATGGTTTGTTTCTTTATGATGAGGTTTTATGGGTCATCCATCTTAATTTGTTGAGAAGAACAATGTTTGTTTCTAAGGACAAAATTTCTCTTGCTAAAAGAATGAAATAGAAAGAGGCATGAGATGGATTGTTTGATGCTTTATATCAGTTAGAGAGTGAAGAGGGATGAAATTTTTTCCTATTGAAGGAATTTTTAGGTATTTAAAGTGATAGTAAATTTTGTAAAAACAGTTGATTTTGTAAAATTACTTTTTGGGAATCTCAATTTGGTGAAGAGGAAAGTTGGTGTGGTTTGCACATATGGATGTTTCATGAGCTAGAGCAAGCATGGATGTGATATAAAGGTCTAGGGGGTTGAAATTAAGAGTTAAATGCCATATTTGAGTTGTTCTTTGGTGGTATTGAGGCCCAAAGGTGAAGACAGGGTCCTGGAAACAATTGTTTTGGGAAGGATATGAGCCTTCTTGAGTTAGTTATGATAAATTTGATTGGTGAAAACTAATTAACATACATGGATGATGTTATTATGTCATATTTTACACATGTATGATGAATTTGGGAGATTTTATAATAATGGGTTTAGGTATTTGTGGTTTTATCTCATTCAGGTGATGGGGTTTTGAGCTTATTTTGAGTTTGTTTAGTGTATTTGGGCATGTTCGACCTACATGGGCCCAATATGAATGTTTTTTATGAATGTATTGGGTAATTTTTTAAAGCTTATTGTTAAACTAAAGGATGGATACTGAATTGATTTATGTTTCTGAGATTGAGAAGGGTATAAAGCAAGGGGTTGAATTCAAATTTGAACTAGTTGAGTGAGAGTGGGAAAAAGTGTGACCCAAGAGAGAGTGTGTAACATGTATGATGGAATTGTTTCAAATATGAGGAAGTGTGTGAAATGTTGAGGAATTTTTGAGAGTGTGTATCAATTGGTTTGAAGAATCAAAACAAGTCATGTTTTTCCAAGTTTGAGTGAGCTAGAAGGAGGTATGTTTGAAGTAGGGTTTGAAGGAGTTTGGAGATGAATCTTGTGATCACCATCAAATGAGTTATTGCAGCATATATTAATTTATATTCTTATTAAAATCTTGTATGATGAGTCATATTCATGCATTTCTCTTGTTTTGAGTAATATCAAAAAGGGTTTAGGGTGTTGGTATCCTTGTGGAGGTTGATGCCTCACTAAAGAAATATATTTTGATGTGTAATATTCACTTGATATCTTTGTTGTGTGTAATATCACCAAATGTTTTATCAATGATTTTATTCCCCTTGAGGGTTTCCTACTTACATATTGTGTTCTTGTGCAACTTTGCATGTTTATGTTCTTGTGGATGGTTGTTGTATTATTATTGAGATCTCATTAATGCATGTTTGAATGTTAATGGTGTATAAATGTTCATTTGATATTGGTTAAGGTTTTTGAAGAATTAATTCACACCCGCTCTCTACTTGTGTCAATAACTGTAGAATCTGAGGTAACCAATCCTACTTTCGAGATCTATTTAGTCTGATGTAGCTCCCCTGCATCCAAAAATGAGAAAATAATAGAAAGTTATAATTTGATAAGTGTATAATATGCTCATAAAAAAAATACAAATGCAAATGAAAACAAAAAAAATGCATATTTATCCTTTAAAACACAAAAATCCATAACAGTTACATAATCACCACTCTTAGTAGGGTGGTAGTTACATAACCGCCACGACGGTTACACGACTATCACTCTATTAGATCAGTGGTTACGTAACCATTGTGATATTTTCACAACCGTCATGACGGTTACACAACCACCCTCTGCGCAAAGTGCTGGTTATGTAACCATCACATCAGTCACGTCTACAAAAATAGGGTCGTGCCCTTAAATGAAATAATTTAGAAAATTGTTAAAAGTAGACCAAAATTGTTCAAACAAGATGCAAAACCTAAAAGGTGACCCCTACGTTCATTTTGACTACAAAATAATCAAAACATCCCCTCATATAGCTAGTTTCAAACAAATGATACATTTTAGGGAAAAATTAAACAAATGCTTATAACTTACATGATCGTGAGCCTCTATTGTTACCTCCGATTGTGTTTCCATCATGATTGCATGATATTTGATTTTATTTTATTTGCAAGGGAAATGGTCACATGAAGTCTAGAGATCCAAATTTAGCTAAGTGGGTGTGTAAATATGATTTCTCAAAATAGTAAAAAAGTGTTATATATAGCTCAAATTTGATTTTATAATGTAAATTTAAGTGAGTATATACAGGGATGGTGCACTATAGCAGGTATATTTTTTACCCATGTGGATATGGTATGTAATCTTGTCATTTCATTTCAAAATATTTTGCTAATTTTACTTTACATTTGCAATTGATTCTCGTTTCTCTTTTGTAGGTGGTGGGAAGATTGGATTGGCATGTAATATCCAAAATAAATCCCCTAGTTATTTTGACAACTTACATCCCCATTTTGGCTCTGAGGTTCAAATATTATAGGTTACGTGCACTCTGGTTGTTTTCTTGGCATAGAAGTTGGTTGCAGTTCTTCCACGCATATCACACGCCCTTCCAAATTCCTCTAATGCACTTTCTCCCTATACAAATTTCACACGCTTGTAATTTTCCTTCTTCATTCCTCTCTCCTTTCATCCTCCCTTTATGTGCACCCTTCAGTGCTTCCACCTTCCTTCCCACATTTCATGCATTCTTCACGTGCACTTCTAACTTTCCCTCCAAATTGGATAAAGTAACTTGTATAATTATTATACATTCTTCATTGGTGTATCTTTCTTTTACAATTTTACACGTTGTGCACTTCCTTCCCAGCTTGCTTTGTGTACCCCTTCCTTCTTACCATCACGTGTTTCTCATTTGTATGTTTTTATCCTACTTGCATACTTTTATGCTTTTCTAGATGTGCACTCTTTTCCTCCTACTCCTGCATGCACCTCTCTTTTGTGTTTTTCCTCTACATTCCTTCCTCATGCCTCTTTCTCTCATGCACACTTTGTGCATTATTTCACACCAATCACCTGTGCCACATAATAAACTTTCATACTAGAGTGTGCCACACATAACCTATCAAAATACACCAACTAGGTACCAAATCCTTACAATGAACTAGTGTATGACATGTGGTCGAAACAACAAAAAAAATGAATAGTTGGTTGATATTTTAGGCAATCAGAGTGTGCCACATGTCATTGTGTGTCCAGTCTATACTGTAACCTTCATATCATCATAAATTTCACTACAGATCTCGGATCCATGCACTTCTGGCCATGTTGGATAACTTCTAACCTGGGTTACACTCCAAATCATTCAAAAATAGATTTTAGCATGATTTAGTAGGTGATAAGTAGGGAAATGTGTTCCAACCATTAATGTAGATATCTAATTTACTCAACAACCATATTTTATACAAATCTTGTCTCCTTCCTTCTTCTACAAGTAAAACAAACATGGGGAGGCACATCTGTCAGCATTACAGATGGATTCATAGGCATTTAATTCTTTTTTTTTGTGTTTGGATTTCAAATCCAAGTTTCCCTCTTCTTTCTCCTCATATTCTCTCCTTATTATTATATAAATGTAAGAGAGGTGCTCATTGTAAAATTTGGACCCCTTTAGTTTGCTAAGAGATTTTTTCCTTAACATCTTAAGTTACAGGACTTTAGATCTAGTTTTTTCATGTGGATATCAACCTCATCCACCATTGTAATTGACTAGGCATTTATTTGAATTAATAGAAGCTTTGTTTTTTGGCTATTCTCTTCCTTTGCTTGTTCTATTACATCTCCTTTCCTCTCTTTTGAATTTTTTGTTTGTTGTGCTCTCTCACATCCCTTGCATGTTCCTTTTCTGATTGTACCCAATGAAAATGCATGTGTGAGTGAGTTTCAAACTGTGATACACGTGTCTATCCTCTCTGTGTGCATTCTATTTCATTTTTTCTTAAATATAACTATGTTAATCCCCCTTATTTCTAGTATTATCACCTACCTTAGCTTTGTTTTCCCTTTTTCCATGTATCTACTTCTAACCTTGGTCCCTTAGAATCCTAGAGTAGTGATAGGTAGATGCATTTCACTTTGTAGGAGTAGTTTTAGTAGTAGAAATAGGTAAAGGAACTGACCTTATCTGGATGTCTTTCTCAAGTGTACAAGTTCACACAACTTGGAGATAGTCCCATGTTTCCTTAAAGTCCTAGTTCATCTTGATCTAGGATGGGTGCAATTTTGAGCTCTAATAGTTTTTGGCATGCCTGGTGGAATAAGTATTGAAATCTAAAATTTATTCATTACTAAGTTTTTATGTGTGACTTAGTAATTTCTAGCCTTTGGAGACTTGTTTCAACACAACTAGTGACTCCCAACACTTATATATACTATTTTTTAGTAGTCTGTGCACCTTTTTCATGAGAAGGATACATATTAGACAAAGCACAGAAGCTGAGGGTTCTTTTAAATACCTCCATATTTCTCTAAGAAGAGGAAGCAACAGAGTAACCATGCATTCATCTCCATCTCTAGTGCTCCGTGAAAATTCAACACCACCTCTTGGTAGGACCTCTTTGCAATCTACTAGAACTCTCAGGCATATCATTATGGCAACACAATAGGAAAATAAGAGATTTCTTAATTTTACTGGTAGTAGTCCTCTTACTCTTAATGCCCAAAATTCTATTCTAACATCTACACTTAAAAATATTCCTTTCTTCACTGGGGAAAACTATACTACTCCAGTTTACCACATAGATGGCATTATCAATGTTTGCGCCATCCACCAAATCATTGAACAAGATGTGGATGTTAAGTTATTTTCCTCTTCATTTAAAGGGACAGATTTACAATGGTTCAAGAGTATGATAACAGGTTCAATTCAAAATTGGAATCATCTGGGGGTATCCCTTTTTAATCAGTTTGGAGAGAATGTACATAATCTCTCCTTGCTAGAATAATTGACTACTATAAAGAGGACACCCAATGAGCTTATGGCTGACTTCAATTTCAGATTTCAAAAAACATGCGAGAGGATTCCAACCTTGGTAAGACTAAATCCAAAAGGTGTGTTACTTTACTTTTTAAGGGCTTTAAATTCTAATATTTCTATCATGATCTAATCCATGGGAGGCACAACACTTCCTAAGGCGTATGCATTTGATATTAGGGATGACAAATTTGTTATTCAGGAAGGAAAGTTATTTCATATACCGTTCATTCCCTTGTTTCCAGAAATGCCTCAAGCTCCCCATCCTTCCATTCCTCATATTCCTAAGAAAATTTCTCAACCCAATGCATCCACATATTACTCTCCCGTGCAACAAATGGAGGATGAAGAAATGAAGGACCTTAGTAGAAACTTGTCTAATAAACTCACATATTTAGAAAATAAGAAGGCACAAGCATTGAAAAATAATTCTAATCAAGGGTATAACCAAAGTTATCATCCCTTTAGAAATAAATATCCAAATCAAAGATATGGATAGAATGATATGTCATGTTAATACACACCTCCTTCTTCAGACTATTCCTCTTGCGTAACCTCTTCCAATGCCCAATACAAGTAAAGCACTTGTCCTAGTTCAGAAAAACATGGCCCAAGATTTAGAATGGTGTTTTCCTTATGACATGCCTCATAGCCAATATAGTTGCACCAATTCCTTGCACGTGCAGGATTACATGGTTCAATATTCTTCAAACTATTATCCTTACTCTTGCGCACATGAACCTGAAAATTAAGAAGTGCCAAAAGTTGTTCCTGAGGCCAACCTTATGTTATTTGGTGTTGAATACTTTTGTGCAATCAATCAAAATATAGATATTATAAATAGGTCGTATGCCCATGTTTTAGATAACACAAGGTACAAGAAAAGAATTCTTAATCCTTGTACACAACCTTTTGCTCCTATCACATAGAATGATAATCAAAAGTAAAGAGATACAACTCATTTGTAAGCATTAAAGGATATAAGTGCAAATCATACCAGAAGTTCTAGTGCACAAGATTCCTCATGCGTAGTTCCATGTAATGCTCCAACAGAATTTTTTCACACCCCTCTTTTGCTAGGTCAAGCCTCTTCGCAATCTAAAGCTTATGTCTTTACACCTGAGAAATGAAGAAACGAGAATTTTGTACCTCAAACGTACAAGTATTTCAGTCTTCCATTTAGCATTGTGGAGCAAATGAAGAAGACAAATTTAAATGTCACAATGTGGTATGTCATGGCCATTCCATCTCTACATGAATTTTTACATGAAGCTCTGGCACAACTCCCACATGTTGATCTAGTTATCCAAAGACCTCATGTTGTTGTCAATATTTTTTAAACAAAGGAGAAGAAAGTAAGAAAGGTTTTCAAAACCCCACCTTTCCATATGTCCTTGATCATAGGAAAACATCTTGTTCACAATTGTATGATTAATTTGGGGGCTAGTAATTTTGTTATGCAAAAGGAAATTATTAATTTCCTAGGTGTTAAGTATAATGCTATGTCCAAAGGCATCTTGCGACTTGATGTTTCAACTTTCACCACTTTAGGAGTCATCAAGGATCTTGATTTAACCCTCCATACCTATCCAATTTTACTAATAACTTAAGATGTGTCAATCATTGACCTACCTCATTTTTTCCCCCTTTGCCTATCAAGATATTTTACTTCTAAAGTGGGTAGATATTTTTCTTCTGATTGGTCCTGTATGTTACTTAGAACAAGCTATAGTACCCAATTTACCATACAAGTTGATCCCATATTTTCATATCATGTTGATTTATATGACCCATCAGCTCTCCAAGTCAATGCCTAATCTAAGAAGGCCAAGAGTGAGATTCATCTTCAGTAGAACAACCTATGCCTCCTCCTATGGTTGATCCATTACTATATGAGTGGGCCAACAAGCGTTATGAATTTCATCCTTATGATGAAGCTATTGAATATTTTGAAACTGGCCTCGGTACTTACTGTATCTTTAAAGAAGAAGTTGTGTTGCTTAGCACACTCAAACAAAGTCAAGAAAATTCTAGACTGTGGAAGTTATATTTTGATGGATCCAAGTGTAGAAATGGTCCAAGTACAATATTTTTTCTCATTTATCCTAAAGATGATAAGTTCTTATTTGTGCATAGGTTACAATTTACATGTTCCAACAACGTAGCAAAATATGAAGCATTGGTGCATGGCCTTCTTATTTTTGAAAAGAAAAAGGTCAAGGTGATGCGTATTTTTGGGGACACTACATTGGTTATCCACCAATTCACAAATAAGTTTGCAACAAAGAATAAGTTTCTAAAATATTATAAACATAGATTTTGGGACCTCTTAGAGAGATTTGATGCTTTGAATCTACAAGGGATTCCAAGAAAAATGAACAATGAAGCATATCAGATGGCTGCACTTGATTCATAATTATCACTTATTAAGTATTTCATCTAGGGACATGTGTAGAACATCAAGATGGTGATCAATCCATCTATTCCATACAATGAAAATCATTGGCAAGTGTTCGACAGCGACGCAAATTTTTTCCAGTTCATTCATAATGAAGTTGAGTTCTCTTCAAGAATGTAAGCTAACTTAAATGACAACTATGGTGACCAAGTGATCTAGCTAAAAAACAAGTTGCTTAATGGGCTAGTCACCTTAGAAAAAAATTTCATCCCTGATGAAAATTTCAAGGGTGAATAAAATAGTATACATGCAACGTAAGAAGATTGTACCCTAGTCACTATTCCCAGCGGTAAAGAGTTTCTGCTTAGAAAAGGTTGTATGCATGATGAGAAGTACACCTTCATCTCTCTGTTGTATAAATTAAAAGATATTTTATAATAGGGGTGTGAAGACCTCAAAGGATTTGATCCAAGTGTTTCTCAACACTCCATTGACTTAGATCCTAGCATTAAGCCCATCAGAAAAATAA
Organism: Taxus chinensis; assembly: GCA_019776745.2. Classification (NCBI taxonomy): domain Eukaryota; kingdom Viridiplantae; phylum Streptophyta; class Pinopsida; order Cupressales; family Taxaceae; genus Taxus; species Taxus chinensis. Next base: position 455,307,845 of record CM034154.1, on the reverse strand, counting down.
AAGGCCCTTTGATCCAAAGATAGAGCCCCTCATGAGGAAAAATTTGTCTAAAGTCATTGAGGAAAAAATAATATTCCCCATCAAGTAATCTACTTGGGTCACAAATCTTGTTTCAGTGCATAATAAGAATGGTGAAATATGATTTTACATCAATTTCAAAGATTTAAATAAGGCATCCTTGAAAGATCATTCTCCTTTTCCTTCTATGGAGTACATCTTACAGATTGTGGCTGGTGCACAAATATTTTCTATGTTGGATGGGTATTCTTATTTCAATTAGATCATGGTCAAGGAACATGATCAATTCAAGACAAAATTTACAAGAAAATAAGGAACATACACATATCCAAAGAATCCCTTTGTATTTTCAAATGTAGGCACAACATTCTAGAGGGCCATGGACATTGATGTTTCACACAGAAATGCTTCCATTCCTGGAATAGATTTTCTTCTATCCTTTCATTCCTTTGAGAAACAAATAAGGGTTAGGGCTAGGAGGAATACCTGTTGAACATTGAGATGGTGTGCGCATACCGTAGAGAGAGATCAGATCGATTGCGAAGAACTCCTTTTTGTCTAGGAAGGACTACCTGCAAATAAGAATACAAGACCACCAGATTCTAATTAGATAATAAGTGAGGGAACTTCCTTGGGCCCAGGAAATATGAGACTTCCTTTCAAAGGTGGTCAGTTCCCCTACTAATATGAATCAACATAAATTCTAACAAATAACCTATTATCCAATTAAAATTTATTTACCTTGTTAGAATAATAGAGAAAAGGCTGGTCTTGGTTTTGAATCACAGTGACTGATGCCAGTCACTATCACCGGTACCGGTTACTGATAACCAATATCAGTAGGGGCAGTGATTTAGGGGATTTGGTGAAGGTTGGCTATAAGATGGCTCTAAGATAGCTATGGTGTTTATAAGGCTGGTAAATGATTGGGGATAGGTAATGAGGTGATGGAGAAGACTCAGAGAGTATGGGGGCTATTCTTGGGGCAATGTAGGGGTAGAGGAATGAAAGTTAGATGGAGAGTGTTACCGGGTAGTGGATCTGGGAGTAGACTTGTAATTACTGTGATTCAGAAGTCCAAGAAATATTATTAAAAGAATGTACAAGACAGTACTTACTAGTTCCTAATGAAGATGTAGGTTCAAGGACTGTGATGACAAAGGCAGGGTTCAGGCAGGATGATCTGACAATCCAAGATGAGCTATCTTCTCTCCCAATGCTTGGATGAGTGTCACTGGGCTCTGGTTACTCAGTTGCAGTCTTGGGCTTAATGTCCTTCTCTATAAACTCCTCTCTTTTCTTCACTTGTCTCTGCTCGGCCAAGTGAAATCCTAATTCTTTCAATGACTTCTCATTTGGATCAATGAAAATCCAACCCCTTGTTTTTGGTTGGGGGAGGTCGTTTACAGGGAACCGATGGCGGTTACGTAACCGATGGTGGTCGAGTAGGAACCGATGTCGGTTAAGTAAAAGTGGGCTATTTTTAGTAGAATAGCCAGCTTTCCCTCCTTTTCTCCCGAGGGATTAGTTGTGGGCTTGGTCAAGTCATTATGAGGTTGGTTTTGGGTGTGGGTGAGGAGTCATTAGTCATGGGTGTGGATGTAGACCAAGTTATAGGTCTTAATTAGGTTAGTTTAGGGTTAGGACTAGGTCATGATGAGGTGGTGAAATGAGGTGGCAGGTTTGGAGATGTGGATTTATTAATTATAAGGTAATTAATAAATAATTGTGTAAGGTTTAGGTGATGAGGCTAGGTTGTGAAATAAGATGCGGGGCACAGGGGGTCGTAAGACACAAATTTGGTGTCTACATTAGCCCCTTGTTGTCGTGTAGCTTGTCTTGTAAAGATGCACTGAAAATAATAAGAAGTGGTTACTCCTGTTAAGGGTATATGTAATCCCCCTCAAATCTATCACAGATTGAGGCGACGTGAAATCAGGGATAGGGTTGATAAAGGATGAATGGTGTTGAGATGATGGTAAGATGGGTGGGCTAAGTTCAAGGAAGTAGACACACGTTGAAATGCAGTAGTGTGATTGGGGTACTCGATTTGAAGAGCAAACAAGCAATTCATAGGAAAAGGTCGATAGTTTATCCAAACAAGGGTGATATAATTCTGGTATCCAGGCATAGGAAGTAGCTCCAGGGGATATAACAGGTAAGGTACAGGAACATTTAGGCATGTTCGGTAGTACCAAATAGTTGGTTTGGTTGAGATAAACGTCACAGTCTTGGTCTAGGAAAATTTGGTCGACTGATCAAGTCAAGTATCGTAATCATGCTAAAACACGAACATGTGAGCTCAATTAAACAAAAAACTACATGATGGGTGGATAAAATTGAAATTTTTTGGTTTTGGGTGAGGTATTTAATTGGTGCAGCCTTGGGTCGAGCCGATTGACTAGTGAGGGCCATGGGTTGGGCCTGATTGGTTGGTTGCGGCCTTGGGTCAGGCTAAATTAGTTGGCTGTGGCCTTGGGTCGGGCCAAATGGTTGGTTGCAGCTTTGGGTCGAGCCAAATGGTTGGTGGCGGCCTTGGGTCAGGCCAAATGGTTGGTGGCGGCCTTGGGTCAGGCCTGATTGGTTAGTTACGGCCTTGGGTCGGGCCTGATTGGTTGGTTGTGGCCTAGGGTCGGGCCTAATGGTTAGTTGCAGCCGTGGGTCAGGCCAAATGGTTAGTGGCATCCTTGGATCAGGCCTGATTGGTTGGGTGCAGCCTTGGGTTGGGCCGGATTGGTTGGGTGTGGCCTTGGGTCGGGCCTGATTGGTTGGGTGCGACCTTGAATTGGGCCAATGAAGTCAAAAAAGGCTATTTAGCAAAGAAGGTATAGGTGATGTGGTGAGAAAGGGAGATTAGTGAATAAGGGAAAAAATTGTGGTAAATTAGGGATTAAACCGATATCGATCAGCTATGACTGGTATCAGTTAGATGACCGATACTGGTTCTTTAGGGCATAATATAACCGATATCGGTTATAGGTGAAAAACCTATAAAAAGAAAAATACGGCTTGTCATTGTCACCTTGTCAATTTGAAAACCACATTTAGTTGTCTGAGGTGTTTTAGTGGTATTGTTTGAGATTTTCAGCTGAGGTGGCATTATTTGAGTGGAGAAGTGAGTGGTTGGTAGACCCTAGTGAGTAGGAGGCAGAATTTGATTGGTGGAGGATGCATCAGAGGAGATTTATAGCCATGGCACACCCAGGAGGAGCAGGAGGTGCTGGACCAGCTGGACCACCACCACCTATCCCACCACAATGACGTGTAGTCGTACCAGTAGGTTCTAAACCTCTCATTATGTGAATTTAATTTTTTTAAGCTAGATTTGGGTTTTGGGTAGGAATCCAAGTTTTTAATAAAATAATGAATAAATTGAAGTTGTGTGAAAAATGGAGTGGGTAGGTAGGTTTCTAGGGTTTTCCAGTGGGTAAAAGGGGTAAAAAATAGGAAAAAACTAGTTTGGGAGGCTGCGTCGGGTTCGGCTCCGTGATTGTACAGTGACCGATGTCGGTCACTAGGCGACCGGCATCGGTCACCGAATGTTTCGCACAAATTGTGTTTTTGGTTGACCGGTGTTGGTCGTATGTCGACCGGTGCCAGTGGAGAAATGTTTGCGAGGGGACCAGTGGTGGTCGAGGGTGACCGGTACCGGTCAGTAGGTAGGTTTTGTTTAGTTTTGTTGTGTTGTTATTTGTGTTTTGTGTTGTGTTTATTGTTGGGTGTTGTGTGTTGTGTTTATTGTTGGGTGTTGTGTGTTTTGGGTTTTGTGTTGTGTGTTGTGTTTTGGGGGTAAAGAGGGAGGGGGTAGAGTTTGATAGGAAAGGTGATTGGTGGGGGTGGGGAAATGGGGTGGTTGTGTGGTTGGTTTGGTTAGGATATATTAAGTGTTGCATATGAATTAGGAGGTGTTAAATTGGTAGGGGCATAGGTAGATGGTGAGAGTAGATCTGGGTGATTGGTAGGGTGCGAGATAAGGAAAGGGGATATCGTAGATGTTTTTAGGGTAAAATAGGTGGGTGTATATGTGTGTTATAGAGTCGGGGTGTGGTCAGGTGGGTAAAAAGGGGGTATAGAGGGTTAAAGTAGTTGTTGTTGTAAAGAGTGGGTCTAATTAAGTGGGTTATTTGTGCAGGAACGTCAGCAGTTGGCTATGCGGGATCGGATGCCCCTGCTATTGAGACAGGTGCAGCCACATGTGTCCGCAGCGCATTGGGCCATTATGTGCGAGGTGGGACTCGGTGGAGTCCAGCGGTATAGGGCTATGGAGAGGGACCACAGCCTTATGGTTGACCTCATCGAGAGATGGGATCTGGCAACCAATGTTTTCCATCTCCCGACTGGAGAGATGACTATTACCCTAGAGGATGTGTATCGCATCCTGAGACTGCCGATCGTAGGGGAGGTAGTATTCCAGGTAGATGTAGAGATAGCTATGGATAGCATTCTGCAGGTATTTGGGGATGCAGCCGTGTTGTTGACTTATCACAGTGTGAGCATTGCCTATGGGGACATGTATCACACCCACAGACATGAGACACGACTTGTCGTGCTGATGATGATAGGTATCACCTGCTTCACCCTCCCGGACTCAGAGGGAGGCTGCTTCCCATGGTCTTTTATGGGAGTACTGCACAAGATGCTAGAGGAGCATATGTGTTATGCCTGGGCACCAGTATATTTGGTGCAGCTATATAAGGAGCTGTGGGGTTATCACCAGATGAGGTGATTTGGGATTTGTTCCACATTTTTGTTACACTGCTGGGCATATGAGCAGATCATATGTATTCGACCAGTAGGGCTGCCCCAATAGCCAGGGCCACAGGTTATATACATATATGGCTTTCAAAGGTGGTTGGGGGTCGTGGGCCATCCACTAGTGGTGCTCACAAGACGGGATGTAGCTTACTACCGTCATATGCTAGAGGGCTTGACTGCATTGGATATTGTATGGAGGCCTTACAGAGGCCATCAGCCCCGAGGAGGAGCCTAAGCATAGATGCACTGGATCCAGTATACTTTCTGGATAGCAGGACGGAGGCCAGGAGAGTATGAGCGGATACCCTTAGAGAGGGTACGACGGCAGTTGGGGCTGCGACAGGTTGAGCCACCTCCCTTCCCACAGTACCGGAGGGATGATGTAGAGGCCCCACTGCCGGCTCTGCAGCCCGTTGACCCAGATTGGGTAGTAGAGAGGCTGGCTGATGATACAGTGGATGACCCTGGGTGTACAGGTTCATTTTTGGTTTGGTGAGCAGGTCAAAGAGTAGCTAGGATAACACAGCCCACACAGCCAGATTTGGCAGCTGTTACAGCAGAGAGGGACCACCTCCTAGGATAGGTGCAGTTATTATAGGGGTAGCCTACTGCTACACAGGCACAGATCGGGGTATTACAGGGGAAGTTAGCCCAGGCATAGGCTTAGGCGCAGACCCAGGCACCAGTACAGCCACAAGCACCAGCGCAGCCATAGGTACCGGCATAGGGACCTGCACAAGCACAGAAACAGGCACAGGTACAGGTGCCAACACAGGCATAGGGTGTACCGGTAGGGCAGAGGCCACTACAGGAACAGGGTGTACCGGTAGGGCAGGGGCCACTATAGGCACAAGGTGTACCAGTAGGGCAGGGGCCACTATTATTAGGAGTCGGGGGACCAGTCCCAGCAGCCATGGTGGCACGGGCCCATTATATGGAGGCGAGAGAGAAGGCCCGGTATTATCACGATGTCCTTGATGGTACCGGGGCTGATTATCAGCCATATGCGGTGCACCGAGCCGAGACCTCTACGAGACAAAGATCCCAGGGGGGCGTAGCCATAGCTGGTGGGTCGATGACAGGGAGGCTACGAGAGCCAGCACAGGGACCAGCAGGGAGAGGGGCGGAGGGTGGTGGGGAGAGCTGAGATATCCTTAGAGCGGAGATAGGTGTTTTACTTTTATATTGGATATAGGCACCAGTCTGCGAACCGGGTATTTATATAGAGGCCTGTGTGCCCACATATGATTCCTTTATTCATTCTTGTTGTATATACCGGCCTGCGAGCCGAGTACAGGTTATATAGTTGATACCGGCCTGTGAGCCGAGTATATTTTTGACATGAGAGACCGGCCTACGAGCCGAGTCGAGATTTTGACAGTGATTGCAGCCTACGTGCCAGCTTTGTATTATTTTGAGACCACAGAGGCCCCCTTGTAGGGCAAGTTGTATGTTTGAAACATTGATATATATAGAGATGATGATTTTGATCCATATGCCGTGTATAAAATGTTTTATGTATTTTTTCGATGGTTTTTGAAATGTAATGTGTATAGATGATGAGTTAGATCCAAATGGTGTATATATTAAAATGCCGTATGTATTTTGTTTGATGGTTGTTTTATTGTAGATAGATGATGTTGATGAAATTATGATGAGATATTGATGAAAAATATTGATAATGGTGTTATTATGCAGGAAAAAGAGGCGGGCGCCACAAAATTTTTGCAAAAAATAAAGAAAAGGCCCATGTTGAAGAAAAAGGAGGTATGTGACCGATATCGGTAAGCTAACCAACGTCGGTAGAGTATGGACCGATATCGGTTAGATAACCAATACCGGTTACGCCAAAACGAGCTTTTCTAAAAGTAGAAAAGCTTGGGCGGCAACTTAAGTTCTTATTTTTAGAATTCTTTTTTCGAGAGTCATGCAACAAGTTAAATACGTGAATGCGACGCTATTTGATGACTGATACAGGTAATTACATGAAAGAATTGAGTGATAAGGAGGAAAGAGATAGTGAAGTGAGTGTGGGCTGAGATTAAGAAGTTAGAAAGGAAAATTATATTTGAAGAGGGTGGTGAACATGGCTGAACGAGGAGAAGCATCCAACAGGCAGGGATGAGAGGGAAGACAAGTTTCACCCTAAGCTGCTGCATCCCAAGAGGTAAACTATTTGGTTGTATTTTAATTCTTGCATGTTTTGATGAATAGGATGAGAGAAGGTAAGAGGGTAGAGATGAGAAAGAAAAGGTGATAGGCAAGGGTTTGGGATATAGTGAGTGTTATGGGGTAGGTAAGCAGGGTGTTCACATATGTTTATAAGTATAGAGAGGAGTAAATGAGCAAAATAGTCATCGTAGGTGTATGTTTTTAAGCAGGCTATATATTTTTGATAGTGACCGGTATCATTTAGAGATAACCGGTATCGGTTAGTAAACCGGTATTGGTTATCTATAACCGATACCGGTTACTGTAGGAATTTCTAGAATGTGAGAAAAAACCCTTGGAGATTTGATTTATTGAATGATTGTGTGTCGTTTTGATGTATGCAGGTGAAGGTAGGGTTAAGGATGAATGATATTGTGCCAACTTTGTTGTCATGAATCCAAGCAGATGTAACACCAGCTGAAAGGGCATTGATAAACCGTGTGGGGCTAAGTGGAATTCGCTATTATTCACGAATCGCATGCAATCATGCTATGTTACAGGCGTTGATTGAGAGATGGAACCCAGAAAAGAATACCTTCTATTTACCAACAGGGGAGATGATAGTGACGTTGGAAGATGTGTTTAGAATTTTGAGGCTCCCAATTACAGGAAGACCAGTGTATCAGGCGTTGCCTAGTGTGGGGCGGGGAGCGATAACAACAGTATTTGGTGCAGCTGCATGAGAGTTGACACAACGAGGTTTGACATTCACTTATGGTACAATGTATGTAACACACCCTAAGGAAACAAGGTTGATAGTGGTATTAATGATAGCGGTGGGGTATTATGCATTACCGAGGGCGGAAGGGGGAAGATTTCCAAAAGCATTGATGAGTGTTATTTGGGAAATGATAGAAAGGAGCGTAACTTTCGCATGGGCACCCGCATATCTGGCGGAGTTATACAGGGGTTTATGGGCCTGCAGGTGAAAACACAAGACGACACTAGATTGTTCATACTTATTACATTGTTGGTCCTATGAGCACATTGTTTGTGTGCGACCGATAGGCTGACCCATCCAGTTGGGAGAGACAGGAGTGCAGAGGTTGGGATTCAGACGATGGGTCTAGACAGAACAAGAGGCGAGATCCCAGGCCATGATAGATGACATTGAGTATAATAGGCAGTATGGGAGATGGTGACGATTGTGGATATTTGTTGGAGACCTTATGGGAACTATATGGTGACAGAGAACATAGCTGAGGATTTGAGAGGTGTAGAGCGATTAAGGTGGATCGTAGGGCAAAGGCTAGGTGAATATGAGAGGATTCCTCTAGATCGCATGTGGTGACAATTTGGATTTGTGCAGGATATACCTATGGCTTATAGACCATACATGAGGATCGACGCCAAGGTAGCATTCTCACCTCCCCAGCCAACACCTCCAGAAGGGCCAGAGGAGATAGCAGCCGATCGTAGGGTAATGGATGCAGGAGCGACAGAGGCCTATAGATTATGGTGGGTAGTAGAGCTGCGAGGTGTACGTGATCATCCTGACATAGCTGTGATTAGAGTGGAGAGAGATCATCTGCAAGATTTAGTTCATCAGCTCCAAAACGTAGGTGAATGAGACAATGGAATTGTTAGCAGTTGCAGAGTCACGAGTGGAGAGACTAGAGGCAAGATTCCTCCACGCAAGAGGATGTATTCATATGTTACAGGAGATGTTGGCGGATCAATGGGAGGAACCAATAGCAGTGGCACCTTTGAGGATGGAAAGGCCAAGTGAGTGGCATCGACGCTTACGATCACCACCTAATTCGGGAGGAGGCGCAAGGGTCTAAGTGAATTTCATAGGAATATAAAAATAAATAAGGATATTGACCTGCGCGTCGATGATAGAGAAGATGTATTTGTTTAACATCTAAATAAAACTGAATATGTATGTTGATTTGAGTTATGATAATAATAAGAATGGTTGTGTTTTGAATGTCTTGTTTTGAAAAAGGATAAAGATGAATGTGAGCAAATAGAAATAAACAAATAGATTTATATATACTACACATGATAGGTTATGGTAGGGGATGGTCGAGCTAACCTTGGGAGACCCCATGTCTCCTAAGTGCTGCCTACATAGCCCATTGCACAAAGCAAGAAGGTGCCTCAGACTAATGTAGTTCTCCCTTAGAACCAGGGAGAGGTGAATTCAGGCAATTTGGTTGTGTTTAGGCAATTTTTTGGTTAGTAAAAATTTGATGTTGGTAGGGTAATGTTGTTGGTGTTGGTAAGGTATAGGTGAAGTGAAAATTAGCTTACCCAAGTAGTAGAGAATCGTGTCCTGATTAAGGTCAACACACAATCCTAGAGTCGAGCAAAAGAGGTAAAAGTGCCCTGTAGTTGAGAAGAGCTAAACAAACCACACATTAACATAGGATGAGCTTGAATCCCTAGGTACCTTGCATAGGCGAGAAGCCAATAGGTGAAAAGAGTTGTATAATCACAATATATCTGATATACGTCACGTCCCTTGAGTTTTGTTGTTTTGACGAATGGTGAGGTGAGGTGGCTAATAAAGCTGGGGTGCAGAAAATTTGTTATAAGGTGATGATGCTGACAAAAGAGAACCAAACCTAAATAGACAAGTCCATGACTCAAAAGTGCTTTTGAATACTTCTTATATATATATATATATATATATATATATATATATTTATTTATTTATTTTGGATATAGACTGATCGATGCGGGAAGTCTACATGGGATATGTATTTTGTTGTTCTTGAGGTCTTCACAAAGCTGATTAATGCGAGAAGATTCTGATAAAGGTTGACTGTGTATAGTTGTCCTTCAAGGGAGCAGTCTATTTATACTAGCAAATGTGGCTTTTATGTATAGCTGTCCTTCGAGGGAGCAGTCTATTTATAATAGGAGATGTGGCTTTTCACATAGCTGTCCGTCGAGGGAGCAGTCTATGTATAACTTAGAGGTCTAGATGTCCATTTGGCATAAAGCATCTAGTTTTGTAGGAAGTTTGACTCAAGAATATCCCATAAGTGTATAATTAAGAACATGTTATTTTGATACTTTTAAGTCATGGACTAGACTAAAAAGGGGAAGGCATCTTTAAGAGGAGGTGATGACCAAACCACGTGAGCTTGATTCTGTTTTGAGATGCATGAAACCAAGTGTATGAGGTGGTAAATGAGCTCAAGGGACGAGCGCAAGGTAGATAAGAAGTGATATAACACTAAATTCAACAGTAGAATGGTCGGATATGCAAGGAATTAAGGGGCTCAGGCTCGGGTTTACCATTAAGCGAAGCTAAACGATAAGTGTCTGATCTATAAGTATGAGTGATAATGTAGGGCCCAATCCAATTAGGAGCAAATTTTCCACGTTTGCTCTTTTCTAGTTTGGTTACATGCTGATTCTCTTTGAGGACAAGATCACCAACCTTAAAGGTACACTCATGAAGTCGTTTATCATAAGCACGCTTGATGTGTTTTTGATAGATTTGAAGGTGGTTAAGAGCTGTAAGATGACGCTCGTTAAGAAGCTCTAATTGGGCTAAACGCTCTTGGCGGAAATCATCATTGGTGAGAATATCCTGAAGAGATATTCTTAGGGAGGGTATTTGTATTTCGAGAGGAAAGACAGCCTCGGTACCATATACCAACGAAAATGGTGTGGCATTAGTGGAGGTACGAATGCTAGTTCGATAAGCCCAAAGGGCAAAGGGGATGTGATCAGGCCAACTACTTCCAGAATTGTTAACAACTTTCATGAGGATTTTGGTTAAGGTTTTATTAGAAGATTCGGCTTGACCATTGGCTTGTGGATAGTAAGGTGATGAGAAGCTAAGTTTGATACCAAATTTGTCACAAAGGTCTTGTAACAACTTATTTTTGAAAGATTTACCATTATCTGTTATCAGGCGATGAGGAACGCCAAAACAACAGATAATGTGATGGTTAATGAATTCTATGATTTTTTCTTTTTTGGTTGAAATGAGTGGAATGGCTTCCACCCATTTAGTGTAACATTCAGTTGTTGTGATTATCCAACGGTGACGTTGCAAAGAGGGTGGGTGAATCTCACCAATAAGGTCTAAACCCCATTGTCAGAAAGGCTAAAGATCTCGTGCGACCTGTAGCGGATGGCTAGGAGTATGTTGAAGGTTGGCATGTTGTTGACACATAACACAATGATTAACATATTCGTAGCAGTTGTTATTAAGAGTAGGCCAATAATAACCTAGGTGAAGGATTTGTTTGGCCACGGCAAGGCCACTAAAATGTCCACCACAAATACCATCGTGGACTTGTTGGATGATATAGGTGACCTCCGCACCGGTTAGACATCGAGGGAGGATGCCATCAAAGCCATGTTTATAAAGGAGTCCCCCCATGACGACATAACAAGAAACAATTTTAAGAAAATCATGTTTTCCATTACTAGTAAGGTCAGGTGGGAGAACAGAGGTTGTAAGATAGTCGTGAAATTGGTGATACCAGGTATCCTTTGAATTAGCAGAGACATTATTTATCATACAAACAACCGGGGCTGAGTAATATGGGGCAAAGAGTTGTTGGACCAAGACGAAAATGTCAGAGTCAGTTGGTGAGGAAGGAATTTGCGAGGCTAAGCAAGCCATAGTATCCACAAATTTGTTAGTGGAGTGGGGAATGGTTTGGATAGAATAATGAGTAAATAAGGTCAAAAGTGAATCCATGTAATGTTTGTACTTTTGAAGTTCCTCATTTTTACATTGGTAGATGCCCATAACTTGATTGACTACCAATTGAGAGTCACCAAAAACATTGATAGATTTGACACCTAAGTGTAACGTAACTTGGAGACCTAAAACAAGGGCTTCGTATTCTGCTCTATTATTAGTTTAGGGGAAATCGAGCCAGAATGAAAGAGGCATAGGCTCAGCGTCAAAAGGAATGAGAACAACACAGAATCCTCCACCACGCTGGCATTTGGATCCATCGAAGAAGAGGGTCATTGGATACGACTCCTCACTGAGTGAAAGAGTGGCGATGAGTTAGTCGGGGAAATTAAAATTGGTAAATTGTTCCCCAGGTAAAGGGGCTTCCGCGAGTTGGTCTGCAATAGTTTGTCCTTTGATTGACTTCTGGTGTATAAATTCAAGGTCGAGGTCAACAAGGAGCATAAACCATCGGGCAATGCGTTGGTTTAGATGTGGTTTGGTGTACATATAATGAATGGGGTCCACGTTGGTGATGACAAAAGTTTTTTGATTCAGGAGGTAGTGTCAGAGTTTGGTGGCCATGAAAGAAAGGGCTAGGCACAACTTTTCTATAGGTGTATACCTAGTCTCGTAATCCATGAGAGTATGACTTATGTAATAAACGGCTTGTTCGCGATGCTCGGAGTCATGATGTGTGAGCATGGCTCCTACAACATGGTCAGTGGTAGAAAGGTAAAGGTAGAAAGGGTGATCGTCCTGAGGTGGGATAAGCACAGGTGGCTACAAGAGATAGGCTTTGAGAGCCTCAAAGGCTTGGTGGCACTCTTCACTCCATTGAAAGGTAATGTCCTTTTTAAGGAGGTGATGGAAAGGCTGACATCAATCCAAGAGTTGGGAGATGAAACGCCGGATAGATTGGAGTTTACCTTGCAAACTACGCAATTGTTTGAGGTTAGTAGGTGGGGGCATTTCTAGGATAGCTTTGACTTTAGATGGATCGACCTCGATGCCATGCAAAAGAGACGATAAAACCAAGAAGTTTTCCTGAAAGGACACCAAAGACACATTTCTTTGGTTGAAGATGAACACAATATTGTAATAGGCGATCGAAAATAATGGTTAAAACATCGAGATGTTCACTGTGATGTTTAGATTTGCCAAGAAGATCATCAACATAATCCTCAAGGATAGTGTGCATAATGTCATGAAAAATTTAAGTCATAGCCCGCTGATAGGTCGCACCAGCATTCTTAAGGCCAAATGGCATGACACGATAACAGAAGGTTCCCCACGGAGTTATGAAGGCAATTTTATGTTGATCGGCTGGGGCTACCAAAATTTGATTGTATCCCGAGAAGCCATCCATGAGAGAAAGCATCTCATGGCCCGCAGTGAGATCAACAAGTTGATCAATACTCGGGAGGGGGAAGTCATCCTTCGGGAAAGCAAGGTTAAGGTCCCAGAAATCCGTACATATCTGAAGTTCCCTTGTCGCTTTAGTGACAGGTACAATGTTAGAAATCCATTGAGGATAGTCAATAGGTAAGATGAAAGAAACGGAAAGGAGTCATTGAAGATCTTCTTTGAGCAAGAGGGCAATGCGTGGATGCATTTTTCTTATTTTTTGTTTAACTGGTTTGGAATCAGGTTTCAAGGTAATATTTATGGACATCAATGTCAGGATCAATTCCTTGCATGTCATCATAGGACCAAGCGAAAGCTTGGTTACGGGCACGGAGAAAGGTAGTAAAGGAGGCTTGTTCTAATGTGTTAAGAGATTTTCTGATCTTCACAATGTGAGGATCTTCCTCTGTGTGGATGTTGATTTCTATAGTCGATTCATTCAACATGGTTTGAGTTTCAGATGGTAAGGCGCGTTGAATATAAGAGTCGTCCACACCAAGGTAAGTGAGAATGGAGTCGTCATCCTAGCACTCAACAGCATTAATTGAAGGTGAATCCTCTTCGATCATGTCTGGATACAGAAGGGTAAGAGAAGATGGGTCCTCATTATCACGTTGATAAGTGAGAGGACCCAGGAAGATAGCGATTATGAAAAAGAAAAGTTAGGAGGGATAAATTCAGGGTCTATCGACTCTGTGGGTGACGATGGAAAAATGGGTGATGATGGTTTGGTAGGGGTGACATCATCTTCTTCTAGGATACAACTAACATGAGGTTTCTCTGGTGTAAGTGTTTAAGGAAATCCAAGACCACTACGATCTTTGTGTTTGCGTGTAGTCACAAGAATGATTGTATCTTGGCCTTGTTCATAAAGACCAAAACCAAAACCTTTCCAAGCACAATGAGTCAGGAAGGTGAGAGCGAAATGATGATTTGTCAGGTATTGAAAATTGGATTGGAAGGGAACCACACCAAGGGGAGGTTCAGGGGTAGCGAAGGATGCGTCGACACCCCCATACGTTAGGTTGGTGCGGAAATTAGGTGGCCCGTAGGAGATTACCTCCCCCACACGACGGTCGTAGGTAGGATGTGCATGTAACTGTCTGTACTCTTTTGGAGTATGGAAAGAGCTAACATTATATAGGTGATACTCCCCCAGCGTAAGGTGTTGAAAAACATATACTAAGGGGTTTGAGGTTGGGATGTTTTCTTTGGGAAGGAAGTGGTATTTGCAATGGTGGTTTCATTGGTTGAAGGTGTAGGTGCGGTTGAGGTGGATGGTTGAGGTGTGGTTGAAGTGGATGGTTGGGTTGGATGAATGACTGGTACAAGCACATCATTAGGGTAGTATAACATATTATAGGTTTTGAAGGGGGGAGGATCAGCTTTTACGGTGTAGGACTTCCCCTTGTACTCAAATTTTATGCATCTCTGTAAGGTGGAGGGAACGTATCCCATAACCTGGATCCAAGGGCGGCCTAACAACATATTGTATTGGAATTCACCCTCAAGGACATAGAGGAGTTCGGGTAAAGTACGTGGCCCTACATGAATGTTAAGGATCACGGTGCCTAAGGTAGAAGTAATAGCATCATTGAATGACCGTAACATGATGGGGTTGGTACACATGTAGCTAGAAGGGATATTCATTTGTTGGAAGGCTTTTGAAGAGATGATGTTTAGGCTAGCAACCCCGTCAATCATAACACGATGCACCTGAATGTCCCGGACATAAGCTGAGATGAAAAGAGTGGGGTCAAGATCTTCTACACCGAAGTCAAAAATTTCTTCTTCAGAGAAACTGACAACATCGGCTTGCTGTACAGAGACAGAAGTGGTTGGGGAGATAGGTTGTTTGGTGAGCGAAGCAACGAGATTGGGTGTTAAAATGGAGGCAACGGGAAAGGTTTCGTTAGGTAAGACCTCTATCCCTTGAAGGATTTCAACGAGGCTCACTTGTCGATGAGATTCAGAGGTCTGAATGAGATCGTACAGTGTCATTTTTACAGGTGATTGGTGAAGCTGTTTGATCATGGTTCGGTGGGAAGCTCCATTAGAGATGGGGTAGGCAGGTCCATAAATAACCACTTTAGGTGGTGGTGCGATCGGGATGGTGGATGGAGAAAGAGAGGCTGCAGGTGTGCTTTCTTTAGCTTTCCCATTGTTTTTCTGCCCTCGAGTAGCAACACTAATCATGTTAATCTCGTGAAAATGAGAGGAGGAAGACGATAGGGATAAGTCATGGTCTTCGAGCAGTGGGGTTTTCATAATGATAGATCTTGGTGAGGCGGGGATAGGTGGTATAGGAGAGGGGATTGAAGCTAAAGGTCTCTCCCTTCGTAAATTTTCCTTCTTAACCTTTCTATCTGAGAGAGGTGACTAGCGAAGAATGGCTTTCAAAGCTTTGCATCCCTCTACATCATGTCCTGGTGTGTGGTGGTAATTGCATATTTTAGACTCATCATAACCTATAGGTCGAGGTTTAGATGGATCATAGGGTCTAAGTGGGGGTAGGGAAATGGTCACATTCTCCACCAACATAGCAAGGATTTTGGTGTAAGACCCTTTGAGCAGGTCAAATTCATAGGAAGATGAGGCTATTGACTGGGTAGGTTTCAGTAATGACTGGGTATGGCTGATTTGTATGGGTGGTGATTTAGCCAAGGGATTTTGATAATTGGATTTAACTAAATGTGGCTTCTTCAACATAGAAGTTATGTTTAGCTGGTTAGATGATGAGGCCACCGATGATGTGGTATCAGGAAATAACCATGGAGAAAGAGAAGTGACAGCAAACAAATACTTTTATGATGGAGTTTTTTTAGGGTTGATAGGTGGACAGGATACGTGGGGTGACGGTGTTGATACACCCATGGATCTCTGTATGGGTGTAGAAGGTGTAGGTCATTTTAAAGAAAATGCAGGAGGTATGATATATTGATGCAAGGTGGAGGGATGAGGTCCCAATATGGAAGGTAGGTGTGATGGCGATGGTTTTAGTTATGATAGAGGCATAGGTTGGGCTTGAGGAGATTGGGTCTATCTCCTAAGTGGATGGACGGCTTTACTTTTGGATAAATCTAACCGTTTAGGTGGGTGTGTTAGACTAGGAATTGGTGAGGTCCCAAATATAGGGGAAGGTTTGGTTAGGTCAATAGAGATGAGGGGGGTGAAGATGAGGACATAGGCATTTTAAGCTTTTGTAAACACTTCGGGTATATGGTAGAGGCGTCTGGATCGGTCATCTACATTTGAGTAGAATATGGTGTACACAAACATTCCCATAGGACTCGTCTATCTTCTGAGGGATGACAATACTCATGTGTGAATAGGAACTTTTGTATGGAAGCAAAGTGGGTTGTGATCCCGATCCACTGTGGGTGTAATACAGGGGGTAAATGAGGCACTATATCCATGGGCGTTAAGGGGTCAACCAGTCGCTGAAAAGATTTAGGCAATGAAGAACTAATAGGTAGGAGGGCATGTTTGAGAGGATCCGTCATGATTAAAGAATTTGGTGATGTCGGTTCAAGGGGTTTCTTGTCTAAGGATGAAAAAAGAAGTGGCGAGCCTTCCTCTTGTGCAGTAAGAGTGGTAGAAGGAGATGTTTGGGAAATAGATAAGTTAGATAACATCCGCTCACATTCTTACAAGGATGTGGTGTAAGAAGGCACATCTGTGAGAAGAGAACTCTGGGTAGTTAATTCCTTTATGGGGAAAGGAACGGAAAGGATTTCATCTTGTCTTGATGGTGGTGAAGGGAGTTCGGGTCCCTGCGTTAGTGAAGGGGCTTGATTCAGAATTTCCTCGATAGAGGCTTTTGGTTGGGAGTCAAAGACTGCATGGATTTCATGAACACTCTCCTCGGTTAAGATATCTTGGTTTATGTTACTGTTAGAAGAGTGATTTGGGAATGGTTTGTTGAAAATTTTCAAATTTTGGTTAGCAGGGGCATTAGGATTATCGAGGGCTATATCCCCTGCATCAACCATTTCCTGCACTATGTTTTTCAACATCTTGTAGTTTTCATGACTGTGTCCCTTCACGCGGTGGAAGTTACAGAAGTCATTTTCTTTGTACCAAGAAGGTATAGCGCGGGTGGAATCAAATCCGGAGTGAGGTTTAACAGGAGGTAAGGTAATAGCTCCCGCTTTAAGCAATTTTTCCAATATCACACCATAAGTTTCTCCCAAGGGATTTTAATTGATGGGCTCAGCTTTATACTTATAGGTGGTTTTTGGCGGGGTATTAGATGGTGGTTGGGATTTGACCATCACCGCGTGTACATCTCATTTTGATTTCGAAGCCGTCGATGTGTGAGGATTGGTGGTGTTAGGTTTGTTGGTGGAGTCTTGGGTTCAGAAATTGGGGTTTTTGTTGTGTAACCACAATTTCTCTTCCTCTAAGGCTCGAATCTCTAGTTTTCAAGCCATAGTAAAGGCCTCATCGAATGTGTGGAAAGTTTGAATTTGGAGGGTAGGAGAAATGTGCTTAGCGCAGGCCTGCTTAAAGAGTTTGATAATTTCGGCCTGAGGTAAGGAATATGTAAGTTGGTTGATAAGGCCCCGCCATCGTCCAATGAAATCTGTGATAGATTCGTCTTCAAATTGTCGGATGGCATAGAGGTCGGTGATAGATACTTTCTTGGCAATGTTAATGGAAAAATGATCCAAGAAAGATTGGGCTAATTGGTTAAAAGAGAAGATTGAGTGCTGGGTTAAAGCACTGTACCACTCCAAGGCGGGTCCTAATAAGGACATGGGAAAGGTGCGGAATAGTAAGGCATCGTCATGAGCAATCAGATAACAGGCATGTCTAAATGATCGTAAGTGTTGTTGAGGATCCTCCTTACTAGTAAAACGATTAAATTTTGGTAATTCCCATTGAGGAGGATATGAATGAAGGGGGACAGAAGGGTGGATAGGCTCCCGACAAACTTTCTCGTATGTCAGGATGCTATGGCTTCTTGAAACAGAAGCCTCCAGATTTTTCATCTTGTCCATCATTTGTTTGATTAAATCAGTAGTTAGATGAGATGATGGTACAGTTGCCGTAAACGGAGGAGGATTGGGCCAAGGGCCACCATTAGACAATGGTGGGGTTGAATGTTGATAAGGTATTGAGGATGAATATGTTGAGGCGACCGAATAGGAATGTCCTATATAAGATGTTGAAGTCACCGGGTACGTGTGTGGAAATGAAAAGGTAGGTGGAGTTTGAGAAGGGAAGCTTGTGTGGATAGGTGGCAGAGAGCAAGTTATGAAAGGAGCAGTCAGCGGTAATGATATGTTGGGCCCTAGATTAACCAAAGGAAAGCCAATCTGTGCCGTATGAACCCCCGAAACCACTGAGTTGGGAGACGGGGCTAAGGATGCAGAAGGCAAAGCGGAGTTATCAGGTGGAGAAGGAGCTAAATGAGCAGCTATACTAATAGGGATGCCAACAAGGAGTTGACCATCGGGTGTACGGTCAGGGGCATGAGACAAATAGTATTGTATAGCGCTAGGATTAGCGTCCAAAAATTTCACAAATTCCTTATCTCCAACAGGGATTTTGGGAACCTCGCTGGTGTCCGTAGGATTCCCCACAGGATGTGAAGGGGGTGATTCAGGGAAAGGCACGGAGCAGGCATGTGAAACCATGGTTGCATCTTGTTTCTGAGTGATAATAACCATGGACAAGAGTACACAGTAGGGATGCAATCTATCAGGAACATAAGCAGTAACAAAGTGTTGGGATTGGTGGGTTGCTGGTTTTGGGAACTGTGAAAGACAAAAACCGATATCGGTCAGGTAATTGATGTCAGTTAGGCTGTAGCCGACGTCGGTAAGTTAACCGATGTCGGTATAATAGGACCGATGTAAGAAGCTATAGGAAGTTGCTGATTTGGGGTTAACAGTGCTTAGTATGCCTACCAAATTGTTCTGAATTGATCACAGAAAACAGTGTATGACAGAAAAATAGAACCACAAACAAGCAAGATGCATAAGAAAATTAATAGACTAGCCCTAGGATTAGTTTTAATCACTTTGGGCTTATGCCTTAGATGCAAGATGATGTCAATCCTAAACAGAAGACTTAGGGTAAATGTCAAGTTTGTTTTGGCTTATAAGGTTACCTCATTCGGGCGGAGGAATACCGTGGAAAAGGGGGGATGTTTGAGCTATTGTGTTAATTATGATGTGATTCGGTATGTGTTGTGCAGTGAAAGTAAGATTAATTTCTTGTCAATATCATGGATATCACCCCCACGTGTATGACCTGTTACTTAATCTACGTTCACTAGAATTGAAAACAACAAGAAAGAATGTGATGCACGTGTTTTAAACCCAAATCAAAAATGATATTTGATGAAGCAAAGATGACTTTCACTAATGCAAAGATGTGAAAGCAAGACAAATTCTTTTACCAAATAACATAATATCTTGTGAATATTTTAGAAGAAGAAAAATAGCAAGTGTGCTCCCTATATGAAAGCAAGCAAGAAAGAAAGAAACCCAAAATCGGTCCCACCGGGCATGCCAAAATGTTTCACACAGAAATGCTTTCATTCCTGGAATAGAGTTGCTTCTATCCTTTCATTCCTTTGAGAAACAGATAAGGGTTAGGGCTAGGAGGAATACCTGTTGAACATTGAGATGGTGTGCGCATACCGTAGAGAGATCAGAACGATTGCGAAGAACTCCTTTTTGTCTAGGAAGGACTACCTGCAAATAAGAATACAAGACCACCAGATTCTAATTAGATAATAAGTGAGGGAACTTCCTTGGGCCCAGGAAATATGAGACTTCCTTTCGAAGGTGGTCAGTTCCCCTACTAATATGAATTAACATAAATTCTAACAAATAACCTATTGTCCAATTAAAATTTATTTACCTTGTTAGAATAATAGAGAAAAGGCTGGTCTTCGTTTTGAATCACAGTGACCGATGCCGGTCACTATCACCAGTACCGGTTGCAGATAACTGATATCAGTAGGGGCAGTGATTTAGGGGATTTGGTGAAGGTTGGCTATAAGATGGCTCTAAGATAGCTATGGTGTTTATAAGGCTAGTAAATGATTGGGGATAGGTAATGAGGTGATGGAGAAGACTCAGAGAGTATGGGGGCTATTCTTGGGGTAATGTAGGGGTAGAGGAATGAAAGTTATATGGAGAGTGTTATCGGGTAGTGGATCTGGGAGTAGACTTGTAATTACTGTGATTCAGAAGTCCAAGAAATATTATTAAAAGAATGTACAAGATAGTACTTACTAGTTCCTAATGAAGATGCAGGTTCAAGGACTGTGATGACAAAGGCAGGGTTCAGGCAGGATAATCTGACAATCCAAGATGAGCTATCTTCTCTCCCAATGCTTGGATGAGTGTCACTGGGCTCTGGTTACTCAGTTGCAGTCTTGGGCTTAATGTCCTTCTCTGTAAACTTCTCTCTTTTCTTCAC
This sequence comes from Taxus chinensis, assembly GCA_019776745.2. Classification (NCBI taxonomy): domain Eukaryota; kingdom Viridiplantae; phylum Streptophyta; class Pinopsida; order Cupressales; family Taxaceae; genus Taxus; species Taxus chinensis. The sequence goes on along the minus strand of CM034154.1, from coordinate 455,287,360 downwards.
TTGTCTCTGCTCGGCCAAGTGAAATCCTAATTCTTTCAATGACTTCTCATTCGGATCAATGAAAATCCAACCCCTTGTTTTTGGTTGGGGGAGGTCGTTTACAGGGAACCGATGGTGGTTATGTAACCGACGGTGGTCGAGTAGGAACCGATGTCGGTTAAGTCAAAGTGGGCTATTTTTAGTAGAATAGCCGGCTTTCCCTCCTTTTCTCCCGAGGGATTAGTTGTGGGCTTGGTCAAGTCATTATGAGGTTGGTTTTGGGTGTGGGTGAGGAGTCATTAGTCAAGGGTGTGGATGTAGACCAAGTTATAGGTCTTAATTAGGTTAGTTTAGGGTTAGGACTAGGTCATGATGAGGTGGAAAAATGAGGTGGTAGGTTTGGAGATGTGGATTTATTAATTATAAGGTAATTAATAAATAATTGTGTAAGGTTTAGGTGATGAGGCTAGGTTGAGAAATAAGATGCAGGGCACGGGTGGTCGTAAGACACAAATTTGGTGTCTACAATTGCCTTTAAAAGACATATCAATTATTTCATCCTAGTTTACTTAGATGACATAAATATTTTCTCAAAGCAACGCGCAGATCACATGTCACATCTGGAAAAATTATTTGAGAGATGCAGATAATTTGGGGTGCCTCTTAACCCCAAGAAGTGCAAATTTTCTGTGGTGTAAGGAAATCTTGTGGGCCATGTGGTCTTAAAGGATGGAATTTCCATTTATCCTAAGCATTTTTCAACCATCCTTTCTCTTTCCCTGCCAGTGCATAAGAAAACCTTGCAGTCTTTCCTAGGAAAAATTATATTTTGTTAGGAGATTCATCACTAAATTTGTAGGACTAGTTAGGCCCATCACCCCAATGTAATAAAAATATGGTCTTCAAGTGGACATGAAAAGGAAAAGAGAGATTCAAAAAAATCAAAAAAGAATTTCTTGTGCACCAGTGCTTATCAATTCAGATTATTCTATCTTTTATGCTTATGGAGCTAATGATAGTGTTGATAATTTCTTGACATAAGAAAATGAACAAGGACTATAATAGCCAATGGATTTCTTCAATAAAACACTAAATTATTATGAGTTGAAATAAATTCACATGGAGAAATAGGTCTTCACCATCATGCACATGACCAAGAATTTAAAAATTATGCTCACCAAAAAATCATATCAAGGTGTTAGTATCACACTCAAGTGTCAGGGAATTCATCATGGGAGAAAACATCAATGAGAAAATATCAAGATGGGTGGCCAAAATCATGGAGTATGATGTGACTATCAAAGCCACTAAACTTATTAGAGGCAACACACTCTATAAGAAACTTATAGAGGTCACGTATTCTAAACCAGAGACTTCATTATTTATAGATGAAGAGCTCCCATGTGCTGAACCTTAGAAGAATGAATATCCTAGTCCACACACCGGGATGAATGACATGGTCAAATTCCTTTCTGTTGGCATGTACCCTCCGGGTTTGAACAAAGAAAAAAGACAAAATCTTAGGCTGCAGTCTATTACATACATGACGATTGATGAAATTTTCTTTAAAAGAAGCATTGATGGCATGATGTTGAGATGTATTGATGGCACACAGGTTGACAAAGTGTTAGAATAATTTCATGATGGATTCTCTGGTGGACACTTCTCTTCCAAAGATACAATAATAAATATCATCAAGGAAGGATAATTTTGTCTTACCATGTTCACAAATGTGCAATAGTGGGTCATGAAATGAAAATAATTAACTTTCTTTGTAGGAAATAAGAAATTTGTAGCCGTTGTTATGCAAATGTGCAACAAGAAAATTTAAAATTTTCAAGCATGATAATGAACCACATTGTCGAAACTTATCAAATTCATAACTTTCTAAGACACCCCCAAGTATGTCTATCTCAATCACCATTCCTATCCTATCATTAAAGTTTTCCCTATGTAAATTTCAAGTGACCACCTAGGTTATTTAGGAAATCAAATTCAGTCCCCCTAGGTGATTTAGGATCTCTTAGAGCATGCAAGCTTTCAAGAAGTTCTAGGAGGGGCTATCATTAGCCTTCCTAAGACTAGTGCACCACCCCCAGAGAAGATAAAAGGAACAAGACTCATTGTGGATGAGTATTTAAGTGATAATAACATTAAGGATATTATTTTAAAATATTCAGGGAAGATTCAGAGGTGTTGTAAACAATTCAGTAAAAGAGGGTTTTAGGGTCTGAATAAGCACAGACCGTGAACGAGGACCTGAGATTCAAAGAAATATTCTAGGATCCCTGTGATGATTTGAAATCCCAAAAATGTGTTGATGTAAATCATTTTTAATGTCTGCCATGGTGGAAAAATGGGACTTCTTGAAACCTTGTGCATTGCTCTAGGTAGCTTATTCTTTGGGCACACAACAAACGATCTCGAGAAATAAGGGGAAATTTGGAGTTTTTATAGTCAAAATTGGATCTTGGGACCATCTCCATTGAATTTAATTGGTTTTTTTAGGTGGAATAATATAAAATTTCACCCAAAAATTCATTCATAAGCTCAAGATATCACCTTTGCAAGTTAGCTACCAAGCTATGCTTTCAAACACTTAATCAAATTTTTATGGGATACATAGTATCCTATGGTGAAGGTGCATTTTCATGTCCCATTTGTCTCTTTACAAAGGGACATAAGGGACAAAAAATGGTGCCCAACCATTTTTTATCCTTTTGGACCCCCATATGACCCCGATGACTCATGCTAAGCCCCCAGGTGCTCCAGTTTAGCCCCCTCTGCTAATTTTTTCATCAAATTAAAAGATGTCGAGTATCGATCCTAGGATGAGATGGGATTTTACATCCCCTTTGTCCCTTTCATAATTTATATAATGGTAACACTAATATACTACGAACCAATAATTTAAAGGGAAAAGGAGCAGAAGGAAAATGAAAAATATGAAAAAATGGTGATACACAAAATAAATAAAGGATCACTCTACCTAAGAGATGAATATGAGGAAAAACACAGTGAAAAATGATAAATACAAGCCACAATCAACCCTGTATTTATATCAAACTCTCACTCTCTACATTAACGACATAGTAAACTAAAACTATGCAAATATAATCAACACACATCATGCAGTGAAAAAATAGAAAGCTAATAATGTAATAACACAAGCCAAATGGTATATATGATCCACAATCAATAAGATATTATTACATGGAAATATACACAATATATTACAATCATTGGGAAGGAATTGAATGCACTACCCAAGTTTAATATCAAGGTTTTAAAAACAAGAATGGTTGGGAACTCAATTGAGTAGAGTAACTTTGCATTCAAGAGAGGATTATTTTAGAACAGAGCTTGGGTACATTAATAGAATAAGCAAGAGAGAGAAAGAGGATCAAATGATGCTGGAGTATATCTCATTTAATCTTATCCTATTTAATATTATCAAAAGCCTCTACAAGATATTAAATTAAAGGAAATCTACCCAAAACCACTTTGATATTATTTCAAGAAAGAATTTTTTTTGGAAGTTGATCCATAGGAAGACATCAATGTGATCTCATGAGATCAGGAGGATGTACAAATTTTGAGTTGCCATTTATCTAAATTGATCATGATTCCACCTTGGGAACACTGTAACAAATAATACAGTTGTCATCATTTTTTACCTCTCAATATTTTTAGAGGGGTCTTAAAGAGAATATATATCTCAAAATGTAATATTTTAACAATTAATACCATCTAAAAGTATTTTGGGAGCTATTGGACTGAAAATGTGATTAGAAAACACATAAACACTCTCATCAAAATGACATTGATGTCTTAACCAAAACTTTTGAAATTAAGATAAATGTGTATCTCTTTCAACTAAAAATTCTATGTCACCATCCATTTTATTAAATGATTTATCTAGCATAGGATATGACAAACAACCAAGAATTTATTCATGATTTTTGTGACATCTCTGAGATTGAATTTGCATTGGGTAAAACAATCAATTTTAACCTCATGTATAAAACCTTTGAGAAAATCTTAGAGTACACAAATATTTTCCATGTATTGAAATTGTCACTTATCTTCCATCAATATTTTGACATAGTTTGGTGGAGAGGGGGAGGAAGGAATCTTTGAGGGGGTTTTTAATATTGATATTATCCACATGTCTTCATTTAAGTTACATGTCTCAAATCATTCTTTTGTAGAGTCTAGATATGAGACCTTAAATTTAGGTCAACTTGTTGGGAGTCTTAAGTACTAATTACTACCAAATGTTCCCCATTTCCATGTGTCCTCCATCATTGCACTCTAAAGTGTAGATATTTAATGTGAAGGATTAAGGATTGAGGGATCATGTCATGTGCTGATGCTTTACAATTTTCCACCATCCATAAAATACATGCAACCATGGAAAAACATTAAGTTTGGAATTTTTTCCACATGTTGAAGAACCAATTATTTCCACATGTCTCTATAGACACTTTTTTTAAATCCATTTCATGAGTGTTGGGAAACATGATTTATTTTAACATTGAAGACCTACGAAGCATGATGAAGCTATTTATTTCCAAGTGTTAAAGATCCATAAGGGAAGAAAAAAGTAAACACACAAAGAGAAGAGAAGTTTTTAAGGATTTATGAGACATGATTTTGTGGGAATGGGTGGTTCCAAGACAAGTATAAATTCAGATAGATAGATCTTGAGTAAACAAAGAAAACAAAAAAGATAACTTAGTCAAATTTAAAGAAAATAACATAGAGGGAAGGTAGAAAAATAAGCTCAAAGGGTCTAAATCCACGATCACAATAAAATAGATTTTTGTATTATATTTAGACCATTTTATAATCAAAAGTGATATAAAGAGAGAGGTTTAACATGACTCAACATTAGTATTGTCTAAATCAATTGAGGAATTCAAAGTAAAAAGAACGATAACCAGATCATACAAAGCCAAGAACATAGATCATAATCAAACACCACGATCAATAAGATGAAAACAATTCTCCAGAATAACTTTTCATAAAACCTTTGCAAACAAATGAGAATAAATATAATATATTATTATGGAACTCAATGAAATACAATGAGAATGGGCCTTACTTATATAGGAAAGCAATAACAATCTAAGAACTAGTCAAGGTCATAGATCAAGCCATAAATCATGGAAAGAACTAGTAATCAAAGAGCTAATTAAGTCCATAGATTTTGAGAGAAATAGACATCAAGGATATATTCAATACCATAGATCAAGGAAATAACTAGTCAATACCATAGATTAAGGAAATAAATATACCTAAAAACTAGATAATATCCCCATAATATCTAAATAAATAAAAAGAAATATCCACACACATAAGTTGGTGAGGATAAATACAATAAAGGTAAATAAAGTACCTAGGTGAACATGAGCTAAGGTAAATACCTACTCTAACACCCCCCCTCAAGTGAAGCTAGGGGCCAAAATAGAAGTGGAATGTTCATAGTATGAGTCCCAATAACTAGGCCTGATGAGGTACTCATGTACAATATATCCATGAAGAAATCTCAAACCAAAAGAAGGAAATAATCCTGCTAGAAGTAAAGAGAAAGAAGAAGAAGAAGAAGGAATATGTTATCACGAACACCCCCAAAGAAAAAAATTTGAAACCCCAAGAATTCCACATAACTCAAGGTAGTGAGGTGATGTAAAAGGATTCATAAAGATGTTTGCAACCTGCTGTTGAGTCGAAAGGTACTCAAGCAAAGAACTTCATCCTGAATGTACTGACGAATGAAGTGGATAAGTATCTCAATATTCTTGGTCCACTGGTGCTCAACTGAGTTGTGAGAAATGTGAATTACAGTTTGGTTGTCACACCAAAATATAGTTGGTGAATCATGTGGGAATCCAAAAATTTTCAATAACTGTTGAAGCCAAAGAATCTATTGACTCACTATAACTGCTGCCCTGTACTCTACCTTTGAAGATGAAAGTGCAATAACTTGTTGCTTTTTGCATACCCAAACAACTGGAGAGGAACCAAGACAAAAAATATAGCCAAAAGTGGAACATTTATCATGAATAGAACCTACTAAATCCAAATATGTATACCCAACCAACTGATTAGAACCCTTAGTGTAGTGTAAGACAAAGTGGGAAGTGCCCTATAAATAGTGCAAAATCCTTTTAGCATCCTGCCAGTGACTACTATGAGGAGAATGTGCAAACCAAGATATAAGACCTACTACAAATGAAATATCAGGGTGAGTATGGGTTAAGTACATGAGACTCCCAACCAACTGCCTATACAATGTAGGATCAAAAAGTGGTGTGGTACATGTGGAAGCAAGAGTATCTCTAGACTGAAAAGGAGATGGACTTGACTTGCAATCAGCCATATCAAATCACCTAAGAAGATCATGGGTGTACTATTTCTGACTTAAATGAATCCTTGAATCTACTTGAGAAATATGCAAACCAAGGAAATAATGCAGTAGCCCAAGATATGTCATGTCAAACTGTGTAGAAATATCCCTATGAATAATTTGAATGTGGGGAGAAGAGCTGCCAGTAAGTAACAGATCATCAACATACAAGATAAGTATCACAATATCCTCACCAACATGCTATTGTATGATCAAAGTGGTAACAAGAAAAACCCGTAGATAGAAGAAAAGAATCCATCTTCTCATACCAAGCCTGAGGGGCTTGTTTGAGACCATAGAGAGACCTTTGTAGCCTACAAACAAGAGAAGAATCTTGAACAAATCCAGTCGGTTGCTCCATGTATATTTCCTCCATGTAAGAAGGCACTCTTCACATCCATATGGTATATGGGTGACCCCTGTGATGCAGAAATAGCAAGTGCAAGGTGTAAAAAATCCATCTTGGAAACGGGTGAAAAATTCTCAGAGTAATCAATACCTTCAACTTGTGAAAAACTCTTTGCAAGACAATCTTCTTACACCTAACCACTTACCCACTTACACCTAATAATCTTTCTTTCTTTAGGAAGAGATACCAAATCCCAAGTATGATTCTTCATCGAAGAAGAATACTCATCTACCATCGAATCATCCCACTCTTGTATCCCATGAGCCTTTGAAAAAGACTATGGATCCTCAGAAACTTCCTGACACAAAATTTCAGAACCTATAGAATGTGCATGATGATGCCTAGTGGGTGGAATATCCTCTATGAAAGGTGTTTCCTTAGAAACTATAGTACAAGCCAACTTAGGCATAGTGACAACATCAGTGGGAATAGGATCCTCAATAGAATCTATAACCTCCTCATCAATCTCCTCAAAGAAAGGATCCTTGAGATAAGATGGTGAAGGAGGCATGAAAGAAGAAGAAGAATCATGAGGAGTGAAGTACTCATCAAACTAAACATGTTTTTGAAAAAGAACATCATGTGTATCAGGATCTAAAATATGATAAGCTCTCATTTCTACACAATACCCTGCAAAGATTAAGGGTTTAATCTTCTTATCCAAAGCTTTCATTTTCTTCTTTGGAAAAAATTCCCAAGCATGGTTCCCAAAGACTCAAAAAAATGAGACATCTTGATTAGTGTTTGACCAAGCTTCCTCTAGAGTAAAATGCTCAAGTGCTTTATGTGGTGTGTGATTCTGAATATAGTTAGCATAATTAACTATGTCTACCCAATAGATAGGAGATAAATCTCTAGAATGTATCATACAATTAACCATTTCCTTCAAATTCATATTCTTCCTTTCTACTTTTCCATTCTGTTGTGGAGTATGAGGAACAAAATGCTGGTGAATAATGCCTTGAGTTTTCAAAAAGTTAAAAAAATCATTTTTGAAGTACTCCCTCCCCATTATCAGCACGAAGGTTCCTTATGCTACTAAAATATTGTTTCTCGACCAAAACCTTGAATACTTTGAAGTGCAAAAATACATCACTTTTTTACTTGAGAAAATAAACCTAAGTACGCCTTGAGAAATTATCAATAAATGTAAGTGCATACTTAGCTCCATTGAAAGATAGGGTAGGAAAAATCATCAAGTCACTATGCACAAGCTCAAGTGGTGAAGAAGCTCTCTTAGAAAAATTCTTAGGAAAAGGATCTAGGTGTTATTCCCTAATACAAAACCATGAAAAACTCCCTCAAGACAAGAAACTCCAGGAAGACCATCTACCATACCATAAGTGCTCAACTCCTTCAAATATCTATAATTGAGATGTCCAAATATTTCATGCCAAAGCTTACTCTCTGAATCTACATGAGAAACCAACCCTGTCCCTATAGAAGAAGTGTCATTAAAACCCTCAAAGTGATATAGTATAGAACTATGATCAACAATACCCTGAGAAAAAAATGAATGAGGCTCCAAAAAAGTTTGTACTTTTACTCCATGTGGTGTAAAATTCATTATTTTTCCTTGACCATAATGACAAATTTGATATATTGAAATAAAATTTGTAGTGATGTTAAAAACATATAGTGCATCTTGGATATTTCCACCTCAAGTTGTATATCATATTTTCCTTTAACAGAAAGAAAGGAATAATCTCCAACCTCAATTTTGGAATTAGAACTCAAACCTAGAGAAATAAAACACTCCTTAGAAGAAGTCATGTGATGAGAAGCACCTGAATCTATAACCCAACTTTCTGCAAGTGGTGACTGAGATCTCCCAACAACATTAAGTGATTTTCCATGCTGATTAGAAGGAGATGGTGTGGAGATAGAAATTTTGTGTTTCTTGAATGCATCCTCTAAGGCTTGCATTCACTTATAACACCTATGTTCTTCATGATTACTACCCCCATAAAAAGAGCATGAACGACTAGACTTATTCTTGGATTTAGATGACTCCTTGGGTTTTGAGTTGTTTTGTTTGGGTTTAGGAGCATCTTGAGATGGAAAAGGTGTGGATTTGGTTTTATTGTTTGGTTTTCCCTTTCCCTTAGTATTAGATGCAACTAATTCCTTTTGAGAGGTGGAAGACTCAAGGTGAGACAATTTGGATTCTTCCCTAGTAAGTCTTTCACATTTTTTTTTAAGTTAGGCATTTTGAATGTGTCACCTAAGGCATCCATCCTAGAGAAAAAGGTAGAAGCAAAAATTTGGAATGGTCCTCTCAACTTGGATAGAATCAAGTAAACACACTCTTCATCTTTCTTATCTCTTCCACTCCCCTTCAATTGTGTCAACAAATTCTTAAACTTGGTAAGATAGTCTATAATTGCTGGAAAATCTTTAGGATTAAGATATGTGATCTCAATTTCAAGTTGCATGGCTCTCATATGATCCACCTTACCAAATAAATCTTCTAATTTATCCCATTTTTTAAAATAAGAGTCACACTTTTCCAAATGAAACAAAAGACTATCACTTACATGTTCCTATCAAACCCATGCACTCATCAAATTCACACTAGTACTAAAATTTCTCATATTCTCTAGTGAACACTGGTTGTTCTGAAGAAGTTAAATCCCATAATCCTTTCTTCTTGATTATTGTTTCTATTCTTGGTTTCTATGTGTGGTAATTATGTGTTGGTAATGGCTCAACATGATCTAATGCATAAGTAGATAAAGATGTCATCCTAAAAAAATCACCAAAAGAAATGTAAAAACTAAGCAATGCAACAAGACCCTCCTAGATTTTATCACTTTATAATGAGTATGTGTTACAATATGGCACTTTATAATTTTAGTATGATTCTCAAAATAAATATTTCCAATGGAAAGAGCATAAAAAACAAGCACTTTTGCAAAAACCAACACTCAAAACTGAGTTACCGATCAAAAGATACAAGTTTTCCAATATTATCCTCTACTATTTATTTTAGTTGCCTCTAAAATAGAATAAAATGCTCTTGCCTTCACCACACAAATAAAATGAAAGGGAGTTGTAGTTAAGCACCTATTAGTAGGAATCACAAGCTTTAAGCCCTCATATGACCATACCATATGACCAGGGGCTAAAATATCCACGCACATAAATGTATTTCCTGATTTTACTTTGTTCTTGGGAGTGTCTAAGTAAATTTTAATGCTATGGTTCTCTCTTCCAATATTTGAAATAAACATGATTAGTTTTAAAACAAATAAGTGCATATATGGATTTCACCTTTCAATAATAAACTTAACCAATTTTGAAAAGGAATCCACTTTCATCTCCTTCTAATTGAGAAATCATATGAGTTCTTGCACATTCTCTTCCTCTACTTTCTTTGAACTCTATAAAAATCCTTTATGGATATTCAGAAATTATTAATGATGAATAGATAAAAAAGGGGGACCCACACAACTTATTTACAAAATACAAATCATACACACTTTAAGTGATGTATAAATAGTGTATAAATAACTGAGGATTAGATAAATTGGGAAAAACAAAAAATTATAAATATTTAGAATAGAAGACACCTATAACTCAGAGTTAGTCCTAAGAAGAAATAGAATAAAAAGGGGAAAATAAGTAACAAAATACAACAAAGAGAAGTGTGAAGCTATTTACGAGCTAAAATAGAGTGATCAAATGTATTTATTGATAAATATCCCATTGAATGGGATAGAAAGTAGATCACCATACAAAATTTTTAACTCAAAGGTGGTTTTATATTTGCACTCAATAATTTGGCATGGATCACTTTAAATGGTATAAGTTTTTTACGTCTCCTAGGATTATAACAGTCTTCATCCCATTTGAGAACCAATTCCCCTATTTCAAATTATTAAGTATGATACTCAATAAACCAATTTTTCCTATCCTTTTAGTGGTGAAAAAGTTTACATATAAATTCTTATATGTATTATTAAAATTTTACCAACTTTACTATCCTTATGGTTATGACATGATGATGTTCTAATTACATTCTATAAGCTCAATCTAGGGTTGGGAACTCTGATATTGGAAGTGTGGCTTCTATACCATAAAAAAACATAAAATAGGAGTTAAAAAATACTTCTTAGGTTTAATCTTATCAAACCAAAATGATCTAATCACCTTTGTGTACCATTACCTTTGATTGTCTTTCATGGATCTATTCATGTTTCTCATTAGATTCTTTTTGGAAGCATTATTAAGGCCATTTCATTGAGGATAATGGTTTGATTATGTATTGAAGTAAATACCATACCTCAAGGAAACTTAAGTCACTTTAGAACCAAAAAAAGCTTTGGCATTGTTAGAGATAATGGTGTTATGGACTCCAAATCTGGTCAGAATGTCTTCCAATAAGTCCACTATAACATTCACAAGTAGCTGTTAATAACCACTTACAACTAAAAACAAAGAGAGGATTAAAAATACCTATGAAGTCTAGTCCCCATTAGGAGAATGGACAATATCTTGAGATTTATTGAAGAGGAAGATTTACATTTTTACTTCTCCTTTTGAAAAATTGGTACTCTTGACAAATTCTTACCCATTTTTGATAGTCAAAAAACATGGTGGAACAAAAGTAACTAGCCCTTAAGATCTTGGTTATAATTTTCCAGGGAGTAAAATATCCACTGGAGAAGCCTGAATGGAATTCTTTGATAATATTTTCAACATTTATTGCTTCAATACACCTTAATAGGGCACCATATATGTTTATTTTGAATAAAAATCCATCTATTAGCTCATACTAGATGGACTACAATTTGAATTGCCTCCTTTTAGCTCTATTAAAATTACTAGGTTGTCTTCCAATGTACAAGTAGTTTTCCAAATCTCAGAAACATGAGTTTTCCATATGTGTATGCACTACAACCTCTCCTAATTGAATGTAAAATAATTCTTGAGAGGTCTATATATGTTCATCTATGTGTTTAGATAGTTCCATAACTTCATTAGCTTGGTGGAATTTATTTCTACATCAACCTTGAGAATCTTTGTATCCAAGAAGCTCTTTTTTCATTGATATTTTTTATCATAATTTACCTATTAATACTAGGGTGGGTCAAAAAAATATGATATTGTTGTTTTATAGCATATGTTTGAGATTAATGAAGTCTCTTAGGACTGAAAATGTATAATTTTTAATAAAATTATAATTGAGCTCACAATCCTTACGAGTTTGGTTGTGAAAGACATATGATTCTCTAAATATTTCCAGTTTTCTTGAGTAATAACTGTGCTATTTACCCCTCTAAATATATACAGAGTGAATTATTTTTCAAAATTTGGGTTGATAAGAGTGGGACCTTTATTGATCTATTCAAAATTACTCTTCCCATCCCTTTTCCATTAGAAATCACACCCCCTTTTAACATTTAGGTTATGAATCTCACCAAACCTAAAAACTTGGTGATGAACTTCCTCACAACATTGATATTACCCAAGAATGACTGAAATTATTTTGTGTGTGTGGGGAGATATAAATAAAAAATAGATGTGGTTATATTAAGATTTATGGCCAAACCATTTCTTAATATAACATGCCCAAAAATCTTACCCTTAGGAAAAAAATATTCTTCTCGGGGTTTAGGGATACACCAAATTATCTACATTTATAATTTTTTTCTAAAGATATTTTAAGTTATCTTCTTGATTATTTGAGAAAACAACCATGTCATCCAAATAGACTAATATTTATCATTTATTAAACCTTTGAACTCCAAGTTTGGCTCTTTGAAAAAGTGTTACAATTATTGGATAACCTAGAAGGAATATTTACATAGGAATATGTTCCCACTTAGTGGTTAAGGTTATATTTTATTGATCAAATTCTTAGACAAAGATTTGATTATACCACGAGAAACCATCTAATAATGATAACATTTTAGATACTACAATTGTTTGTATGATTTGATCCATGGAGGCTAAGTGATAATATTACTCAAGGGATGGTTTGTTTAGGTCCCCCAAAGTCCACACATAATTTGATAGGAAAGATGATATTGGATTCAATTAGCTTGGGTAGTTCCTTTATCTTTAAAGAAACAATATTTGTGTTGATTGGTATTTTCTTATCTCACATGTTTGGAATTTGGAGATAGTTCAATTATATGTTAGATGATGTTAGGATTGTACCCTGTGAGATCATCATATTTCATACAATGACATCAACATACTTCTAATATAGATGAAACAATTCACACTAATTTTTATGGGTATATACCTTTCATAATTTAAGTCATTTCCCAATAGAGACAATTATTTTATGGTAGTCCTTAATCTTTATGTTCCTTTTATCACCTTTGGAGTTATCATATGGGGTAAAAATTCTCTCTAAGGTGAATAATCCCTTGGGTAACTGCTGTATATATATCCCCCTGGGTAAATATAGACAAAAAGAAGAATATGGAAATCAAAAAAACTCAAAGTTCGATATTTATTACGTCACCAACAGTTAAGGCGCAGGTTGGAGGCGCACAACATAGAGTGTTGACATGAAAAAATTCATGCCCAAGGCGCAGGTTGGAGGCGCACAACACAGAGTGTCGACATGACAAAATTCACGCCCAAGGAAAATGTAAGAGTATTTCAACATAAGGATGGATGTGCCAAGGTGCATCTTCAGGAGGCGCAACATTTTGAGCATTGACACCCTGACAGGAAGAAAAGCCTGGCGCAGATATTCAGATGGCCATAACTTTTCACAGGGAGCTCGGATTCACGCAAGGTTGGAATTTTCAGAAAGCTTACGAGCTCCTCTATCTAACTAAAAATGGATATCTTTAATTGGGTGATAAAAATTTCTTCAAAAATGCAAAATATAATTCGCCATTTTTTGGGTTTGCTAAGGTCCTCACCTACCGCCATAATGAGATGAATTAAATGCAACTTGGAGGTGGTTGGGGTAGATTTGGAATTCCTCTCTCTTTTCTCTCTCATTCTTCCTATAAATTTTAAGGAGGGGCTTCTTTCTAAAGTTTGGAAATTCTTGTCTTGCCCCTCCCTTCTTCTCTTTGGCAAGTGAATTTTTGAAGCTCAAACCTCCCATCTAAAATTGTAATGAAACTTTGCCTCTTGGCATTTTGTAGTGTATTGTATCAATCTTTGGAGAAAATAATGCATGTATATGGATGATTCTCAACCCTCTCTATGTTCATTTGCATCTTTCTAATATTTCACTACAAATCTGGTTATCTATGCATGATCTTGCATTGCATTTTAATGGTTTGCGTTTATTGGCAAGACAGGTGTTTCTTCATTCCTCGGTGCATCACCTTTGTTAGTTTAGGTTTATTTTTATGCATTTTACTACCCTGTCTCCTTGGAAAGTTAGATTAGGTTTTAGAGTAAACCCTCTACTTTTTTATGTGTGCATATGAATAGAGGAATAGGAACCGGCCTTCATCCGGAGAGCTTTCCCGATTCACAAGGTCCCACACTTGGGAAAAGATCAATGTTATGCAATCACACTGAGAGTCTCAACCCATCAAGTTTCAGACATTTAGGGGTGCTATGATTCACCATCAATAGTAACTTATTTATTTTCAATTAGATTATATGATCACCATAACACTCTTGTAGTATTGGATGCATGTCTTGAGAGAACTTTCCTTTATGTTGGATAAATCTACTCATCATTTTAAAATATCTACAAATGGGATTTTTTGTCGGGTATTTATGGTTAATCACTAACTTTACATGTTGATATTTAATCCTAATAATATCCTTGGGGGGTAAAATTGAGATCCAATGATATTCATCCAGTTTGTATCAAAATTTTGATCCCTTAGGAAAAATTGAAGGTTGATAAGATCAAAGTCCTCAAAGAGATTCTAAATTTTGTGTTTATAGGATTTGATGAGGGGATTATTTTCTATATATCAAGACTGGAACCCCCTCTTTGAGGAATTACAATTTCATTTTCTCTAAGAATCATCAATGTTTTGATCCCTCTTCTCTTAACAATCAACAACCCTTAATTTAGATCCTAATATTTATCTACATTGTTGGTATAATTGAACTGAAGTCTATGTGAAAATATGAACTTCTCTTTCTTTTATGAGTGTAAGATAACACCTGTACCAACTCCCACCTTGAAATTTTAACCATGAAAAACAATCTTCCATACACCTTCCATGTATTTGTTTGAACTCAACAAGGTAGGAATGGACCTACCTTCATTTTTTATACAATATAAACCTTGAATAGTCTCCTCAAAGTTATCATAAGAGTCAAAATTTCACTTCTCATTTTCTCATTCATATAACTATTCATATGGGAATTTATCTCTAACCTCATGTGGTTCAGGATCAACATCACTACTCTTAGCTTTAAATGTTATGGAAAAATTCAAATTAGTGGGACTTGGGTCATAAGTTTCAACATAAAATTGGGAAACAAGATTATATTTGATGGCAATCTTGGTTCCATATCTAGTCTTTAAAAACACATGAGACTATTCAAAGGATATATATCCTTTCACTTTTTTAGTAAAGCCCCTAGATAAGCATACTAAAAATATAAGGAGTGAGTCAAATGGCTGAGATGTCTTGAGGTATGGTGATGTTCGGAAACAAATGCTTGGTTATATTAAGGTATTTAATAATCCCCACATCTTTAAGAGAATTTCCATAAAATTGGAAAAACCTCTATTTATGGGAGAGTATTCTAATACTAGGACATTGACCACTTGCTTGGTCATAAAATTTCTACTAGATTAAGAGTCAATCATCTAATTGTGCACAAAAATGTTTTCTAATTATTAATGAAACATAAAATAGATGCGGTTTGGGAGAAAATGTTTTATTAGTAGAATTAGATTGATAGAAACTAACTGGCCATGAACTCACCTCCTTCTAAGCCTTTGGGTAAAGTTTAAATTATCTCAGTTCTTACTTGTAGCAGATCCATATGATCCAGGAGCACAAAATCATCCCACATATAGACATCAGCATTAGTATTCTTCATTTTTTCTACAATGTCTAGGAAAATTGGTGCCCACCTTTGAAGATTATAAGTTTTTCAATCCTTTTTTAAATTTTCAATGACATGATGATATAGATTTGGATACATATTGTTAGTAGGGGGTAACAACTTGTTTACCTATTGTGTATTAGCTGAATTATCCACTATATTTGAAATTCCACTCTTTGATCAAGTTTTATTTGACTCCTAGATGTCTCTATTTCTAACACTCATTTATTATCTCTTGTGTTATAATAAGACTTAACTTGGGGTAGTTTATTTCCCTTATCATATTTTTTGCATAGAAGTATCCCTCTTTCTAGTAAACCAAGATTTGATAACTACT
Source organism: Taxus chinensis (assembly GCA_019776745.2). NCBI lineage: Eukaryota > Viridiplantae > Streptophyta > Pinopsida > Cupressales > Taxaceae > Taxus > Taxus chinensis. The sequence goes on along the minus strand of CM034154.1, from coordinate 455,271,220 downwards.
GATGTAGATGGTTGTGATGGTTTTATATTTTGGCTTGGTTGTACCGAGGAGTTTCCATTTTATGCTCATTCTATGCTTTCCATTCTTAGTATTGGGTACCTTATTTTAAAGGGATAATCTTGAGGAATTTTAGAATAGCTTGTTCCTACATGGTATATATTTTATGAGTTATGTTTAAGGACCATAAAGTTTTCCTTTAGGCTCTGAAATATTTTGTTCACCACCTTGTTGGGATGAGCAATTTTTTTGTTGAAAATCATATTTCTTCTCTCTTTCCATAATCCCCATAGAATATGCGGAATGGAACATATTCATGTTACCTTGGATATGGAAGAAATGAAGGGAAATGACCATTGGGAAACTGGGCTATCCAAATCACCAGGTAGAGGGATCTGAAGCTTGAATAAATCTAAAGTCCTATATTTGCATTGTTATTTATGGCTTGTGAACCTACAAGTTATACATAATCAAGTAAAAGGTAAGAGTGGGTTGGTGATATGAAAATTGAGATGAAATTTGTTGGTCCTCAAAGTAATCTCACCCCTTTTTATTTGAGGTTTGATTTTTGCATTTGTTGTATTCTCTTTTTCCCAGTGAGGGGCACTAGTTTGAATGGTTGCGATCATTGATTTATTTATTTAGAGTCTCCTGTAGGTTGATTTTATATTTCCTCTTTTCATTCGAGGATCATGTTTGGGTATGAATTATGTTGGAAACCCCTGCAATCGAAAATTGATCACAAATCATGTTTAAAAATCACAAAAGTTACCTATATAAGGTTTTTCCTTGTTCATGTCAGTAATTTTGTGTTATGTTCCGCTACCTGTTGGTATGTCACATTTCCCAGTTGGATGCGGTGTGACGGGTTTAAGTTAAAAATTTATAACTTTCAATTGCTTTAACAAAAAATGTACAATTTTCTCCATGACCCGATGAATATTCTTCCAAATATCGATAATCAGAAAAGGTACAAACAAAAAATTATTCCACCCTCTGAATATGTACACTTGTCACAAGTAGGATGCATGCGGAGGATTGGGGCATAGTTATTTTTTTCACGTACCAAGGTGTAAAACTGAAAGGAAGTTCCCGAGGCCCGTAAAAGACACATGGTTCTTTCTTACAAAAGGAGTGAGGAAGCGGGTCATTCTTAGTAAGATTATAATTTTGGTTTAAAGTGAAAAAGGAATTGTTTTTAGGAAAATCCTATAGCTCCACTATCTGTTAGGTGTGACCACGTGTCAAGCTTAGATTGAAAGTCAAAAGCGGGCAGTCGGGTCAAATGAGTAAAAGTGTATTTATTTTAAAACATGGCAAAAAATAACAAGAATCTTTCTGAGCCCACATCAACACAAGTTTTTTAATGTGGATGGTTCATTTTTAAAATTTGGAAAAGTGGAATGAGTGGCCACAATGCAATGCATTAATTTCTGCCACTATTAATGTATCTTACACAAATCAAGTACAATTTTAAAGTTTTCAATCACCTTGATCCTTTTTATTATCAATTATCACGTTCTTTTTTCCATCATTAGTAATTTTCATTGAGGAATTTTGTGAATCTAATCATGGAGCTCAAATTGGGAACCAGAAGTTTGAAAAGCTTTTGATTTTATGTTGAAGTGCTCAGTTAGTCATGGGAAATCCGGTAAGAACTAAGGAACTCTTGTGCTTTTTATTTTATTGGACAATAATTTTGAAGTAAAGCTAGGGTTTTTAAATGTTAAAGAGATCTGTTAAATTTACCCATCCTTTACTTAAAACATGTAGGAGAAATCAGGTCTTATGACTGTCTTTAGTAACTTTAACCTTATTTAGAAGACATTTCCATTCTCAAAGGTGACAACTCGTAAGATTTAGATTATGCTGCATTGACCATGTCAACTTAAGGTTTTATTTCAAACATCATAGAAGGAAAGTCCAATATAGCCAATCCATTTACATCTCTTACTATAATAGGTTAAAAAATGGGTCCTCTCACCCTGGTTGAAAGGTACAACCAAAATTAGTGAGGTTAGGTCAAACCCTTTGCATTTTGCTACCTAATTTCTCTAAGATCAAGTGAAAAAGAGTTATTCAAATCCCTCCTCTGCTACAAAATGACTTGAAATTTGATTTATCTACCTCTAAGATTTTCATTTATTTGTCAAAATTTGGGTACCAATAGAATCAATATAAATAAATGATAAATTAAATATTATTCATCATCCAAATAATATTTTTTTTGGAACTAAGTGGGTCTACAATACCAAATTTCAGAGTTATTGGGTTTCACTAATTTCCAGATTTATGGGTAATCCATCACCAAACCATTTGCAATAAGTGACAATAGTTTTAAAATATGCAATAGGTACTTATAATAAGGTTTAAATATCATACCATATATTTCATTACGTATAATTAGATACATAGATTAACATTGGGTTCGATTTATTGACGAGAATAAGTCTACTTTATGGTATTTCTTGAAATCATACATAGGTTAGTTTCATAGTCATAAAAGAATCAATATACATTTGAATTATCCTCTAATAAAGTTGAATATGTATCCCTTAATCATATTTCGCATTAGTTATGCAGTTGAGAAAATACTTAGTTGATTTCAAAGATGTTCAACTTGATCCTACACAATTTTTTGTCATAAAAATGGGGCCATATAATTTTCTAAGAATACAATTTTATAGAACCACACATGTTTCTCAAACTCAAGAATAATTTTATTAGACACTTGGTTAATGATAAAAAAACATTTACTATGTAATAATTAAATATGATCTTTCTGATATTTTTAATTAGGGATTTCCATTGCAAGTTCATGGTATACTTAAGAAGATAATATGCATTTTTGGTGTTTTATTTAAATAGGGGAATGTTGAGTATAATGCCAATATGGAACTTAATTAATTATTGTTATAATTATTTCATATGTGTTCATCATTTTTAGGAGCTTTATTTGAGCTAGTTTTATGATATGTTTTGTTAGTTAAGAGAATAACCTCTATTTTTAGTTTGAAGTGCTAGTTAGAGTGAAATTCACTAGATGTACAATTAAATAAGATAAAATAATCAATACCAATAGGTGTGGCACTATTTATAAGTATATATGAATAAATTTATTCCTATTTTAGGCCATATCTATTTTTAGGAGAGTATGGGGTACCTAGTTTGACTAGTGTGCATGATGGTTGTGTATGTGTCACATAAACTAATAATGGATTCTTACATATTGAGAATATATTATTAGTGGATGATACTTGTCATCTTAATCATATTTTAATTCCTATTTATTTAAATTTTACTAACTTATGAATTTTAGATGTTATTATTATTCTTTAACTTATCATGTAAAAATAGACAAGTCTTGTTGTAATATATATTATCTTTATTTGTTAATTAATTCAATATGAAATAGTGGGGAAACTATTTCCAAGTGGTAATTCTATTTGCATTTAATTATCTCCAATTTTAATTTTAGGTTTTTACAAACAAAACTAGAAATATTAAGATTATTTTCAGAGGTTAGGCATATTTTTTCATCAATCTCACATACAACAATACTAGTTTACAAGCTAGTTATTTTGGGAATATTGGATAATCACTAACTTAATTTAAAGGGTGTTTAATATAATATTTTCACTAACATAAATCAAAACATTAATGGTTATTCTATGTTATTTTCCAACCTTATCTCTATTCCGATTTCAACCAGTAGATTGTAGGATGATGTCATTAAAAAATGCATGTTGAGTTTACATAGGCTCACGTAGGGCTTAGTGTTCCTTGAAGTACATAAAATGAAGTACTGGTAGTATTGTGATTTTTTTTTTCATCTATTTATATAAGTGGATGAAAAAATTAATGAATACAAGCACATTCAAAGTAATTTTAAGGAATCGCTTTCTCAATTTGTAATTTAGGAATCATATCTGACCACATTAATCAATGTATTTAGTGAGAATGTAATTCCTAATACACCTTTGAAATTATATGAGGATGGTAACGATGTTTTTATTTTACATTTAAAAATGGTGCACGAGTTGGATGATTCAAACACTTCATTACAAAAATTAGTGAATGTAGACACCTAAATTTGAATATGCAATTTTAATACTAAAATTACACTAATTATCCTCTTTCCCGTAATTTCATTATAATTAGTGATTTCCCGTTAATTAGCTAAAATTCCCCTTTTTCTTGGCCAATTAATGAAACTTCATTAACTAACTAGCCTCCCCCATCCTGGATGCCAATTAATGACACTTCATTAGTTATAATCCTCTTCTAATAAATTATTTAACTAATATTAATTAATTAATCCTTTCAATTTCATATTTGATAAATAATCCTTCTTATTGGTTAAATCCATCTTCCAAACCCTTCAAATTCTACTAATTTCCTTATAAATCATCTCCAAATGGATTCTTAAGCTTATCTTGGTTTATTAATTAATCCTAGTTGATTAATTGAATCACCCCGAACTCCCATGAGTTGCTAATCACTAATTAATATCTTTTAATCAAACTTATCCCTTTCTAATCCTATTTTAACTTTACCCCACATTCACTAGGTTGTAATCTTCTCCTAAACTGGAAATTCATAAAAGAAATTGAATACCTTCTTACTAATGTGATCATCTTTATCTTGTATGCCTCACGCACTCTTGCCTTATCATCTTTTAACTCATGCCTTAACTGAGCACTGATTAGTTCCTCCTACTTCAGGTCCTTGCTTTTCTCCAGGATCTCCTCTTCCCTTTTATCCAACTCTCCCTTTAACAAATTTACCCTATCATTTCTCCCAAAGAGCCTAGCTTCAACCTCAACTGAGACTTTGTTGAGTACATTACAGATTTGCTCATCTGACAACCATTGAGCATTTACTAAGGGGTTTATCCATTTTATTTTTGGAACTTTCATCAATTCTCCTAGGATTAACTCAAATTATGGCTCATTGATGTGGGACTCAAATTCCCATGACAACATTTTCCTTATCTAAGGGTATGCACCTTACTCATAAAATGAAGTCATGGCTAAAATTTGTTTCGTTGAAACATTGCTCTGCAAGCACGCACGCAACACCTTGTTTGGATCATCGATGTAGCCCATTCCTTGAAATTTTGATGCTTCTGTACTCTTCCTTCCTATGCATGTGACTTTTGGAAAGCTTACAACCAAACTAGGATCTCCTCCCATGCTGCCATATTCTTTTTCTATGCTTTCCTCCTCAGCTTCCTTTACCACCACATCCACACTACTTTCTACTTCTTGTTCCACCAGGTTCTTGATGGTTTTTTCCAATTCTTTTTCTACGGCCTTTTCTATCTATTCCTTCATGAGGCTTGAGGTCCTTTGATATTTTTTAACTTCTTCCAAGCTTACCCCCTTTCCTTGGGTCTCAACTTCTTCTTCATCTTCCTTCTCCTCATCTCCTTCATTATACTCATCTCCTTCTTCTTCATAATCATGTATCTCATAGAAAAGATGGTCTTCACCTCCTTCTAGTGCATCATCATCATCATCCCTATCATTAATGTAGACATATAGGTCTTCTGTCTCTTCTGAATCAACCTCATCCATCACCTTCTGTTTCTTCCTTACTGGGAATTCTAGTACATGGGATTGTTCTCTTTCTTTTTCTTTAACAGGTGTTGTCTTCTTTGGAAATTCCTCCTGGGTGAGGATCTCTTCGTGTTCTGATGCCTCTTCTTCTAGAGTCTTTTCTTTGACTAGAGACTTCTTTCTCCACGTATAAGTACTACTCTTGGTACTTGTCTCTAGCGTGCTTACCATTTGCCTGGTTTGAACACTTGGTGCCTTCTGCACCTCTTCTCTTTCTCTCAATCTAGGTGTGGCCTTATTACTTCCTGTAGGGTCTTTAGGAATGGAGAAATCATTCTCCAAGTAAGAGCATTTTTCAAATTTTTTCCTTATGCACAAATACACCCTTGTTGCAGTCCTTCCCATAATCGGCAATGTTAAAAGTTTCATCATTTGTATCTTGTGGGAGACATATCTCTCCACATACGCACACTTATTTGGGTAGACCAACTTTCGGTGTAGCTCACAGTGGTCTATATATACCTTTCTAAGTTTGAACCTTAGTTTTTTGGTCTCCTTGAATTTATTAACTACAGCTTGGAAGTATAACACGGTGAAGGAGAAGTGTAGCTTGCACCATGGACTCATGTTATCATCTGTCAAAATAAATTTGCTAATGCAGAAGTGTTGGTATACTGTAAATTATGCCTCTTCACTCATGAGTTTGGGAAACTACTCTGGGATCCTTCAATCAACCCTAAATGTGTCACGCATTCAATTATACCACTTTTCCAGGCATGGCTTGTGAGTGGCCGTCATGGTTTCACAATTATATTTCACAAACATCTTTACAGGTGAGGGATCTTCTTCTTGATACTCCCAAACAAATTTTTCTGGCCCATCATGCAATCCAATCTCTAAGAACACAATACTGAGGAGGACATTACGAAATATTATCTTCTCTCCCTCCTGTGCACTGCTTATAATTTCATCCATGATGAAAGCAGACAAGGTGTAGATGGTTCCTTATGATATCTTCCAGCATATGTTCATCCATGCCTTGTTTACTTGTGTCCATCATTCCTGGTCACAAATTTTTGTGACTAAGCACATCGCCATCCTCATCATTGGGCCTGGTATCTCAAAAATGTCAAAGTATCATGAACCCTTCTTGTATTCATACATGGCTACAGTCTCCTTGATATCCTCTTTATCGCTTAGATCATCATTAATGTTATGTCCTTCACAATTGAGGCTTATGAACTTGGATATCAGTTGTGGTGTGATGCACATATTACACCCTATGAAATAAAATTATCCTCATGCACACGTGACATCAATGAAAAGGTGTAGATGGTTCCTTTTGATATCTTCTGGTATACGTTCAACCATGCCTTGTTTACTTGTGTCCATCATTCCTGGTCACTAAGTTTTGTGGCTAAGTGTGTGGCCATCCTCATCATTGTGCTTGGTATCTTGGCGATGTTAAAGTATCATGACCCTTTCTTGTAGTCATACACATCTATAGTCTCCTTGATAGCCTCCTTGTTTCTTACATCATCATTAATGTTATCTCCTTCACAATTGAGGCATGTGAACTTGGATATCAGTTGTGGTGTGATGCGTATATTACACCCTATGAAATAAAATTATCCTCATGCAGATATGACATCAACCATTAATAAAGGCGCATATGATTGCCAAATTATGACAACTCATACAATTGCAATAGTCCAACCTTCTCCAATTTGACCTTTATCTCATCATTGTAAATGGATATTTGGTCTAGCATCCTATTTTTAGTTGGTTAGAGAAAATCTAGTGCCATTTCCTTCTCCATTGTGCTCATGTGATGATTATAATCACTTACAGCCATCTTTCGTAAGTGAAACTCCAACTCTTTCCCTAACAATACCCCATCTAGGTACTACATTTCTATGTACCATTATTTTTTGGTGCTCACGATGGCAGTGATTTTCTTTTCCTTGCTCTTACCCTTTGTTTTCTTAAGTGAAATAGTTGGTATCTTTAGTGCCATTCTTTTGGTTGGGATGATCTTAAACAATCCTTCATCTTACTTTTCTTTGCTAATATGCTCAATCCCAAAGCTCACTCTAAAGATTCAACTCCTGAAATGAATCCTTCTTTCTTCGTGCCCTATCTGCCAAACCCTAACCAAAAAATCCTTCCATAAGATGATGATTCTTCACACAACCTTTCTCACAACCGTGTACTCCCTCCTTCTAGTTCGTAGATCTATTCTAGATGCACACTTGAAATTTGGATTCTTATTTCTTAGCACAAATTTCTCTCTAGATGCCCTAGTTCAAAAGATCTTCTTCTACTTTGTAAATGCAAGGTAACAAATGAATTTCTCGACCTTGTATTTATATTTTTAGCTTCTTTCCAGAATTAAATGTTATACCACCTACCAACATATTTTAACATTAAATGTGGATTTTTCCATTATGTCATCTTTAAGCACCTTTACCCATGTGTTACAACCTTATGGCATGTAAAAATCCAACCCGACTAAAGACTATTACGCGTGCGTCCACAGTGCCAAAGGAACTTCTTCTATCCTTTACCCAATTTTTTCCCTCTCCTACCTCATGTTGTTCCTATGCTCTTCATCCTTTTTTACGTGGTTTCCACAAAGCCTTTTTGACACCAACCATTCTTGTCCATATTCTCTTGTACGCACTTATTAACCTTACGTGATTTTTATCCTTCAACCAAACCATTCACCGTAACTTCTACCGCTAACTCAAACTTGTATTATAGGTGTATACTTTGTATCACTCCACCCTACACTAAACTATATGTATGGTCCTTTGTGCATACACAACCTTGGAAAAATAATGTGGTTACCAACACACAAGGTGAAAAAGTGAAACAAAATGAAAGGAACAAGTAACGAGAAAGGGAAACACAAGACAATAAAAAGCACAAAGGGAAATTTTAAGCTAATTGGCAATACTACCTTATTACAAAAACCAAGAAGACTTATTTATAATAAGGCTTCATTGTACTCCCATTGAAGTGACATGCTAACCTTGTCCCATCCAATGCTTGTAATTGGAAAGCACCCGAATCAAGAATGTATGAGATGATGTAAGGTCCCAACCAATGGAATTTCAACTTCCCAAGATGCCGTAGATACTTTGAATCATACAACAACACTAACTTCCCAACCTTAAACTTCTTGTTCTTGATATGATGATCATGTCATTCCTTTTGTATTAATTTTTCTGTCTTCTAACTCCTTCTAGCAAGTGATCACCTTTTGTCTAACTGCATCAACTTATCAATTATTTATTCTAGTTCTTTTTCGTCAGCTAACCCTCATATGTGTGCTATATGCAGTGATGGTAACATGAAATCCACTAGTAAAATAGCCTCCATGCCAAACACAATTGAAACGGTTTGGCCTTATTCATCCTTTTGTAGGTTTTCCTGTATGCCCATAGAATGAATGATACCTTATCATCCCAATCTTGTCTTCCAATGTCACAGATATTAGTTAACGTGTGACTTAGTTATTTTTTAAATGCCTCAATAGTTCCATTTACTTGAGGGTGATATGGGGTAGTCTTATGATGGGCCACCATAAATTTTGTTAACAGAATCCTGACTATTTCATTGATAAAGTGTGTACCCTTATCACTTGTTAAAATTAAAGTACAACCATATATATTGATTATGTTTTCCCATAAAAATATAGCAGCTGTCACTGCAGTGCAATCCTTTATAGGCACTACCTCTGGCTACCTTGTCAAGTAATCAGTGCAAGTGATGATATACCGTGAACTAGTCCTTTGCGCAACTGATGCGATTGGCCCTACAAAGTCGACTGCCCATTTTTCAAATGGTTCAGTGTTGGCTATTTATTGCAAGGGAATTTCATCTCTCTTTCCAAGTTTTCCAAGGTGTTGGAAATGGTCACAGGCCTTACAAAACTCAATACAATCTTTGTAGATGGTTTCCCACCACAACCCAACTAATAAAATCTTCTGTGCAGTAGCATTTTATGCATAGTGTCCACTTGCAATCCTACCATGTGCTTCTTCCATAATGGCTATGTGATCATGTTCCAATATGCATCGATGCAAAACCTCATCATGACCTAACTTATATAGGTCTCCACTAATTAACATGTAAGGTGTAACACGTATTGCTAATTGCTTTCTCCCTAGGGCCTTCATCCCTTCTAACACCACACCTATTTTTAATAACACTACGATATCTTCCAAGTCTGATGGCATGCACCACAACCTAAACAGCTACGCGTCTAACATGGTATCCTCAATTCTTTATGCATCCTCCCTTGAATTGATCCTTGATAAGTGGTCAGGTCCTGAATTGCTTTTTCCTAGTTTTACGACCACTGTGAATTCAAATTCTTGAAATAACAGGACCCAACGACATATGCAACCTTGTAGAATGGTTTTTTTGACTAAGTATTTCAATTTCATGTGGTATGTGTAGAATATAAATGGTGTTTCCAAAATATACTACTTAAACTTATGCAACACGTAGATCATAGACAATGCTTTATGCTCAGTAGTTGTGTAATTCTACTATGTTGGTGTCAACTTTCTAATTGAAAAGTACAAGGGATGATAAAAAATTCCATCACCAGGTTATGATAGCACTGCTTCCATAGCCGTCTCTGAGGCATCAACATGTAAATGGAAAGGCTTATCCCAAGAAGGAAAATGTAATATGGGTGCCATGACAAGCCTGTCCTTCAAAGTGTAAAATGCCTTCTGCTATGCCTCTCCCCAATGAAAGGCACTTTTGTGTTTCAATAATTCCTCTAAGGGCACAACGATTTTGGCATACCCCTTGATGAAATTCCTATAATACGTCGTATGCAAAATAAATCCACACACTGTGCTTTGACTAGGAGGCTCCCCTAATCCTACAATAACTACAATTTTAGTGGGATCTACTAGCAAACCTTCTTTGCATTTAATGTGTCCTAACAGGGTTCTAAATGGAGTAACAAAGACACATTATTTAATGTTGAGGGATATCTTGAATTTCCAAAATCTCTCAAATATATGCCTAAATTTGTCACATTGGTCTTTCACCAAGCCATACACAGTCCAGTCATCCAGGTAAACTTGAAGAAACTTATGGATGAAGTCCTGAAATGCTGTTACCATAATGCGTAAAAACATAATAGGTGCATTCTTTAATCCAAAAAGCATAAATGTGTAGGAGAAAATTTCCCATTTAGTGGAAAAATTTGTCTTTCTCTGGTCTTCCTTTACAATCCTGACTTGGTGGTACCCTAAGAATCCATTCATGAAAGAGCAGACTTTGTGCCTGGCTACTCCCTCCAAAATTTCTTCAGTAAAGGGGGTTAGGAAAGGATCGATGACACATACTGCATTCAAATCCATGTACTCAATGAAAAATCTTATCCTACCATCCTTCTTAATACTAATAACCATTGGGATTATCCATTCTGATTTTTCCATTTCCTTAATGATACGAGATGTTATCATTTTATATATTTCTTCTATAACCCGTACACACAAATTTAGATTCATCTGATAAGTCCTCTTTAGAATCGGATGCACACTTTCCTTTAACTTGATCTTCATCTCCCCCAAGGAATGGTGAACACCTTTGAGTTCATGGTACCCACAAGGGAAAAAATCTTGGAACTTGTGCAACATATAAAGGATCTTTGAAACATCCTTTTCCAACCAATAGTCATTGATGTTATCCTCCTTAGGTTCTGCCTCCATTCCAATGCTAACTTGATTTGTTTTCAAGGGCTCATGGTAGGTGCATGCTGGTTCATCAATTTTGTCTATGAATTTGTGTGTACCCTTCAGATGGTTAGCATCTAAAGTCTCCATCTCTTCTCCATATGTTACATAGACCATTTTTCCTTTTTCTTTTTCCATACACATGTACTCAACCTGTACTTCCTCTGATTCTTCTTCACTGAGGTGCATCTCCAAAGAAGGCTCACATGGCAATTCTAGTAGCCTATCCTCTACCATATCAATATCTCCCATCATAAGGTAATTGATCACTTGTAATTCCTTATCCAATGATGGTTCGGTACTTCTATACTTGAAATCTTAAATGAGATCATCCACCAACTCTTGCCAATTACCTATCTAACAATGCATCTCCAATTAAATGTACCAAGTGTGTGCATAACCTTGTAAGGTGGAATAAAATTTATGTACCCATAATGAAGGTGATAACGCTTCTGTGCTTCCTATCCAGGCCTTCTCACATGCTTGGATATGAAATGAAGGGGTCTCTTTGCCATGGTATTCTTGTATGACTGTGGGCATGTTGATCCTGGAAAACCTTACAAAGAATGCAATCCTTACCTCACGCCACTCCAGGAGGTTCTCCTGGTGTGTATCCCACCAACACGCTATAGTTTTGAGTAGGTTGTAACTAAGAATTCCTCTTCTCTCATCCTCATTTTTCCACTGAGCTTCCATCTCCTACAAGAAAATTTAAGTATATGCCCCTCTAGAGCAACTTGACAACTTCTTTCCTCCTAGGTGCTTGACTAATCCCATCTTTGTCACCTTTATTACAGATCCTCTTAACTATCACCCAATTAACTCATAAGTCCCATGCGCCCAATTGTCACATGCCACACTAGTGGTATCACTCATGAACTGAGCATCTTCAAACTAGATGATTCCCTCTATGGGGTGAATTATCTCAGGATCTTTGATGGAGTGCACATAGATTCTATTAAGGACTTATTCTTCTAAGGAGTTGGTGTAGGGAACTGACTTCCCATCTGTCAAAGGGATGATCAAAATTTCTTCCTTATTCTCAAAACTGATATACTCTTTGTTAAACCGCAGGTCGACATTGTTCTTGTAACACCATGGGCACCTAACCAATGTTGGAAAGTTTTCTACCTTGGTGAGAACAAAGAATTTGAAGTATCCAATGAACTTGGCTCCTTGAATGGTGATAACTACATCCTTTACGACTACAATGGGTAGTGTGTTAGTCTTGTTTTCCATAGACAACACATTCGAGGATGGCTGCAACGTAGTCCTTCTCATCTGATGCTAGGCATCTAAGGTAATAACATTGACCTCTACTCTCATGTCAATGAGAATATAGCTCAAAATCCACCCATCAACAACTGCATTCAAAGTAATCTCCTATCATATTCAAGGCTGTGAGGGGGAAGGTTTGCATGTAAAATATGTCTTTCGTGCTCTACTCCAGCGCATGGTACCTTCTCTCTCATCCATTCTCCTAGTAAGGGAAGAATATTTTCTTGCCTTAACATCCTGTACACTTCTTTGACCTCATCCAGGTCATCCTTTGGGACCTCGACATTCTTCATTTTCTCCAACTGCCTTGATTTATCCTTCAAACATTAGATCTCCCCTTGTAAACTCTGAATCACGTCCATAGTCTCTTGATACACTTCTTTCTAATGTGCAGGGTATGGATACTTTCCATGTATCACTTCCTCTCTTGAAACTAGTGTCCTTAGTCTTAGCATCTCCTTAGTGCACATGACCTCTTCTTGCATCATCACCAATATAGGTTCTATTCCTGACTCACACACCACTCTTGGCATCCACTATGAATCATCATTCTTGATGCTCACCATCCTAGTGACTTTATCCTTTCGATGTTGCTGGTTCATATGCTCATAAAGTTCTGGACACTCTTTGTACTTATGTTTATTTTCACACCATGAGCATTGTAACAGATCAGGACACTCACGTTTGTAATTCTCTGTAAATCCATAATTATAACAGGTTCCTCGTAGGAACTCACTCCATCCTCCACTGCGGTTACTGCGACCATGAAATCCTTAGCAAAAACCTCTTCCACTTGTTCCTTCATCTATGCGCCCTTTATAACATCAGTCATCGTCCTGTGAACTACTTGTAAGCATAGTCTGGCACACACCTAAATCAATAACATCATGGATATGATCAATTAGTATACAATCCTTGGTATCATGGGTTGTAGAGGTACAAATATTATAATAGTAAGAAAAATTCTTGTGGATTGTGTGTTGGAGTAGGGGAGCTCTACTTGCATCATGATTACCATGGAAAATATCACAATATACCACCATAGCACACACCGACTTCTGACGGAAACTATCCTTTGCATACCCTCCACTTCGTAGTCTATACACCAAAGCCCACCATGAACCTCAAGTGCTGAGTGTGCAGATAGATTGTCTATCTACTTGGCCATTGTAGAAATTTGAGGCTCCAGAAAAGGGCTAACACTAGTGTCAATTCTCCCAACAACTTTGGCATGCAACGCAACTTCCAATGCCTTGCGCAGGTCAATGAAAGTATTGTGCAACAAAGCCCTTCTAAATGGTGTTATCAATCCTCTAAAAAACCATTGAGCATGTTGAGAAGGATGAATGTCATAGGATAGCTTTGAAAAGATATTCTTGAAACATGTGTCATACTTTCACACATCTCAACTATTTCTTGTTAGATCTCCTTAAAAGCGTTGATGCTCTTCTGCTCAAACTCGGAGATATATAACTCTAATAAGAAGGAATTATTTAACATGGTGTAGTGTACCACCATTTGATGGGGGTCATACTTAATATACCTAGTATGCACACATCTTTGCAACATTTTTGCAAACTGACTTTCCTTCTACTCTGGGGTAGTGATCCCCTTTGTGTGCCATAGTAACTAACACTTGTACACATGATCTACAACATCTTCAATAGCCTTATAGTCTGGTAAGTGTAAAGACATCTCAAAAAACACTTGCGGGGTGGCTGGGGTCCTTGTCCTCCCAATCCAGAGTCATGGTTCCCTCCAGTGTTTCCTCGTGACCCACCAGATCCACCTCTTCCATTCGGCAAAGGACCAGAATTGGTCATGCCTAGTGTTCCTAGTATCCCACTGAACTGCGTGCTAATGGTTTGCGATATTTTCCCACTACTAGTTGTATGTCCCACACCATTCCCAGATGCGATACCCAAAGCTTGTGTATTTACACCTTTTCGAAATATTCCCCCAAATACATGAATGGCTTGTGCAACCATGGATGTTACAAACGAAAAATTATATCTCTTGGGTACAGATAGGTCACTCCCACTGATACCAACTGGGTTAACTATACTTCTCCCATGATATGGGAAACCAAGAACTAGGGGTTAGTTTTTAGGTGGGTTCAGATGTGCGTTGATGACTCTTCTCTCTCCATGAAAAACACTTTCATCAGACGCTCAAGGGGCCTCTCTCCCACGCTTGCCAAGATGGGGTAGCATAGACTACTTAGGCTCCATGTCATCTACATGAAACTCAACTCCTTCATGTAACTTATACCACCATATATCCATCACACTTGTAACCTCATGTTTTCTAGTTATCTCCCTTTCACTAGCTTCACTATACTTGAGTCATCTCTCCTCCCTTTCTTTTTCATTTGCAATTTCTGCCATCTTCCTCCACCCTATCTTCCTCTCCCAACACTCATATAATATTTATAAGGCCATGGGGAATACTTCTAAACTCAAATTAATGACCAAGATCTTCATAGCCAAAGGAATAACACACAAAAATGATCCTCTAGGCTCCCTCAAAAACTCAAACTTAGCAAATTTTGGGCAAGAATACGTCGAAATGGTGTATTCTAAAGTATAATTGGCTAGCACTCTCTTCCATTGGTGATCAATAACACACATCCAAGTCATATCTAAATCTTGTAGCCTCTGATAGTCATCTTAGGTCCACACGTGTGATCTATAGTACAAGTTCAATCTGGATGCGTATGCTGAAAGCCATTCATATAGTTCTACTGGGAAGTAACAAAAGAATGTCTCATATAGCTCATGGTGTAGGTTATCTTCTACCCATCTACACGCATAGAACTCATGTCCAGTGTTGAATCTTTGAGAAAACTCATTCTTCGTGCTCTTGAACCATGTTTCAACACTTTCTAAGGTTAGGTGCTTTGTCATCATGCATCAGAGGGACAAATATGCATGCCATTTCTCATAACAACTTTGAAAAGAGGTTTCGACATAGAACCAAGATGTAGTCATATTTAATACCCTTAAACCAATAGTCTAATCCCATGTGCACTGACCTATCACCCACTAAGAAGTGGGTGATTACCTGAGGCACGCATAGGTGTCGAGTCTCTCCTTTATGTGAGTCTTATGAGAATTCATCATAATATAACTAATTTAAATGGAAATGATTAGAAAGAACCATGCCATATCATAGAACAAGTTATCTTATTACATCCAAAAAAGGGAAATAACAAGCAACATAAGGAAATAGCTCATATAGAAAGGAAATACATTAGTATACTTATAAACACATAGATGATTTATAACAGAGCATTATATTCATATTAAGAGATTCAATAACCATATTACTATCCCTTGGGTTCATAACAGACCCCCATATAATAATGCAATGACAAGTCATGTATCAGAACTATACCATGTTCATCACATTACAGAGAAATATGTAGACCCATTCCCCTAAATGCGTCATCATCCCTATATGCTCCTATTCCTAACCCATAGAATCCTCCATTCATTTCTATAGATCTTTTCCTCTCTTCAACTATATATCCTTCTATATCTATCTTCTACTAGGCGCTTGTATTTATAACCTTAGCACCCATTGCCATGCCTTCCAGAAGTTATAGATGGGTTGCCAAGTGTCTAATTGGTCCTCCATGGGAGCATGCCTCCCTAGATCTGATCTCTCCACTTCTTACATTGATGTATTTTGGAAGCTTCTATTGCATGCCTGGAATATTCACTTTTTGATCCATGTTCGCCAGGTTGGCACCTTATCCACAAGCGCCATACTTTTCTCATGTGCTTCTTGGGATGCCAAATGTGGCTAAGTACAAAACTTGTTTTCCTTTGCGCATGTCCATTGTGTGTTTTGAAAAAACCTACCAGAACCCTTGCCCTACTTGCCTTCAACCCATACACCCTTCTTCAATTAGGTCTTGCACGCCCATACGCCTTCTCTTACTTAGCTGATAGTTTTGGTCCCAACAACTTACTATGTGTTAGGTTCATTTGGTTATCTTAGAATGGTCTAAAAATTTACATATAGTGAATATCTAAAGTTCCTTTAAACAAAAATTATTGAATCTATTTACCAATATGAAACTAACTTAAGTGAGGGATAACTTTAGTGGTAAATATTCATTTATTCATAAATATTTTGGTTTCCAAATTTTACGTTTGTATATTTAGAGGATTAGTACATAACATTGATTCATCTAAATTATCATGACATAAGTTACTTTTCATGGTTGGCTCACTTATTATTTGCAATAGTTCCACACTTATGAACTTATATCACCATTACCTTGAAAGACAAACTATCCTCCTTTCCTTATATGTATATACTAGCTATAATTCCCATAATTTTACATCCAATTTTATTCAACCAAAGGCTAGATATCACAAATTTACAATTCTTCACTTGAATAACATTGGCATGAGGAGGTTCTTATTTAGCGACTAACTGCATATTACAACCACCTGACTACATTTTTCACTTTTTATATACAAACATCTGCATGATTTATACAATTGTTTAGAATGTATTATATAACTACACAACCATCTAGTTACATGTAACATTTCAATTTTTTAATTGACCTATTAAATTTGCCACATTTCCATAATTTTTATTCAAATTTTGAATTCACATAGATGGATACAAAAATTTTCTCTTAGTTTTTTAATTTTGAAACACATATTTATATATTCACCATAAATATCCTAGCAAAGTTTTTGTAAGGAATCTTAAATTTTACCATACCTTAAGTCTACAAATCTATTGGTTCAAACAATATTGAAGAGGAATTTGATGAATTTCTTCAAATATTTCAATGTATTTTTTAGACTCAAGTGGTTGCAATCAAAATAAAGGGTAATTTAGCAATCCATGAGTTTATGATGGACATCATGAGGAAAATAGATTCAAAATATTATGTGAAATAATAATTAAGTGTGGCTATAATGGACCATGCCAAGGTGGAAATCATGAGTTCTTTTAACATTAAACTCTTAGTTGTGTATATAGATTAAATAGAAAAGGACTATACGAAGTACTTGGATATTAAAGAGAAATATAAACAATCACTGGTTTAACTTTGCATCTTCTCCCAACTAAGCATTAAAATACATTTTTTCAAACATAGTGATCTATTCTATGATTACTTGCATGAAATATTGTTCTTTTAAGGTTTTCTATATGTGCCATCTAGTAATTAAAACAATTGTATTTGAGAAATTCCCAAATTAGTTTTTTGGAAAAATTTAAACCCATTTTTAGATATTTATTATTAGTTTAGTTTAATACTCTATTATTAGTCTACATAATGAGAAAGATGGGGTTTTGTCCCATCTTATTTTATTTAATAAATACTATAATGGACATTTCATTAAGTAGATCTGGATTCTAAAAATGCCAAAAAAGATTCATTGTGTTCAATGTGCATCTTATAAAGCTATGTATTGTTTCTTATCATTTAATTATATAGCTATCATGTTTTAATTTTTATTCAGATCTAAACATTGAAATATTGTTTCTATTAATTGATGCAAATTCAGTATATACTAGTTCAAACATTTTTATCATGGTTTATGTATCATAATTAGATGTGCTTATGTAGTATATGGAACATTACATGAATTATATGTTAGAGTGTAATCCTAAATCAAATTCACTATAGTTCATGAACTAGGATGGATTTAAAAAATTGGTCATTTTAATCATTCTTATAGTTTATAAATTCTAAAGAATGAACTTAGGTTGTGTTTGAAATGTACTATTATGGATAAAAAAATATTCACTACCATAGACTCTCGCCCAAGATTTTTGATAATCTTCGTTGCATGCTATGTTTTCTAAGTTCTATTTTTCATCACATCAAGTTTGCGGTGTTTATTACTAGTTAATCCTAAGATAGGACATAAGTCTAAACTTTATTTTTTAGCATTTCCTTATCTACTGTTGAGTTTATTTATGAAATACACATCATTTAGTATAGTTTAGTATCATTGAAAATATCCATAGGATAAAATATCATGGTATTTAACTTATCATAGCTCATTTGTCCCTATGAAAGTAGCAAAACATCACATGGTTCCCACAGAGCTATATGTCCATATTTTTCCATACCTTAGGTCCTATTTCCTACATGGATAATAAAACAAGTGATATTAAATCCTTTTCATCCATTGGAGCCTATGTCAAAACTTGTACCAACACCATCCAAAATGGATTACATTATATGATAAAATATTATTTTCAAATTACAAGTTAATGGATTTAACATGTGGAATTATTATATCTACAATTTTAATTGACTAGGTATAATATCAAAACTAGGTTTAACCTAATCAAGATACATACTAATGTGTAAAGTGGTCTAGATTCATAAATACAACAATATTAAATAAATATATTAATTATAGAAATATGTAATGATCATTATTTTTATTATTCAACCTCTTGAAATTTGACATGTGTAAACAATGCAAAACTCACATGACAAAAGAAAAACAAAAAAAATAACTTGCAAACCTTCCTATAGCTCTTCCTTGCAAACCTTAGTAAGATTGTAGAAGATTTAATATTTTTAAACCTTGCAAGTAATTGATTATGGGTGCTCTTGAATGACCTCCAAATAGGGATGTAAATTTCTATGAACACAAATAGAAAAGCTTCCAATATGCAGATATTGGATAACAAAATTGACACAGTAATTGTGTTATAAATCCAAGAGGATTTGTCAAGGGATAAACATGCTCTTTTATAGAGGCTGAGTAGTGGTTATATGTAGTTGAATGCACATGCTAAAAATAACAGTTAAGGGAGGTTGAATGGTTTGAATGAATTATTTCCCATTTTAAGAGAAGTAATTATTCAGTTACATAAGTTACATTCGAAAAGATGGTTTTCCGTGCAGTTCAGTTTCCCCAACCTTTCGAGGATTATAGAAGTGTAGTTGAATAGATTAGTGAAGTAGAGTCTGAGTGGAAGTTGACTAGGAGAATATGTGTACTTTATTAATTAAATAACTAATTTAATTAGATATAATGTGCAAACTAAATAATTAATCATTTATTTAATAAATGATAATTAAGCTAGCTAAAGGTGTACTAAAGATTAATTTAATTAATCCAAAGGGGTGTAATTTACATGATTAATAAACATAATTGATTAATCATAAGAGGATGAACAACATGATGTACAAGGATAACAATGGGAATGAGTGAGTGATTTTGGGGTGTTTACATTTACCCCTCTTTAAAGTGATATTATGACTTGTAATAGTGATTTAAAGTTAGTAGACACATCCATATTAGCAAATAGAAAACAATGAAGCATTTTGATGCCTCAACAAGAAGGATGTAAAGGGAATTCCCCCTCAAGTGGGTGGGTGACAAATAAAAGTGGTGGATGACCGCTTGATAGGAAGAAGATAAGAGATTTAAAAAAGGATGGGAAGAACTGTGATCATAGCATGAGTTTTATTTGGAGAATAAATATAGTGTAACCTTATTTTTCTTGTTATACAATAGATTTGTCACCATGATTATGAAATAATCAAGATGGTTAGCCCAAATGGGCGTAAACAAACACACACATAACAAAGAAAATATAAAAAGGAAAAAAAAACCCAATATACAGAGTAGGTTCAAGAACGGGGGTTTATAAAGGAATCAATATGTAATCACACTACTAGACAATGGTCCAAAAGTAAACATAAAAAAATTAACACAATGTCAAAAAATAAGACAATCAACTATGCCCATAATGTATGCCAAAATGATGATTAAGGAAATGCTAATTCCCCCAAGAACTTAAACGTATGGAAGGATTGGGAATAGGATCAAAATGGAAGAGTGGAGTATACTTAGATACTCCTTGTGACATGCTTGTTGGATCCATTTTAAAAATAAAAAGAAAGACATTTCCCTAGGCAAAGTTATATCGCGAAGGAAAAAGAATTTTGACTTTCCCCAAACAAAGTTAGGAATCATACAAAGGGAGGAAAGTGATAGTTGTAGGATTGGATCGATCACTAGGGTAGTAGATAAAGGTATGACTATATAAATATTGTGTTGAAATATTGACATATTCACTTCAAGTGTTTTCTAATTGTAGGATTTCTGTGATAAGTGAATGTTTGTTTGAATTTTTTTATGTTTTTTGTCTGTTTTGAAATATATGACTATTTTTGGATTTTTACGAGTTGTTGCAATTTTTTAAATACAAATGTAAATAAATGCAAACAAACCTGAATAAAAAAAAAAGGAAAACACTCCATGACTTATTTATTAAACCAAGAAGAAAACACAACACGTGTAAGTGACAAAAAGATAAAAAAATCATTGCAAATAAACCCAATATGAATAGGAAGGAGCCACACCAAAGTTATATGTGAACTGAGATGCGTATAAATTTCCTACAATTGGTCTACAACAATGGTAAACAAATTAAAACAAAATAAAAAATTGAAATAAGTGAAAACATCATCTCAATGTTGAAAAACCGTAACAGTACAACACAATTTGCAATAACGACATATAATGACACTTTGAATGTGTTCTAAATTGAAGATCTAGATAGATATGAATTCCTCGACTGATAACTTAGAATGTGAGAGGATTGGATTGGGATGAAGAGTGGAGTGATACTTAGATACTCTTATCAGATCCCATTGAAGTTTGATCTATATTGTATTCAAATATGAAATCCATGTGTACCCCAAACAAATTTATATTGTAAAAGGTTAAATTATTTCCTTGAGCATAAATATACACCACGGGAAATAAATATGATTATCAAAAGATGATCTGCAATGATCATGAGGAGTTCCATCAAATGATGAAATTGTTGAATTGTGTTACATAGTCGCTAAAACTTGGTCATACATTATTTAAATGTTTTGATTTTAACATTTTTATATTGTTTTTGAAGTTTGGAACAATTTTATGTTATTTTTGTATTTTAAGAAAAATATTTGAATGTTTTTAAGTTTTGTGAAACATTTTTGAATGTTTTTGGTATTTTCAAACTAAGTAAAAAGGGTGTACTTCTTGAATGCATGTGTAAACAATTGTAAGAATTCCATTCCATTGGAAAAAATGTAGATGGTAAAATGATATGGTGTTTCACTCCACTTGTGACTCCACACAACTAGGATTATGTGAGGGCTCATTAATGAGATCCAAGAAGAATGTGAGAATAAGGTTAATAGTGATATGAAAGTGAATATAATAGACGCAAAGACAGAAGGTGTAATAATGATCTATATGATAAAAATATAACTCATCTCTAGTCAAGATTATGTGACCAATTCAAAGATTATTCCACTTTATAGGTTTTTACTAGACTTAGATCCTTAGATGGCCTACTGATTTGCAAGATTTGGTTGAAGGAATTGTTTTCTCTCTTTAACATAAACAACTTATCGAGATGTTTCTGATTAATAACTTTTTGATTAAGATTTATAAAGGATTTATTGGTTAATTGTTTTTAATTTTTTGAAAGGGACCTCATACATCTTTCCCCATGCCACTAATAAGATGAAAGGGCTCAACACTGAAGAAAAAACATAGGAAAGTAATGACATATTTGTTCATTCTCAGTCTCATACTACTAGTGAGAAGTATGGGCTTATCACAAAAGACTATGAAGGATTAAAGGTGTGATGATTTTATATATTTTTTTGTATTTTTATATTTATCTTTCCTTGTATGTTGATAGTGTGCTTGTTGAGAAGGAATATTCTACCCCTAAGTCTTAGCCACATGCGACTAGTATAATGCAATGGTTCAGTATTGGAGACTAAGATGGATGATAAAAAGGTCCAGGTAAAGAAGTTTGAGCTTTATGTTAAAGAGAGATATTATTTAAAAGGATGAGTTTCCATCAATAATATTTGAGATAAAACTATAGGTAAAAGGATATGAAATGGTAGAAACCATAACAGGGATAAGAAACTTAATGCTCAATAGGAACAAGGTTAACATGTGTTGTGATAGGTGAAAAATGAGAAAATATGATAATGGTATGATTAATATATCTTCTAATAGATTGAATGCTTAATATTATTTATACTCAATTTTTTTCTTCTGATTTGCAAATAGTGCTTTAATTAATGGTTTAGAATGTAGTTTCATTGTCTCTTTATGATTTTTAAATTTTCTAAAGTTTGGTGGATGTGGGTTTGAAACGTATTCATTGGGAAAACATCTGATGTTTATTAAAGTTGAATGGTCATGAAATATGATACTGGTGTGGATGAAATCCAAGTCAAGAGAGGGAATCAAAATATTTGATAGGTCTTCAAGTACAATACTTGGGAAAGAAGGTTCCAAGTTAAAGGAAGAAATCCAAAGATTCGATACCTCATGATTTATAAGACTTGGGTGGACATGATCCAAGTCAAAGGAGTGAATCAAATGATTAAATGAGTTATAAGTTATGATACTCGGGTGGATGTTATCTAAGTCAAAGGACAGAATCAGAAGATTTAATAGGTCTTGAACTACAAGACTTGGGTGGATGAGATCCAAGTCAAAGGAAAGAATCAAATGATTCAATGAGTCTTGAGTTATGAGACTTAGGTGGATAAGATCCAAATCAAAGGAGTGAATAAAAGGATTCAATGAATCTTGAGTCACGAGACTTGGGTGGAAAGGCTCCAAGTCAAGGGAAATAATTGAAAGATTTGAGAGGTCCTAAAGTACGAGACTTAGGTGGATGAGATCTAAGTCAAAGGATGTGTTATTAGATAAGTCTTTGATGCGGTCAAAAGACCTATGTGATGTTAGAGGAGGATTTTTGAGGTGGATAGTATGTTGAGATTCTTATTCATCTGTGAGTGGAAGAGTGTGAGGAAAGAAACATTGACCTCTAGATGTATATCCAAGGTTCCTTATAGGCCGTAGAGAGAAAATATTCAATGTTACTCCTTTGAGGCTATGAATTAATTTATTTGATGAAAAATTTTCAATTAAAGCATGAACAGTTTGTATAAGGATATTCCTAGGTATACACACCTCATAGAGTGCATGCATGTAGATGTCTTGATAGGTAGGAATAATCATTGATGAGATGCATGTAAGATTGATCATGTGAGGTATAATGGACACAAAAGGATACATTGTTACAAGTGTTAGAGCTTATTGTGGTTTTGTTTCGACAAAAAGAATAGAGATGTCAGGAATAGGAGCCAAAAGTGGAAGGATAGAATCAATATCAATGGTGTTTGATGGTGGACCCTCTTTTGTAGTGTCTACAATTATATCAAGGGTTGAAAGGGAGTCTTGAAGTAAGGTCAAGCTCTCGTTTAGAAGGTTATTTTCTGAAACAAGTTTAATTTTTGTTTGGATGAATGAAAGAAAATTTATAGAAGAAAGAGTTTGGTTTTGAGGGAGAGATACTTGACCTTTTTCATGATCTCATTAAATGTCAAAATGTACAAAATTTTGGATAATGTTTAACTCATATTGAAAAGTTGTGGAAGTTTTCATGTCATTGGTTGCAAGATCTTTGTCATCATGCTCTACAAATATGCCCCTGTTGTTAAGTAAATGTTGGACATAATGATGGATAATTGAACAATGATCAGTAGAATGGTCTTCAATGTGGTGGTATTCATAATAGTCTGATGCATTATAACACTTAGGCTTGAGTTCCCCATTATAAAATGGTCTTATTATTGGATACTTCATCATTGTAGCCTTTACTAGTTGATGAAAGACACTAGAGAGGCTTTCTCCGAGAGGTGTAAACTTACATTTAAATTTTTGCAGAGTAGTGCCTTTTCTAGGTTATATGAGTGGATTTTTTATTAATTTATCGTGATGAGTGATAATGCTGCTATTATGCCCAATAAATTTGGAATGAGACTTGTTTAAGCCTTTAGAAATGAGGCCTTTTTCTATGTGAGTCAAGGTGACGTCCAAGTCAAGGTTGAAATATAAATGTTTGATGAACTTATTCGATAGGTATGTGAATGTGGTGATAGATCCCTTTGGAAGGTGTAATAACTAGTCCAAAGATTGCCCTCTTAGAATTAAAGGAAAAAGGCACAAGAGAAAGATATTGTTAAATACCACTTCGTGGCATGCAATGAACAATTATTTTATATGCTCTTTTGGATTGGTTTTGCCCTTGTATTTTTTGAATTGGGGTGTCTCAAAATATTTTGGATTGGGTGTTCATAAGATGTCCATGTCAAATGGGTAAGAACACAATTCATAAAAGTTAAATTGTTTGCGTTGTTTTTGCATACCCAAAATAGTGTCCTTGATCATTTTCCATTCCTAAGAAAATGATGAATTGTGTGAATCCACCATTGTAATAAAAAAAGAGAAAGAATGAAAAAACGTGTGATTGAAAAATCAACCCTTAGAAAAGTGAATGCTAATATGGAAGAGGGGAAAATATGAAAATGTTTGACCTTAGAAAAATGAGTGCTAAGAGGGAGGAGACAAAAATGAGTTACTTGATTGCTCGACTCTTAACAAAATGATAGTTAATAGAAAAGGGACTAAAAGGAGTTAGATGTGATCTACTCTATAAAAAAAATGGATGTTAAGGGATAAGAGACTTGACAAGGTGAAGGCGATCAACTCTTAATAAAATGAGTGATAAAAGTGACAAAAATATGCAAAAAGGTTGACTTCTAACAAGATGAGTGTTAAGAGGAACAAAAAGGGTGTGAAAGGATAACTATTAATAAGATGAGTGTTAAGAGGAATGAAAAAGGGTGTGAAAGGTTAAATGTTCTCCACACTTAATAAAAAATATTTTCAAGGGAGAAGAGACTTAATAAGGTGAATGTAATCAAATCTTAACAAAATAAGTGATAAGAGTGACGGAAAGATGTGAAAAGGCTAGCTCATAACAAGATGAGTGTTAAGAGGAATGAAAAGGATGTGACTTCACAATACTTAACAAAATAAGTGATGTTAAGGTGGAAGAATGGATTGAAATGTTATTTTAGAGGAATCTTAGCAAAATGAGTGCTAAGATAGATGAAGAGGTTTGAAAGGCTTCGCGACCATTTACAAAGTGAATGTAAAGAGGGAAGAGATGAAAAATTTAGTTTTCTCAACTTGTGACAAAATGAGTGCTACAAGAGGGGACTTAGAGACACGATGAAAGATTCTCAACTATTAACAAAAGTATTTTTAAGAAGGAAGAGACTTAGAAAGACGACGAGTTTGCTAAGATTTTAACAAAATGGGTGTTAAAAGAGGATGCTTAGGAAGACTACGAGGATGCTAAATCTTAACAAAAGTGTGTTAAAAGAGGAGACACAAAAAATAAATGGGAGCACTTAAGTAACAACAAAGTGAATGTTGAAACAAAAAGTGAAGAAATGATGATGAAAAGGTCCACATCTCATGAAAGTGATGATAAGAGACGAAGATAATATGATTGATTAAGGTCCTCAAGTTAGAAAAAATGAATGTTTTAAAAGAGAGTAATGAAGGAATGTGGAAATGTTGAGAATGCAACAAAGTGAATGGGAATTATGATGAGGTAAGATGATGGGAGAGATATATTGAAGATGTTAACGATTAAACAAAGTGAATGTGAAATGTGATGACATAAGATGATGGGAGAGAGATATTGAAGATGTCAACAGTTCAACAAATTGAATGTGAAATGTGAAAAAGTAAGATTATGGAAAGCTTAAAGTTCAAAAAAGGCAAGTGCCAAACTTCAATACTTATGAAAATAAAATGTCAAGGTGATCACAAGTGTGATTTACCGTGATAAAGCGAGTATCAAAATGTCAAGACTTAGCTGAAAAAGGATGAAAGGGATCAAGTTTGGATGTGGATGTAAAAAACCCAAGACTTAGACTCATTTGCAAAGTGACAAGGTGGATGAGAGAGAAAATTTGAATGACAATATTAAAACACAAGTGTGTAACATACAAGAAAAGGAAAAATTGTGTTTGTGAAAGTTGGCCTCTAACTTATATTGGCTTGGACAAGGTGTGGCTTCCTAGGTGGTTCTATCAACTAGGTGTTGTTCATATACCCAAGTAAGCGTAGTGATATTACTACCCGTCGAATTTACTTTACCCCCTTTGAAACAATGAGAAAAAATATTTATCAAATGAATCACACTATGGTTTCCACTACTATATATCCGTGACTCTAATCTCACAAGGTGTACTATATAGTTGGGACAAAAGATACTTGTTTTGTCAACCTATTACCTCAATTTTCTAACTACTTAAGGGTTCATGTGGTACTCCTAAAATGAGTGTTATGGCTTAAGCCAAAGCACTTCTCATAGTTATAGAAGTTGGGAAATATTATTATCAACCACACATGTAAAAACAATGTGAATGGTTCATTTTTATCTTAATTAAAGAGATTCCTTGCACATAAAGAATTAGTAGTTTTCTTAGCTCACAATCGAGGCAATCTGCATGTTAGGAAAACTATGGTTAGTGCTTCACTTTATGTTTTATATTTAATTATGGTAAATATACATGAAGGTTAGTAAGTTAGTAAATGTAAAAATGGTTGTTTATGATTTGTTACATAAACAACTATGATTTTTTTAATTTACTATTTGTGAGGAGTGGTTGAAATCATCCGTATGGTTTCAACACAAAGAAAACATTTTTGTTACTCCTATTTTGGAGTTAAAGATTCCTATATATATGGAGCTTATTTTTAATCAATATAAGTAGATTTTAATATAATATCATTAAATATGTTATTCTTGTGTTGCCTTGCATCTAGAAAACTTGTATGATCTTAGTATTTGGTATCAGAGCAACCTTTTGAGGAGATACTGGAAGTAATTGTCATGCACATGAATCAACGACGACCCAATCAGTCAATCGTCAATGATAAAATACCATTGCCATCAACCCAGTGAAATCACCGATGAATGAGGGAATCTAATGAGTTCTTATTTTTTATTGGATTTGGTATCTTTGTTAATCAATGGACACCTTTCACACATGTAAAGTAAAGATTTAAATGCAATTGGTGAATAAGAATCTGTGGCAAATAGTTAATGGAAAGGAGAAAGATCCTATTGATTCTAGCAAGTTGTTAGAATGAGAAACTAGAGATGATAAGGACAAAGCTATTAAAAGACTTGCAATGTCTGATTCTGAGCTTCATCATGTAGATCTTGAAAATCCATCTAGGGAAATTTGGGAGATTTTAAATAAAACCTTTGGTGGTAAAGTTGTAAATGAAAAATTATCTTTAAAATTGCAATTATTCAAATTCAAGATGAATGATGGTGTAAGTATGTCCAGTCATATAAATGAAATGAGGCATCTTATGAGACAACTGGTAGATGTGGAAGAAGAAGTTGAAAAAGAAGATGAAAAAGCTATCTTTTTGAATAAATTGCCTCCAAAATACAATAATTTTGTATTTATCCTTGGTCAAATTCCTATGCCTTCTTTAGATGACATGATATATTCTCTTCTAGCCAAAGAAAAAAAACCCATAGAAGTTGTAGATTAAGAGAACACTTTGTACATTAAAAATACGCATGAAAATTCCTCCTAAAGTGAAGGAGAGATTGAGTGTTATTACTATAAGAAAAGGGACATACTTCTACATATTGTAGAATCTGGGCTAAAGATGTACTTAGTGGAAAGCTCAAAGATGAAGCCAACATAGTCACAGATCAGGACTCAGTTGAAGAGGAAGAACCCATACAAGAAGAATGTGGGTATAATTATGATGATTTCTTGTTCTAAATAACCTTACACCAGAGGTTGGAAGCATCAGAGGTAGAAGGTCAATCAATGACCTCTTGTCAGTCACCTACAATGGGGCCACATAAAAGGTTGGGTAAAATATTTTACTGTGTGTTTACTTTCTGTTGTGTGTGGTATGTTTTTCCACTATGTTTTCAGAGTACTTGTTTTAGTATGAGTTATAGTGTTCAATGTTGTTAAGATATGCTAGTTTTCATATGTCATCTCCTAATAGAATATGTGATGAGAGATGATGGATACACTTGGAACATCTTGATGTGGTTATTGATAAACCAATAAAAACCCATTACTTGTGGTTTGTGGTAAACCACTGGAAAACCACAATACTCTTGGTTTTTAGTCAGCTTAAAGAAAACCATTTTTTCCTTGATTTTTGATTAGCCAATTTAAAATCACCTTACTCTTGGTTTCTAGTTATCCAAAAGAAAACCATTTTGTCTTGGTTTTTGATTAACCAATTGAAAATAAACCAAATCACAAAAATAGGTGCATGTACAGGTTTGATGTTTTCCCCATGTTCACATTAAGGGGGGGAATATTAGGAAAACTATGGTTAGTGCTTCACATTATGTTATATATTTACTTATGGTATACAAATGTAAAGGTTAATAAGTTAGTAAATGTAGAAACGGTAGTTTATGGTTTGTTACATAAAAAACTATGATTTTTTTATTTTACTATTTTTGAGAAGTGTTTGAAACCATCTGTATGGTTTCAAGATAAAGACAAAATATTTTCTACTCCTATTTTGGATTTAAAGCTTCCTATATACATGGAACTTATTTTCACTTAATAAAATGATATTTTAAGAGAAGATCATTAAAATTTTTATTCTCGTGTTGCTCTGTATCTGGAAAACTCATATGATCTTATTATTGTAGTTAGTAGTTTTGATGTGGCCTTCGTAATACATTCCTATAAACAAGTGTTAGTAGTTTTCCTAAGGTGAACAAAGAGAAAACCAGGAAAAACAATAAATTCACATTTTTGATTCTCAAGATCACTTGTAACAAGTGTGAGAGAAGATCATATGCATGAAGTGTTGTGACTAACTTCACAAAAATGAAAAATGATAACCAAAAATGTAAGCAAAATGCCTCCAAAAAGTGTTAGTTTACGCTGAAAAAACAATTAAACGTTGAAAAAACAATTAATCATTGAAAAAATGGCTAAAAAGTGATAGAATTGGACAAAAACATCTAATAACCCTACACAAAAAATTTACACAATTAGTCTAATTGAAGAAATGGACAAAAAAGTTACTTAAAAGGGTCCTAATTTAAGTTAAAATACCTGATATAAATAAAATAATTAATTATTTTTAAAACAAACTAATTAATTAATTAAAAAAACTAACTAAATTAATTAATTAACATAAATCTACGTAAATTAGTTTTAAAAACAATAATAAGAAGGCATATTTTAAATACAATATCTAAAGTTAAACCTAAGTTAAACTTAAAGAAATTAAATAAAAAACCTAAGCCTAAATTAAAACTTATGTTTGACCAAAAAAAAATGTAAACCTAATAAACTACTGTATAAACCAAAAAAATTAAAGTTTATTGTTATACTATGCAAATTTTTGTGTTTGGCTGGCTTATGTTGTGTAGGAAGCAGAGGTGAGATGGCAACACGATGGCGATGGATAGGGAGAGTGGCGATGCATAAGATGGAGGGATCATAGGTTTGAATGAAGGTAAGGCAGTTGTGGATGCAATGACAGATCATACTATGGGAGATGAGATATTTGGAGTGTGGAGGACGTCGGTGAAGGGGACAGTAGTGGGAACAACTCAAAGGTAGATCAGTGGTTGAGAAAGTGGTGGAGGGTGGTTTGGGTTTGTGTTTAATGGTGGTAGGGTGGTCTGTAAGGAGATAGAGCAGAACTCAGTGCTTGGGTGGCCGAGCTTGGGGTAGGAGGAAAAAGGGAGTCCAAGATGATTGGTGGGTGAGCTAGGGCTCAAAAAGGATAAGGTCTAGGATCAAGTAGGCAGGTGGGATGAACACAGAGGGATGGATAGATAAGGGAGTCAGGGTATAGGGAGCCAACTCGTAGGGAGTGAGGGATGTGAGAGGGCGAGATAGGTAGGTCACTCTGAGAGCAGGGTGAGTAGTGAAAAATAGGTAGATAGGGGAGTCAGTGTATAGGGAGCTATCTCATAGGGAGTGACGAATGTGAGAAGGTGAGATGGGTAGCTCACTTGATGAGTGGGGTGAGTAGTGAGGAATGGGGTGGGTAGAGAGGGCTTGGGTAGTTTAGAAATGTGAAGGGATCCAACTTGGCCGAGCTCGGGGTTGAGCTAGGTAGGGGGATTAGGAGATAGTGAGGACAAGGTAGTTAAGAGTTAGCTTGGGTTTTAGTCAATTTTTTTTGTTTCTAATTTTTATAATTTGTGTTTGTTTTGGAGGTAAAAATCAAGATTTTTAGCATGTTGGAAGAGGAATTTAGTAGCTATCTAAACTTAACTGCAACCAAATCTACCTCTAAATTTAGAGGAAAAACACATGATTACAATTTTTTTCTCTATTATAAATTTTATTTCTACTTCGAGAAAATACCTACAAGTAACTATTCAACAAGTCATAAAAAATGGTAAAATAACAAATATTTTTTTTAAATCAGATTTTCCCCCTCTCAATTTCTTCCAAAATGCAGCAAAACACGTGCAAAAATACAAAACATATCAAACAATAAAGACAAATACCAACACACATACAAATAGAATATATTAAAAAAATAATGAAGAATTGATTTACACAATAAAATATGAAATCAAGAGGAAGATAGAGTGTGGGAGTCCCATCGGGCATGTCAAAATGTCAACAATGAAAAAATCACATAACGAAAGATAAAAAACAACTTGCAAACCTTCCTGTAGATCTTCCTTGCAAACCTCATTAATATTGTAGAAGATTTAAGCTTATGAAACCTTGTATGTAATTAATTGTGGGCACTCTTGAATGACCTCCAAATAGGGATGCAAATTTCTATGAACACAAATAGAAAATTTTCTAATATAGAGATATTGGATATCAAAATTGACAGAGTAATTGTGCTATAAATCCAAGAGGATTTGTAAAGGGATATACATGATATTTTATAGAGGATATGTAATGGTTAGAAGTGGTTGCATTTGGTTGAGTGCACATGCTAAAAATGACAGTTCAGGGAGGTTGAATAGTTTGAATGAATTAATTCCCATTTGAGGGGTAGTAATTATTTGGTTACAGAAGTTGCATCTGAAAATATGGTTATACGTGTAATTCAATTATCTCCACTTTTCTAGGATTCTAGAAGTGCAGTTGAATAGACTGGTGAAGTGGAGTCCGAGTGGTAGTTGAATAGGAAAATAGGTGTACTTTCCTGATTAGATAACTAAACTAATTAGCTATAATGTGCAAACTTAATATTTAATCATTTATTTAATAAATGATAATTAAGCTAGCTAAAGGTGTACTAAAGATTAATTTAATTAATCCAAAGAGGTGTACTATGCATGATTAATCAATTTAATCAATCAATCATAAGAGGATGAACAACATGATGTACTGGGATAATAATGTGAACGAGTGAGTGATTTTGGGGTGCCTACAATATGTGAAAGTACAAGTTAAAGTTGGAAGATATTAAGTCAACTTATTATTTTTGAATTTGATTTATCAAATTTTATGTTGGATTTGGGTCTTGCAAGTAGGGAAATAACTCTATGTGAAATTAGGTAAATTGATATTGTATGGAGGACAACATTAGTAATAAATAACATACAACCACATAGGAAATGACTTTCCTAGATGATTTTTACCTATGCATATTTTCTCTTGATTTTTTTTTCTAGCACTATGATATTATATGTATTTATCTCTAGTGTTATCAAAATTTTAAAATTGCATCTTTATAATAGAATAATGGTTCTTATTCTTCAAAACTATAGCTTTTTCTTGAACACCTAAATAAGGGGCTAGTCTTATTAGGTTGGATTAATCTCACTGACACATATGTGAGGTGATAATTCCTACACTATGTACTTATAATCCAAAGAGGTATCAAACCTTAGTTAGTCCTTGGTTCTAATGAGTTTATGTTATTATGTAATAAAAATTTATTTCTAAGATCTTATTGAGGCCTCAAGAACTTGGAAATAATCCTTAGGGTAGAAGGCAACATATGATAATGACCTAGGATAACCATGATCAATGCATTTAGAATAGGTAGCTTTTTGAAATAATTAAATGATTTGTTTTTAAATAGTATTACATCTCTTAGGATTATTGTTATGATCCCCTATGTAGCCTGAAGATGTAAGAGAATAGGTTTTCAAATGGATGGGATGATTTCACTTTTATATTTGACATGTGTGAAAGGATTTTATCCTCAGTTGAACCTAAGAAAACTAATCTATCTTGTGAATTTGAAAAATTGACAGCTACATGATTCAAGGACAAATATCTTGTCTTAGAAAAAAATTGTCGACTGATTTTGAGCTTGAAAGGTGATTTTATCCTAGGAAAGTTCAAATTCTATTGCAAAAGTTAGAAAAGGTGGACATTAGTCTAAATACTTTTTTATGTATATAGTAAATAGATTCTTGATGGGTCAAAGATCAATAAAACATGTGAGCTAGTGTATATGGAGTGCTAAATTGATAAATATGCATGTAAGAATAAGTCAATTAAGTACACAAATTATAATGGAATGAAGTAAATGTAAAGAATAATTACCAATTATGATTGGTAAAAACCTAGGGAAGTATTTTTTCCACCATTTTAATCTAGTAATTGATAGTTTATTGATTACACTAAATTTAATATAAGAAAACCTCCCAAAAGGACAAGGTATGTGGGAGAATAAAATATGTATGCTCTTTTTTTCTCTATACATGTGAACCTGCATGCCACATGGAAAAACATGTAATTATGCTCAATCAAGATGATTATAAAATTATTAAACTAAAATAAACTAAAACTAAAACATGAAATGTGTTCAACTATATTCCTCAAATGTAAAATGTAAGGGTTGAAAATGGAATATGTAATTAAATAATAAAAAATGACCCTACCATACACCATTATAGGAATTAAATATTTTATGAAATCCTACTATATAAATAATCCTTCTATGTGAGTAAACTTATTTGTATTTGAGCTTACCATGGTGCCGGTGTATGTTCATTTTAGCCTACCATATAGCTAAAATATATGTATTTGAGCCTTCCACATAGCCAATCTATGTAAATGTGACATTGTCACAAAAAATATTTATTTGTGATCTTGATATAATAACAATAATATTAGTTTTTGTGTCATAAATTTTTTTTTAAAAATATTTGTAATGTATTCAGAGTTACCATGTGAATTTCATCATTTTTAAAATCTAAAACACTATAATATTTATAATGTAAATGGATTTTTTAGAAAAATACTACAATGTCCCCCCTTTAGTCAAGGAATGTTGCAAAAGATAACTTATCTCAAAAGAGAATGTCTTATTCATATAAATCATATAAACAACAACATCAATGATATAAACCATATTTAGTGTATCAAATAACATGTTAAATATTGGTTTCACAAGATATTAAAACTTAGAAGCAAGTATTATGGATCATCAAAAGAGTGAAACATGTTATGTGAGTGTTCTAGTAATTTATTTAGATAACATAGTCGTGATATGATAAAAAATTCATAAATTAATGGATAATGGATTCATGGTTAGATATGACATGACATGATGGAGCAAAACATGAGACACCCATCATAAAGAGACATAA
Organism: Taxus chinensis; assembly: GCA_019776745.2. Classification (NCBI taxonomy): domain Eukaryota; kingdom Viridiplantae; phylum Streptophyta; class Pinopsida; order Cupressales; family Taxaceae; genus Taxus; species Taxus chinensis. The sequence continues at coordinate 455,237,121 of CM034154.1, read as the reverse complement.
TTGACACGAAATGATTGAACTAACTAGTTTTAGTAGTTTTATTTGTTTTCTTATGTGTGTAATAATAAAAATTTAATGAGTAATGATATATTACATATATAAGGAGAAATGATATAACCCTAAAAGTATAAATTGCAATAGAGATAGAGCGGTTGTGTAAGAACTAGTGAAATAAATAATGTATGATAAAAATTATAGAATAAAAAAATTTAAATAACTGACTACCATAAAGCCATATTGTAATAATTAATGTGCCATGAGTAATGTATAATAAGAAATTATATGATCGTAATGTGTAACAAATAAGGGACCTAAAGCCAAAATTTAACACAAAGTTCCATGATAAATTTGTAATAAGAAATGATCTATAGTCATTGTGTTAGAATTAAATGTGTAATAATCAATTGAACAAGACATAAATGTAATATAAATTAACCAAATAATGTTCTAAGTGTGTCAATAATCCATATGTTATGAAGAATGAGTATAATACACAATGGTTATAGAAATATATGTCATAATCATACTATATAATAAAAATGTCCAACATTTTTCTTTGAGTTCCCTATCTGGGCCAACCTTCTGGGATTACCCTTGAATTTTTGGGATCCGGAAGTCCTTATTAGCATTGCTAAAAGCCTAGGAAAACCAATAACTTTAGATCTGGTCACCAAGGCTAAATCTATATTAACCCATGCCATATTCTGTGTCAATATGGGTCAAGATGATCCCTTAGAAAGTAATATCAAACTCTTGACTTCCACAGGAGTTTGGTTGCAGAGATTTGATTATGACCCATCCCCCTTTGCTTGTAGAAAATGTAAACTAGTGGGTCATGATCACATGAATTGTTCTCTTCATAAGAAAGAAATGATCCCATTGTCGGTCAACAAAAGATAAATAATAAGGAGGAAAAGGAATGAAGGATGATTGAAAAAAATGGAAAATTTGTTAAGACAAAGGATCCTCTTAACCTCCAGATGGAGGTCAAAGAAACGAATCCCTCAACTCAGCATCATACCCCCTGTAAGGAAATGGTGGTCTTTAGTTTCCTCGAAGCCAATAAATTTGAAACTGAAGATGAGAATGAGAATGAAAATTTGGACACTAAGGAGAGGATTCTTGATTCAGGGGTAGATGCCAGACAAGTTTTGGAAATTCTCACTCTGGTTCTGTAAGTGGCCTATGGAACATCATTAGATGAAGTTTCTTCCATTGGTTAGAGCTCCTTCGGTCAGAGACAAGAAGAACTACCGGTTTCTAATGGCTTCAAAAATTTTACAGAATTTGTTGTTGATACTTATGAATTAGTGGTTTCTCCCAAGACCCCAGTTAGTAAATCCAAACCAGTCATGTGAAGCACCTCCAGAGCTGATGTTGGTAAGGACTCAAATCCTTTGGGTAGGAAAAGTAATAAGGAATTAAGGGAGACTAACTCCAGGAGGGAAGTAGAAGCTGGAATTTAGGGTACTCTGGGGAATTTGCTTCTTCGTAATAAGAAATGTTAAATGATCCTCCTCTTTGGGAATATTAGGGGTTTGAATAATCCCAGTAAACACATAATTGCTAAGGATCTTAGAGTTAAAGTTAAACTAGATATTTTCATGCTTCAAGAAACCAAAATGAACCTGGATAGATTTAAAGAGGTGGGGAGACAAATTTGGAAATATATTCACTCGGAAGGTTGTAGCTCCTCTGGGGCATTAGGAGGTGTTGTCACTATGTGGAATCCTAGTTTAGTGCATGGATTTTTTATCCTTTCCACCCATGGTCATGTGGTTATGAATTTCACGGAAATCATCTCGAAAAAATCCTTGTATGTTTCTAACATTTATGCTCCCAATAAACTCAGTGAAAGACAAAATTTCTAGAAGGATCTCTCTAGCTTTAGACAATTGTTTAATGATAAAGATTAGATAGTTGGAGGAGACCTTAATACCCCACTTTCCCCTAGTGAAAAGAGATGGGGTTCGATCTCTTTCTGAAAGTATGGAAGATCTAGTTGACTTCCTAGCCAGTAATAGTCTGTTTGACTTAGGTTTGGAAAGATCTAAGTTTACTTGGGTAAACAGAAGGAAAAGATCTAAGCTCATTCAGATAATATTGGAAAGATTTTTGGTAAGCCATATTTGTATGATCAATCAACTTTATTCTCTAAAAACTCTCCCAAGAATTGGCTCAGATCATAATCCCATTCTCCTTGATTTGGGAATGAATCATTTTTAAAAAGCTAGGCCCTTCAGATTTGAAAAGATGTGGTTCAAACACCTAGATATTTACAACAAGATTCCTGAATGGTGGGATATATAGGTTTTTGGGGTTGCTAGCTTTAGATTGTGTTTTAAACTGAAACACATCAAAATTAATCTTAAAAGATAGAACAAGGAGACTTTTGGAAATATTTATCAGGAAAAAATTAGAATTGCTGAAGAACTCAGAAATATTGAGGAACTTATGGAGAATGTTGATCTTAATATAGTTCTCAAGGATCAAGAAAAAAAACTACTGGTTGATTACCATGGAATTCTAGCTGAACAAGAGTTGTATTGGAGATAAAAATCTAGGGTTAAATGGCTTAATGATGGGGATATGGATACAAAATTCTTCCATTTCTTTACTACTTCTAAATCCAATATCCTTCAAATTAATGAAATAATAGGTGAAAATGGGGAGTCATTCATGGATAGTAGGGACATCAATGCCTCTATAATTAATTACTTCAAGGAGTAATTCAAACAGGGGCAGAGGTAGGAGGAGTTGGTTTAGAACAAAGTATTGGATGTTTTTAAGAAAGTAATCACTCCCCTTGAGAATAGAGATAATTTAAGGAACCCCTCGAAGGAGGAAATACATTTTGTGATCTTTGATATAGAACTTGATAAATCTCCAAGGCTAGATGGCTTCCCTTCCTTTTTCTTTCAAAAACTCTAGGAGGTGATTAAACACGAGGTCATTGAAATGGTCCAAGATTTTTTTAACAATGGCCATCTCTTAAGGAAAATGAATAATAATTTTATTGTCCTAGTGCCGAAAATTGTTGGTGCCAAGAAGGTTAAGGATTTTAGAACTATAAGTCTATGCAACACCAGTTATAAAATTTTGACTAAAATCATAACTGGGAGGATTCAAATTGTTCTTCCCAACTTCATCTCTGGGAATCAGGGGGCTTTTTTTCCTTGTAGACAAATTATTTATAGCATTATTGTGATTTAAGAATCCATCCACTCCATTAAAATCTCTGGTATATCAGATATGTTTCTTAAGTTGGATATGCATAAAGCCTTTGATAGGATAAATTGGTCTTTCCTCGAGGCCATCCTACTAAAGGTGGGTTTTGATAACTTTTTGGTTAATATGATTATGACATACATTTCTATAGCCAGTTTCTTAGTTTTTGTCAATGGTAAATTAGAAGGTTTATTCCAAGCTGGTAGAGGGATGAGACAAGGTGATCCTCTCTCACCTTTCCTCTATGTCATAATGGTTGAATCCTTGAATATAATTTGTCAACATGCCATGGCTTCCAACCGCATCCAAGGAGTAAAAATATCAAATGGTCTTCCCTCTATCTATCTCAATTAGTTTTTAGATGATAATTTTATGATGGGTAAGGCCTCTATCCATGAGGCCTCAAATTTCAAGGAGTTTCTTATGATTATGAACAAGCCTCTAGAAAGATGGTTAACTTCTATAAAAATGTTTTATTTTTCATAAATGTGGAAAATCATGTTCAAGCTATTAGCTCACATCTTGGGTTACAGAATCAAACATTTTCTAGATTCTTATCTGGGTATGCCCTTGATCCTTAAGAATCCTGACCTCATGATTTGGAATGCTCTGTTGGATAGAGTTAATAATAAACTCTTGTCTTAGAGGGACTCTTGATCTCTCAAGATGGTAAGATTCAACTACTCCAAATCTCCCTTCAAGGAATTCCCATTTATGTGATGTCCCTTTTCTTACTCCCTATTAAAATTAAGGAAGACTTAGAGAAAATAAAAAAGAAGTTCCTCTGGATGGGATCTGGTGAGAAGTTCAAATTTCCTCTTGCAACCTAGGATAAAGTTACTAAACCTAAGCTATGTGGTGGATTGGGGCTAAAAACATTTTTGTTATGTATAAGGCCTTAATAGCCAAGGTTGGCTGGAGGATTTCCAGAGAGGAAGGTCTTTGGGTGAAAATCATAAAGATGAAATATTTGTAGAATATAGGCAGAATGGAATCCTTTTTAACCAAAAAAACCTCCCTAGAGGGTCTTTTTTCTGGAATTCCTTTGTGGTCTCTAAAGAAATATTATCAAAAGGTGTGATTTAGGAAAATGGCAAGGGCATTAGAATCAAATTTTGGTTTGATAATTGGCTTGGGGATTCCCCCTTAGATAACCTAGATTTTTGGAAAGATGTTGCTTAATACTACAAGGAATCTAGCAAATTTTTGATTTTTGACTTTTGGATCCAAGAATATTCTATCATATGGGAGACCATTGAGCCTCCAGATTGTGATGGTGACATCTAACCTTTCCGGGTTCTCAACAATCAACTTAAGGCTTTCCACATCCCCATGTTCCAAACCAAGGAGGACTCCAATGGAAAGAAGAATAATATGGAAATTTCATGGTTAAATCTACCTACATGTCAAATTTCAAGAATTCTTTGCTTAAGGACTATTGGGGGAAATTGTGGGTGAAATATCTCATCCCTAAGATTAATATATTTTTCTAGTGGGCTGCCCAAAATAAAATCTTGACTGTCGACAATCTTAGGAAAATGGGAATGAAGATTCCCAATAGATTTTCTCTCTATAAGAAAGAGGAGGAAAATTTCAACCATCTCCTCCTTCATTTCTCCTTCTCCCATGTTATCTTTGATGCTATTCTGGACCTGTTCAATATCCCATAGATCTTGCCCTTAACGATTGAAGATTGTTTCTTTTAATGGGAGATCCCTTTTCATTTTCCTATCTTGACCTGGGCCTAGAATATCACCCTTCCCCATATTTTTTGGTTTTTATGGAAAGATAGTAATGATGGTATCTTCTGCAATCAGAAATATTTAAAGGCAAAGTCAAGAAACCTTGCCCGATAGTGAGCAGAAATTTCTTGACAAGTTCACCCTTGGTTGGTGGAATATCATATTCCTAAAAAGAACTCCAAATGGAATAGGCATGGGGGAAATGTTGTAAAGTTAAATTTTTATGGATCCTTAAAAGGGAATTTAGGTCCTACTAGGGGAGGAGGAATTCTAAGGAACAGTTATGGAGATTGGTTATTTTCCTATGTGGATCCTTTAGGCTGCCAAACCAATAACATGGCGGAAGCTAGAGCTCATCTTTGGGGGGTTCTGATAGCAAAAGAAAAAGGCTTCAAGGAAATTCAGATCAAAGGTGACTCTCTCCTCTTAATTAATTCCCTCAATAACCAAGGTTTTATTAATTAGGCCATTAGTAATATCCTCAATGATGTGAAGGAAACTTCAAATTATTTGATAGCATTTATTATAATCATACCCTTCATCAAGGGAACAAATGTGTGGATAAGATGGATAATTATGGAATCAATTGTAATGATTATAAGATATGGTGTAAAGTTGATATATTAACCATAGATGTTAATGAGATCATTAGTAGAGATAGAGGGAACTGATTTTTATAATGTTGGCATGAGCGATCCCTGCGGTGGCAACAACTTACTTAATATCTTGTTTTTCAAGATTTCTGCTAGTGCAAAAGAAGGTATTTTTTTGAATTTTAGTAGAAAACAAAAGAATCTTAGTCTAGTGAATATGGGGGGTGATAGGATTAGAGTTGAACTTGTTAGCCAAAGAATTGAATCTTTTAATCAACCTCTGTGGAACAGGCTTAGGATTGGGGGTTTCAATAATTTCATTGCCAAATTACATGGTCATGATCCCTCCCTGTCTAAGGATTTTGGAAAAGCTTATAAAGAGGATAAGTTTTTTGTGAGAGGGATGGAAATTGAGTTTTCTAAGTGCTCCATCACCCTGGTCATGGACATGAAAATGGATGGGCTTAAAATTTTTAAGGATAGAACCCGTAGAGAACAGGAAATTGAGTTGTTCTTTGTTGGCAAGGAAAGATGTTCTTTCTTTATGGATGGTATTGCCAGGTCATGCATTCCAGGTATTTGGAGAGAGGTGTGCCTTCAAATCATGAAGTACATCACTCTGGAGGGAAAATACAGAAAAATATATTCATACCATTTGACCCTTCTAAACATGTTCCTCCATAAGGTCATGGTGAGCATCCCCTTCTTTCTTTTATGTCTCTGACTAACTCTTTAATGGATTTTTATCAGGAGAAAGTGGAGTTGCCTCTGCACAAAGGGCTCATTCTTCTAATGTATGAAAATGGGAAACCTTCTCTATCCCCTTCCCTAAAAGAGCATGCAGATGAGGATGACCTCACTCTCGCTAATTATCTCACTAAGATGAATTCTAAAAAATGCAAAATTGTGGGGGAGGATTATGGTAAATATATGGGTGAGGATGGTCATGGGGAAGTGATCACTTTGAGAAAATGTGACAGGGATGGTAATTTAAAGGGTTTCAAGGATTTGAGCAGTAAGGTTCAGTACTTAGACAGAGTGCTCCAAGTGATGGAAGAAACCAATTTTGGCCAAAGGAAAACAATGATGGATGTCATCAATACTTTCAAGAAATTTTTCACTGCATAGGTGAAGTCCAGGTAGAAACTTCTGGAGCTAGAGGACTATGTCAAAAAGCTTAGTGACATGCTCGAAAGGATGGAGGAGGGTACCATAAGAAGGAATTTTAACTTGCGCATCAGTATCTCTAAGGATGAGCTAGAGGATTATATTAATGACAAAGGTGATGAGAGTGGTGTGAAAAAAGATAGCCATGATGGTAGCAGTGAGGGATCCCCAAAAAATTAACTTTTAGTTCCAGACTGTTGGAAATTTTTTGGTGAACTTCTGTTGTTTTACTATTTTGGAGAGTGTTTCTCTTTCTCTCTGGTTTCCCCACCTTTCTACTAAGTCTGGTCCTTAATTATAAGAGTTAAGCATGTTTAACTCATTTCTGGGACTTTTTCGTTTCCTTCTTGCTTGTTTTTTTGTTCCTTCTTTTGTAATGGCCCTTGGGAGCCGATCCCTGTTTTTACTGTATCTAATAAAAAATGTTTTTTAAAGAAATGTATGTCATAATAAAAGTAAGAATTTTTCATATGATATTCATTCTTGTCAAAAGATATAGCAAGTAATATGTCTAGGAAATAATAGGGGTAGTAGGCACCTGATGTGAATGAACATAAACTAAACAATTAATGAAATATAATGCATAGAAAATTATCATATATGATAAAATAAAGAATACATCATATAAATGTAGAGATAAAATAAATCACAAATCATCTAATTAGATAAAGCAAACACAATGTAGAGAATATGTGTACAAGAAAAATAGAACATAGAGCATATAATTGCATGGTGCAATTAGAGTAGATACCATCGTAGCTCATACAAGTGTCTACAAAAGTTAGAGTATAAAATATCACCTATCAATTAAAGTCCAGAATTATAAAGTTAGAATTATAAAATCAATATTGTAGAATCCCCCATTATAGGTATTCCCTCAATGTTGTAGGAATCACCTAGGATAAAAATATATAAGAATTCATAATGAGATAAACTTATGAGTAAAGAAATCTCATTATGAAGGGTCCCCAATACACATTCCCATAAGGTATGTCATGTTCATGTGTTATAACTGATTTATTTATTTTAGAGGTTAAATTTCTAATGGTAGTATAAAGTTCTAAATTTTAATGATTGCAAGGCTCAAATATATGTAACAATCAAACATTTCATATGCAGGTCCTAGTTTTATATTTTTCGTTATATTGTATAATATTTTCTATTTTGAAATATGTAGCTAAATATGTAGATATACTAAGTATAATTGGTACTAGTGGCCTTGGGGAATAGGATATAAATGGTATAAAATACAAGTACGTATTGTTCCCTCAACAATCACATTAGACCCATGAAAAATGATTCATCATAAGGAAACCTTCTAGTTTAGAAACAATGAAGAAAATTTAAAATACTTAATAATATTATTAACAATGTGTGAACAATTTGCAATGGGATAGCCCTAAGAATCTAACCAATGATCATGTGAAATTGATAGCATAAACCATGTCATGGAGCACGTGAATAAGTTATTTCTAGTGATAGATAATGATTTCAAAAATATATGATAGATTAATGCATAACCTAATACTTAATACTATAATACTCAATGATGTAATATGAATATAATTTTGGGTCATGGGTAGTCATCGTAACTAAACCTATACATGGAAATGAGATTTTATTAGTGTCTCTTGAGTGTTATGATGACACAGTTGCTTCAAAAATATTTTTCCACACATAGAGATAAAATATTATTTATGCAAAGAGAAGCTTGGTGTTCTATAAGGGAGTGCCATGGGATATGTCAAGGACCAAATATTAGTGTATTATTCTAAAAATAATTTCCCTCAATATGAGCCATTATCCATGGATTAAAATTAATCAAATAAGGTACTCATACGATATACTAAGAATATTTACCCCAGGTTGTTGTGTACATTATTTGATATGGTATACTAAGAATATTCACCACCATTTTTTGTGTAGATAGTTTAATAATATATATAATGCATACGGAAAGGATGGAAAAATACACATTCCATAGATATAAGGGAGTACAAGTAGATAATTTACAACTTAGTTATAAGAGAGTACAAGGAACAAGGTGCCATCCTCTTAGGTCTAACTAGTATTGATAACATCATTCCCCCAAAGTGTTTTTTAATGACCATTAAATCCTTGTATTATGTATATGATACCTATGAGATATCTTGTAATATAAGTGATATTTGTAAGAAGTTAAATCATGTAAAGATTGTGGATAGATTTTTTCCTACCAAAATAATTTAAACTAGTTTATAAATCAATGTGTGTGAATGAATATATGCCTAGATGTCTTTTCCCGATTTGAAGGAATATATGACTTATAAAACGTAACAAGTGGTGTGACTAGTGATTTATTTTATGTGATACTAATGATACTATCAACTACATGGGAATTATCGACATAGGTTGGTGGATGAGATACTACATGATTATCTATATGTATTGCATCTACTTCATGGATTTTAATATGATGGGGTAATGGTATAGTAAAAATATCATTCATACATTAGGTTAAGATATTGTCATGTTTTGGAGTATTTGTAAAATAGATATTTTGAAATCATTGTGATTAGGAGTGAAAGTTGTATAGTTATGCAAGTGAATTTCAATTTTTAATAAGGAAATGCTATAAAAATGGGGAAAATGTTGTAGGAATAAGAAAAACATGATGATGTATGCAACTAGTTGGTGTAGTCATGAAATAACACACTTACTAATTACATCATGCCTCTAAATATGTCATTATATACATGATTACTAAGATATAAAACTAGACATTAAAAACAATTATTTTGATTTTACATATCTTTATCCCTTTGTTAAGAGATGTTTTTACCTTTCTAATTAAATTAACAAAGTGAAATAATAAAAATAAGACTGACCTTGGAAGACGCGAGGTTTAACGATACCCAAAGATGATGATTATTGATGCTTGATGTTGATATAAGTTGTGCTTTGTCTAACAGTGTGTACAAGCTCATGTCTTGCAAAGAAACCTATGCTTAAAGACACTAAACAAGATGGTTTAGATAGATAGGAGAGATGCTCGGCAAAGGCCTGATTCTGAGAATCCAAAGGGAATCCTCAAAGGATGTCATCTCACTTTGTAAAAAATCAAGTGAATTGTAAGGAATAAGAAATAAATAATAAATTGGTATAAGGAAGATGGATATAATAATAGTGTGAAATATGACTAGAAATCAAGATTTAATGGTATGTCATGTGTTGCTTCGAGTGTGGCCCAAGCAAGCGTGGATGAAATTCGTATGCACTCAAAATAATCATACCATAAGTATTCAAATTCTTGGTGGATGTTCCATAGGAATTCAAATATGTCTTAAAGTTCTTCCATAGGAGAGTTGTTGATGGCGAAAAGTGTTTTGTTGCAGAGAAGATCACACTGTTCCCAAAAGAAAGGGTGTCGAACTATCAGAAGGCTATAAATGCTAGTAATTTCATGTGATTGACCACCAATTGTCATATAACAGTAATTCATTCTTAACAACATGTTAGAAGCAAAAGGAATGGCATAATAGATATGATGAATTTGATAAAAAATCATAATGATTGACAAAGGGGTAAAATTGATAGGAATCGCTAGCGATTAGGTCAATCACAAGTGACTTAGGTAGATTTTGATAAATGATTAAAAATGAATGTTTGATGTTTCAGATTAATTCTTCAGACTGATTAATGACTGAATATGGTTGATAAGAGATAAATGAAGATTGTAAAAATACCTTGGACCGAGATGAAGCTAAAATATTCTTGAAACATTGCTTAAAGATAACCTGATGATAATTGATGTAGTATGCAAGCTGAATGGTGCAAGAGCTGATCATACGAGCTCTAAGATACCTTAAAAAATGGTTGAATATGGTTCATAATGATGCTTGATAATAACTTTGATGTCCAGGTGATAAATGGTGATGTGCAGGATGCTGGAAGACAATATTGAAAGAAAAAGATCGAGATTCACAATTGAGGGATCTCGAAGGAAGAATGGAAAACTTGTATGTATACTCACTGGTGATCTATGTTTTTAGTGATTTAGGATAGAAAAGTGGTTAAAACCACTTTCAAATGATTTTTTTTTTTTGTATTCAGGTAGATGGTTTTCTAAGTTGTTGGGGATGAGGTATAATGGTCAAGGGAGTTATGAAATGGTTAAGATGTGTTGTGTTTTTATTTAAAGGTGGTTTTATATGGTTAGGATAGGATTTTGATAGTTGTAAGAATAATATTTACATGATATAAATATGAAAAAGGGATTATGACTTAGGATAATGGTTTTTTGTATATGTAAATGATGATTTGAAGGGTACAAATTTTAGGTGTCTACACCCTCTTGATACTCTTGACATTTACTCTTCTCAAATGGTCACTTTACTTTTGGACATTGAAAAAAACATGAACCAACTCTGTATTTTTTGTTATAACCTTTGAGCATCTCGAACAATACCACACATTAGGGACAATATTTCCCATATGCTATTGTTCCCTTTGGGAGCTTGTATCATTTTACCTCTCTTTTTCAAATTTGAATTCCCACATCATTTGATATCTTTTCTAAAGTCTCTTTTTACAATTTGGGTTAGAATTTTGGTTTTTAATGGTGAAATTAAAATAAGGCAATCATATATATACATGATTTACTTACTATTTTTAAAAAGGGGGCAATTGGGGTATCAGTTTCTATCTACCATATCCAAGAGCAACACTTAAGGACTACATTTTTGGATGTATTATTCACTGCATATCAGGGTCTATTTTTGAATTCCATCTCACACATTCATCTTGGGGGAAAGTAGTTATAGTATGCTATATTGGTGTGACTGGCACAAGGGAAACCTAGCTTTAAGGGAAACCTAGCTTTAAGGGAAAAAATTCAATCACACACACACACACTATAACTATATAGAGTTTGAAATGGAGTACAAAGATAGATGAAAATCACATTGTGGTGGTCGTTGAGGTCAGTCTGAGTCAAGAAAATGTGGTATTTATTCATCTAATAGTTGTTTGAACAGGTCGATAATATTTTTTTTTGTAGGAACAAGTGTAACCTAAGAACCCTATGGAATATATGCAAAGACAAATAATGAGAGGAAGAAGGTAAGTTCAAAACTTGAAAAGAGTAGAAGTAAAGCACCATCTAGGAAACTAGTGCCCAGATTGAAAAATAGTGCTCGAGGTGGTCCTGTCCCTATTTGGGTGGTTCTATCTAGATAGATTCCATATTCTAGTTTCTTAGAAAAAGATTACACAAATTTATTTCATCCTTTCTAGCGTAGAATCAATCTAGATTTTTCGATACAAGCTAATTCACTCTTATATCCTATCTTACATGCTTTTTTATACTTTGCATTCTATATCTTTCTTATAATTTGCATGCTAGATCTTATTTGTTAACTTATATTCATTTGGTCTTATTCCTATGATAAAGATTTAAATTTATTTAAATCATTTGGTGAACCTAATCCCTTGCATGCTCTTTAATGGATCCATTATTCTCCTAACCCAAAACCTAGTTACATTAGGGTTCATATCTGCATCTTATCTTCATATCAAAACCTAATTATCATCTATCACATATCATAAATCAGATCTATAATTTTTTTTCTAGGGTTTCATGCTTCATTCTACCCTTTGGGCTACTTCGTAGGGCTCCCAATTTTCAAAACAACTTTTGTTTCATATCTCAAGCATATCGACTCTATTCTCAAATTTCTTTGTGGTTATTGTTTTTACATATGTATCAAAAATATCTTTTTTTTTCCCTAATTTTTTGTACAATTTTTAGAAATCCAAAATTAAAATTTTTGGTAATTAATGCATAATTAAAAAATAACACTTTTGATTGCATCCCTCAGAGGTATTTATTTTACATCATTAGATTAAAAAAAGCCTTTTTTTTTTATAAAATTCAATTTTTTTTTAGATATGGTCGTTTCATGCATTTAACAACCGTCATTTTTTTAATAAAAATAACTCTAAATATAAATCTATTTATTTATTTAGCTTGTTTGTGTAAAATTGTTTTGTGGCTTACCATACAATTGATGACAATGCTTCTTTAATGTGCTTTAGTTAATCATGGATCTAGTCAAATAGAACTTTATATTGCTGATTTGAATCCATCTACTCTATGTATCCACGGTTTTGAGAAAACACCTAAAAAATATTAAGATAAATAACTCTAACCATTAATATAGGCCATTGCACTCTAAATGGTCTATGTCATTGTATTCCTGATAATCTCAATCATAATATCCTTCTAGGTCATCCTTGGTTACATACTATGCATGCAACTCTTTCTACCCATTCCCTTACCACTCCTTCTATGGATAGTGCTACAATAGATTCCACATCTTATGTTGCTAATTTTTGTAATATCCCTCTCATACATGATAATGAAGTTACTACTTACATTGCACATCATTCTTCTCCTATGATGGACTACATTGTTATTAGTTTACGTGATAAAATTTTTATTAAAACCCATGATACTCATCCTACTATGTTTCATTCTCACCCACATGATGTTCAATCCCTAATGCATACTGCTACACACTTATCTATAGCTATAAATTTTCCCCATATGATGGTTACTACTTCTACAATACCAAGGGTGTTGGGAGACACTCATATACCCTTCACAATGTCACCTTGACCATGGATTTCATATTTGTTACTTGTCACAACTATAGATTTACTTATACTGATCATATACTTACTGATTTTAATGTTACATCACTCTCTATACCTTCCTCATCACAAGTTAGAACAACGTGTGATTATTTGACAATGATTCATAATTCTCTCACTTTCCAAGGTTTTATGTATAGGGATATTTTTAGTGGAAAATATTCCATTTTTGGAAAATTTGAAAAGGTGAATTTTTTAGAGTAGGTCAGTGTACCGTTCACCTAAAATTTCTAGTATAAATTTTTTTAGGGGTCGGTTTCACCTACCGTTGAAATATACTCATATATAAACCTAGGTAATTTGCCTAGTAGTATACTAGTAACTTACTAAGATACCATCTGAATTACTTGTAAATTACAAGTAGACAAAGTGTGGATCAGAGTCTCAGACTAGTTGTTGTAGACTTGCAATAGGAAAGTTTCACTGACGTGCGAGAAGGAATATTTTCATTTCTAGAAAAGCAAAAATATAGTGTTGTTGACGTACGATAAGAGAAGGTGTTGATGTGCAATCAGAGGGTTGTTGATGCATGACCAAAGGATTTTTGACATTTAACTAGAGGGTTGTTGATGTGAGACCAGAGGTTTATTGACACGTGGCCAGAGGCTTGTTGATGTGTGAATAGAGGGTTGTTGACGTGTGACTGGAGTGTTGTTAATGAGAGACTAGGGGGTTGCAGACGGTCAGAAAAAATCACCATTTTTTTGGTGTTGGGTGACAATAAGGTTTATTGTCACATGACAACAAGGATTGTTTTCGGGCAACAAAAAACCTTTTTTTCACCTGACACCAAAAAAATTACGAGTTCTCCCCCTTAAGAAAATAACAGGAAAAAATTTGAATCTAAAATCCTAGAAAATTAGCCTTTCGATGAAATTGGTTTGAGGTATATTCATCAAGGTTTCCACCTCCAATTCACTAGAGGATTCTTAAAATGAACCATGTTTATGTATGATTTATTTACTATGTCTACACGTCATCTTGTTACATCCATGGGGGAAATCAATTCCACTCTTTCCACATTTATGTCTATGGTCGTTAAGGCTAGTTCAGACAAATTTAATTCTTCTAGTCTTTCCAAACTACACCTGCTGCTTACGATGAGTCTTGTGTCCGTAAACAAGTAAAATTGACAAACTAAAGCAAGATAAAATGACAATAAATAAGACAATTACACCTTCTCCATAATAATCTTGCAAACCTTGAGTAAGATCGTAGAAGTGCTTAGACTTATTTGATCTTGTATATTTTAATTTGTGGATTCTCATGATAAAATATCTAAATTTATTTGCACATGCTACTAGAAGATTTCACAAGGATATGGATGTGAAATTGGTAGAAGTTGGATGCAATTTTCTCAAAGCTCTAAGGACGGGTTTGTCAAGGAAATGGCCTACTTTTATAGATGAGGGTAGAGCCATGAAAGGTGGATAGAATATTGAATAAGCTTTAAGTTAATGATTTTAATCACCTAAGTTGACAAGTAGAATGAATCAAGGAGTAAAAAATTTCAAGGGGAAATATACATTTGGAATAGTAGAAGTTACATCTGAAAATTCAATTTCACGTACAATCCAATTTTCCCGCACTCTTCTTGGAATCTAGAAGTGGAGTTCAAGTTAAGTAGGCAAGTTGATATCTAAGTGCATTTGAATGGAATGAGGAAGTGGCAGTTGACTAGTAAAATAGGTGTATTTTCCTAATTAAGTAACTAATTTAATTATCTATAATGTGTAACATAATTAATTAGACATTTATTTAATAAATGTTAATTAAATTAGATAAAGTGTGCTATGGAATAATTTAATTAATCCAAGGGGTGGATGTGCATGAATAATTAATTGGATTAATCAATCATAAGAGGGTATGAACTAGGAAGTGAACCGGGATAGTACTGGGAACTAGTATGTAATTTTTGGGTGTCTACATTTTTCCCACTTTAAATTTCTATTGCAAATTAATAGTGATTTAAAAACACTAAAAACATACAGAGTAATGAGAAGAAAGCAATGAATCATTTATATTCCACATCGATTAGGATAATAAGAGAATTCCCCATCAATTGGGTGGATTACGTAACAAGGTGGTGGATGACTGTTTGATAGGAAAAAGATAAGGAAGTTGAATAAGGATATGAGGAATTATACTCATAGTATGAGTGCCATTTGGAGAGTGTTAATATAAGAGAAACCTTTATTTTTATTTTAAAAAATAAAATTTTCACCATGATTATTAAGGAATCAAGATGGTTAACCTATATGCACGTAAACAAATACACACACAATAAAGAAAAGAGAAAAAAGAAAACAAGCCCAATATAAATAATAGGTGCAGGCATCAGGGTTATAAAGGAACCAAGATGTTATCACACTACTAGAAATTGGTTCAAGAAGTAAACAACAATAATGCAAGAAAACATCCAAAAAAATACAATCATATATGCCCATAATGTGTGCCACAATGATGATTACGTAGATACAAATTCTCCCAAGCTAGGAATAGGATCAAACTGTAAGAGTAGAGTTTACTTAGAAACTCCTCATGACACTCTTTTTGGACCTATTTTACAAATGATCTAAGAACAATTTCCCCAGGTGAAGTTATATCATGAAGAAAAAATAATTTTGTGACTTTCCCCAAGCAGAGTTAACAATCATACGAAGGGAAGAATGTGATAGTCGTAATATTGGAATGATCACTAGGGTAATAAATAAAAATAAGAATTTATCAATATTGTGTTGAAATGTTGAAAGATTCACTTCAATATTTTGTGATAAGTGAATGTTTGTATGAAATGTTTTATGATTTATATGATTTTTTTGGATTTGTTGAAATATATGTTTTTTTTGGATTTTTGCGAGCTTTTGAAAATTTTGAAATACAAATGCAAATAAATGTAAACAAACATAAATACATAGAAAAAAGGAAAACATGCCATGAATTATTTAATAAGACAAGAAGAAAAAAAATAGTGCAAGTAGTAAAAAAGACACAAAACAAGTATTGGAAATAAACCAATATGAATAGGAATTAACTCACACCAACGTTAAATAGGAACTAAGATGCTAGTAATTTAGATTGAATTCGTCTATAATTACAACAACATTCTAGATACACAGAACATTGATTAATCTATCTAATTAAACAATAAAGTGATCTAAGGACATAAAATATAACATTTTACATGTACAAATAATAGATGAGTTATTTATAAACAAGTAAGCAAACAAGAATTTATAATGTTACAGTTAAATAGGAAGAAAAAACACAAAACCATTCACATAACAATGTTTGAAAACACCCAGAATATGTTCCATAGTGAAGAGATAGACAAATTTTGATTGCCCCTAGGGGATATCTTAGAATGCGAGAGAAGTGAATCAGGCCAAAGAGTGGAGTGATACTTAGATACTCTAAAAAATCTTGTTCCATCCCATTGAAGCGTGATATGTATGAGGTTAAAGCCAAGTGTGCCCCCCAATTAAAGTTATATTGTTAAGGGTGACATGAGTGATTTGAAGAATGCAAATGATTTGGAACAATTAGATGACAAAATTGGTGAACTAAATTATACAGTTGCAAATGTTTTTATCAAACATTTTCAGAATGTTGTACATTTTTTTTGTATTTTTGGAAAAAAATTAATATTTTTTTTAGATTTTTGAAAAATATTTTAATGTTTTCTTTGATTTTTATGAAACAAATTCGAATAATTTTGTTTTTTTGGATTTTAGACCACATGCTAAAGAAGAGGGAAAAAGGGATTCCTAGGCCAAAACCAACGTGTTACATAAAAACAAGGTGAATGTTTTGTAGCATGATAAAACACAAGCAAGGGTGTTAGACTATGTTCATGAAAATTGGACAAGGAATACACGTGACACAAGGTGAAGGTGAAGTGACATATGGAGGAAAAAGTGTGAAAAAATGAAGTAAGTGGGCGTGCTGATATGCCCCCAACACAAGGGTTAATCTTTAGAGGCTCAGGAGTAGAAGATTTTCAGATGAATGGAGTTCATAGTATCTTTTAACTCTTTTCCTTCCTCAGTGAAAAATATGTATGCTCTGGATCCAAATTTTACAGTAATGACATAGGGACCCAACCAATTAGGATTGAATTTCCCTTATTTTTCATGTGGCTTTGTTGTGTTCTTCTAATTTTCTTTCAGGACCAAGTCATCAATCTCAAACTATTGTGGCCAAATATTTCAGTTGTAGTTGCAACACAATCGATTCTAATATACTTGTAGATGATCCAAAGAATAAAAAATGTGTCTCTCATCTAATAACTCACGTTTTACAAGGTGAGTGCAAAGGTAATCCTCTTTATGCACAAGGTGTTGGAGGAAAACACGAAGGGAAGGAAGTTTGATTTCGATGGGTAATATGGCTTAAGAGCCATATACTAGGAAAAATGGGGTAGATCCTATAGGAGTGTGGAAAGATATGTGGTAGGTCCAAAGGGCATGATAGAACTGCGTATGCCAGTTACATCCATGCTTATCAACTATCTTTTCCAATATGGATTTGATAGTTTTGTTCGAAGCTTTAGACTGGCCATTGTATTGTGGGTAATAAGAAGTTTCCCATTACAATCAGATTTGATATTTCTTAGCAAGATATTTTACGTTATTAATCTTCAATGAAGTACCATTATCAGTGAAAATTATTGTGGGTATGCCGAGATGGAAGATGGTATGGTTGAAAATAAAATTAGAGATATTACATCCAGTGATGTAGGTGAGAGGCATAGTCTTAACCTAATTGGTGAAATATTCAATGGAAGTTATAATGAAGGTCTGGCCATTCAAATATGTGGGCTATATTTTATTTATTAAATCAATCCCCCATTTATAAAAGGTCCATGGTGAGGTGATAGGATGAAAATCTTGGGAAGGTGAATGAATTATATTACCATGATTATGATAATATTGACATCTCTTTACATAGTTACATGCATTTGTTTCCATTGTAGTCCAGTTGTATCTGACATAGAAGATATTATTTATAGTGTGTCATATTTTGATTGAGGCATATTAAGAGAGTCCCATCATAGCCTCTTCGATACAGGGTGTCAATGAGGATAGTGTAGTGTGAGAAACATTATGCCAAGGATCATTTGTTGGTTGAGTTCATGTTTGGAGGATAGGATTTAGTTTGAATGAAGGTGTATGTATCATGATACCAAGGGTGATGAGGACTAAAACTCTCACATACCTATTGGTGAGAACATTTTTCTAGTAGAAAAATTGGTGGGTGTCTTTCTAACACTCTGGGAATCTAAGTCCATCTACTTGAATGGTGAAAATATATATTATTATGCGCATGTTAAATTTAAATATGTGGTGGCCTTACAGCCATAGATTCAACAAGGGAACTCCACTAAGCTTAAGGAGAAATCTTGCAATCACTTGCAAGAGAGGATTTTTCTAGGAGAGAAGGAAAGGGAGTGAAAAAAAGAGAGGGGGATTAACGTTTTAGGTAGAAAATAAGATTCCTATAACCATTAACTAGAAACTTCCAACACACACAAATTAGAAGAAACATAATTTTGTAAATGGAAACAAGACAAGTTAAGATTCTGAACACAAATTCTCACAAATATCCTTATCAAAGAGGTAGAAAACTCCTTTCTTCATTGACGCTATAGAAAAATTGTACATGATGAGAGTGGGAAGAACATAGAGATGAGAAATAGAGGAAGTTATATCTTTTTACTTCTTCACAAGTGATAATCTCTCATGACCAAAAAAAATTGACAACCCTTTGGAATGAGGGTTCCCTCAAAATTTATAGAACTAGAGGAGACTCTTTGCCTACCCCCCGCATGACCTTTCATATGTCTTTACATAACTTGTGACTTTTAAAATTACTAGGAGAAAATTAAGTCCCCATTTATGAATTAAGGGTGACTTATTACATTATAATCATAAATTCACTTTTTCAATAAATAATACATGATGAAAAATTACATCCCAACAAAGAAATAGAACATGGAGGAGAGATAAAAAGGGGGGAAGAGAAGAGAGAGAAATAAGCCGATGAAGAAGCCACTTCTTGATGAACCCCTATTTTGTCATGATTATCCCATGTGAAACCCTATGTTATTTTGATATCATTCTATATGATGTATAGTATTAGCATTTTATAATTAATACTTTACTATGTTTTGGAAGGAAATGTCGTGCATATTATTGTTATTTTAATCTTGTAATTACTTCTTCAAAAAAATCTTAAATGAACCTTTTTAATACCATTAACAATACATTTGGAAAAGGATACGTTGAGTTATAAGAGGAGTTAGTTACAGAATACAAGAATTTTTGGTGCAGTGGTGCAGGAATCACCTTATAGCATATGAATCACCTTTGCATTTGCACATGACTCTTTGTGGAGCACATGACTCATGCAGCTCACTAATTCATATTTCCTTGAAAGAAAGAACTCTCTCAGAAGAGATAAATAGCTCGGATGGTTAAACAATGAGTTGATACAACTGGCAACACCACTACATGAGAATAAAATGTGTGCCACTATCTCAACCTACCTTCATGCAAATTACGAAGTTCAGTCACTCCTAGTTAAGCTTTAACTACTCAGAGATGGGATGCAAATGAACACTTTGATCACCATGATTCTATGGAATCGGTCCAGGATCTTCAATATCTTTTAGCACCAATTGAATCTCTCAAAGGATTCAATAACATACCTCCTCTACAGTTAAAAAGATTAGTTCAATTCATAAATTACATAGAATACTCCTTCCACAACTATACTTCTTAGAATAGATAATCATTGTTTTATTCAACATCTAGTTAAGTAGATGTTAGTTATTATGAATAAACTAGTTCTATCCTAGAGAGACTAGGACTTCTCTGGTATAAAAGAGCCAATGTATTAAGATTTATTGGTTTGGTTTAGTTAGTTGATTATTATAAGAACAAACTCTTTAAATTTAATAAAATTAGAGATTCAGGGGAAAACTTTGTTATGTGACTTTCAGCATTGAACTTGATTAAAGGGAAGGAGAAAGGGCCACTCCTCCCCTTTGATAAGGGAGATTTACTATTATTTTCTTTATATCATTTCAAATGCATTTACCATTTTAGCATTAAAATGTGGTAAATAACTGTTGTCAAAATTTCACCCCCCTGGGTAATTTTGATAACATGCATCAGAATATTCAAGTCCTAGGAAAATTGATTGATTCGTGGCCAAAAATCATGTTGCTAGAGTCCCCTCAAATATTTTCTAAGTTCCCTGTCTGAGAGGAAAAGAGCAAGCTCTGAGAAAATGTGAAAAAAGGTTGCAGAAGGCAAGTAGGTTGATCCAGGAAAAAATCATAAAAATGACTAAGTCCTAGTCCTAGGGGCAGTCGGGACATTTGGGACAAAAAGGCCCGAACCGGCCGGCTCGGCTGAAGTAAGCACAAATAGCTCGCAAAGCAATAGGGACATCTGGGACAAAAGTACGCGGTGGGCACGAAATGCCGGTTCGACCGAGAAAAAATTGGCCAACTGCTGAGAGGGATGCAAATGGGACAATCGGGCCAAAAAGGCGCGAACCGGCCGAACCGGGCGAAAAAGGGCCAGACAGTCCAAAATCAAATGGGACATCTGGGACAAATGGACGCGAAATGCCCGAACCAGCTGAAATGAGCACAAAGGGCCCAAAATCAAATGGGACATCTAGGACAAATGGAGGTGAAGTACGCAAAGGAGCCGAAGGAGCCGAGGACCAATCAGAAATCGCCACGTGCCATAAAGAGAAAAGTCAAAAAGTCAAGGGGCGAGTTTTCGAGCACCGATCCGAACCAATGGGATAGTGCAACGTGTCCCAGCTAGGGCCCACAAGGAAAATTCAAAAGAAAGCCCACCGAAAGGTAGAGGAGAGAGAATTGTACGACCAATCAGAGCCTGCCACGTGTCGTCTAGGTGGCGAAGCACGGGAAAATATTTTGAAATCTGTCTTGGTCTGTTCCGTGCCCTAAATCTTCAGATCGCCATATCTTTTGATCCAGAGATCAGATTTCCACGTTCTTTATATCAACGGAAATCTGTTGAGATACTCTACATGATTCTAGGATCAACCTTGAGTTTTGGTGTAGTCTGAAGAGAGAAAATCAAGAAACAGCTCTGACGCGTGTGCACAGCCAGAAGTGACATTTCAGCGGCCAAATTAATGCAGAATGGGTCGCATTCTCCTCCAAATCGGTTAAAGATGGCAGGGTATGGGTTGGTAAGATCCTCCATGCTATTTTAATGCATCTGCAGTCAATGAGGAATGGGCTTGCATGTTTTCCCATGTTTTCTGTCCCCTGGGCTCGACCCATGCAATGTAAAAGCCAGATTTGGCTCATTTAAAAAAAAAAGAGGTTGTTCATTCTTTCTGCTCTTCCCTCCCTTCTTTTCTTCTCTAGGGTTGAAAATGGAGTTCGAACCTCCTCCCTTGCTCTGTAATGGAATTTTTTCCTTTTACTAATGGAATGATGTTCTGTGTAAACTTCTGGAGCAACAAAACGTGTTCTGTGATGCATCTGTCCATCCTCTCTTGTTTTTGCTTGTCTTCTTCTTGCCTCTCTTCATTGCAGGTGTCTGTGCATGTTTGAATGTTCATTGCAGGTTCGGAGCTGTGTTCATGGAGTTTTGGGACATTTTCTGTGTGAAATCTATCCTTGGGCCTGTGATGCATCTGTCCATCCTTCCCATTGCTCACCTCTCTTTGTCCCATGGCAGTTTTGATAGATGTTCAACATCCTCCTTCTCTGGTGTATCACCGTTTTAGTGTAGGCTTTTTCTGTTTTTTCCCTTCTCTCTCTCTCTCTGTCTCCTTGGCATGGTTAGATTAGGATTAGATTATCTTGCCTACACTGGAATAGCTTGTGGCAGGTAGTTTAGGAGCAGGAACCAGCCTTCTCTGGAGATTCCTCTCTCGGTTTCACAAGTCCCACGCTTGGAGAGAGGTTTCCATGTTGTGCAATCACACTGGATTCCTGAACATCAACCTAGAAGTCTGATGTACGTCCAGGGGTGCTGTGATTTTGCATCAACAGTTTTGGCACGCCCGGTGGGACCTTAGAGGTCTTTCACTTCATCTTTTGCAGGTTGATGTGTTCCTGTGAATATTTCAGCCTTTGGAGGCACTTGCAAACACATCTGGCGACTCCATCTGGTCAACAACCATCTCTGAAGTTGCAGACCTTCCTTTCCATTCATTTTCATTCATTTTCCATTCATCCTTCTTTCCATCTCTTTCATTCTTCCTCATTCTTTAAAGTTGTGCAATCATGACTTCATTTCCATCATGGATTTCATATTAACAACAGCAGTATATTCCACCTCCAACAGGTTTTACAAATCCTCCAGATCAGCATGCATATTCATATGAACAGCAGTGCCAAAGTCAGTTTCGCTATGGAGCTTTCCAAGAGCAAGAGTATGCATATAATGAAGACAATCAGATGCAAGATGCTGGTCTATTGGAGAAAATCCAAAAGATGGAGGTAAACATAGTGCATTCCAGGGCTCAGGCATAGATGAAAGCTTTTGGAATCGGTTATGGAGCACCCTGTCCATGGGTGGGACCTTTTCCAAGGCATTACAGCCCTCAAGAGAAGCTTGACTTCATGATTGCAACGCTGCCTTTGCTTGCAAAGTGGATTGAAGAAATAGAGGTGTATGAGAGAAGTATTCAGCAACCTTGTCAACGGGTAAGCACACCATCTCATGCCTTTCCTTTTCCTCTTTCCCAATCTGTTTCATTTCAGCAGTGTCAAGTTTCAAACCCTCCATCTACTGTCCCAAGTGTTAAATCCATTACTCCACCCCCCAGTCTTCCACCTCATCTCGATTCTTCTTTCCTTTTCCCTTCCAAATAGTCATCCCCTCCACAAGAGCTAACAGAAATACCCCCTCCTCCAAAGAAACAAGAGGTTTCACTGCCTCCACCACCACAAAAAGTGTAAAATCGGTTGAGTTTCAACCCATTCCTCCTCTTGCATTCCCAATTTCATATGGGGAAGAAGGAATTGAAAAAAATCAGTCATCAAGGACAGCAAGAAGAGAAGCCCAACAGAAAAGAAATGACAGATGACTTGAAGGTTTGGGCTACCAAATTTGGGATGACAAAGATCCCCTTGATGGTTAAGCCTACAGAAGAGGCTAAGGTTGAACAAATGGTGGTTAGGACTGATTTGGTTGCAGCAGAAGAAGGAGATCTTGCAGTCCCAACTTGTCCTCTAGAGCAGCAAATTGAAGAGTTTGACTTGAAAAACTTCATGCTGGAGAAGGAGTTCAATCAAGAGCAAGATTGCCTTCAAACATTAGAGGAAGGAGAAGCTGCTCCAAATCTAAAAGAAGAGGAGCACATCCTAGCTGTGGAGGAGAAAAGTGCAGATCCAAGGGCTTCAAGCACAAAGCAGGATATAGGAGAACCTTCAGTTCTTATTTCCACTTCATCTCTCTCAAGTTCTATTACTGAAAAGGAGTTTGATCTCTCAAACTCAATATTGGAAAGTGAAGGAAACCATGGTGGTCAAGTTGCAGATCAAGAGGACACCATGGAGGAAGTTGAACACGAGCAGCAGGATAGTAATAAGGTAGTTTACCTGTCAGATTTGGAGGACTGTTTTGATGGAGAAGAGCCGGTTGAGCTTTCACCTTTCTCTCTTTCATCATCCACATTCCAAACACTGGAACCTGTTGCCATGAAGGAGAGCTTTCATTTGCAGCAGCCTGCATCTTACAGCAGCTCTTTGGGATCAAGATTGGAAGATTTTTATCTTCCATGTTCTTCATTGGAGGAAGGGAAAGGACAGAAGAATTTCACCATTTCTTCCACACCATCCATTCAAGAGGGTCTACAAGAAGACTCCATTCTTGGAGTTGAAAATCAGAGCTATGGGCATATCAAACGGATCAGACCTTGCCCAATCAGGTATTTGGCTTCATTGGAGCCAAAGGAGAAGCCACAACTAGTCATGCTTGCTTCTGAGCATGAGGATGAGATACAAAGTACGAAGGATCAGCTGCCATACCTCTCCAATCTAAATGCAGAGCAACTAAAAGAGGTATTGGATTTTTCAGTTGATACCTTGATGATTTGGATAGAAGACCAACTTCTTATTGATTTTCCATCCATCCAAACAGCCATGATCAGTGCCAAATCAATTGCATGGCTCCCAATTTTGAAGAAAGGAAGCTATTTCTCACAACCAGTTGCAGGGTTTGTTTAGCTTGCCTTTGCTTCCAGTTAGAGTAGAGTAGCTAGGTTTGCTTTTAGTAGAAGAAGTGCTTGTGCACACTCTACATGTTCCATTTGGGGCATGTATGATTTTCAATTTTGTACATAGTTTTGGTGTTGCTGGTTCTACTCTTGCACAGTTCATTTCAGTGGCATCTTGGTGAAGACACTCCAGGTTCAATGGGTTTCCAAGTGGCTCAGAGGGAGGTTTTCAAAGTTCAGATCAGTTGCAGGTTGCAACTCATGACTCCATGCCCAATGGATGCTTCAGGATACTGATCATTCATCTAGTAGGCAGATGACCCCGCTGAGTTGCCAAACTGTTGTCAAAATTTCACCCCCCTGGGTAATTTTGATAACATGCATCAAAATATTCAAGTCCCAGGAAAATTCATTGATTCGTGGCCAAAAATCATGTTGCTAGAGTCCCCTCAAATATTTTCTAAGTTCCCTATCTGAGAGGAAAAGAGAAAGCTCTGAGAAAATGTGAAAAAAGGTTGCAAAAGGCAAGTAGGTTGATCCAGGAAAAAATCATAAAAATGACTAAGTCCTAGTCCTAGGGGCAGTCGGGACATTTGGGACAAAAAGGCCCGAACCGGCCGGCACGGCCAAAGTAAGCACAAACAGCTCGCAAAGCAGCAGGGACATCTGGGACAAAAGTATGCGGTGGGCGTGAAATGCCGGTTCGACCGAGAAAAAATTGGCCAACTGCTGAGAGGGACACAAATGGGACAATCGGGCCAAAAAGGCGCGAACCGGCCGAACCGGGTGAAAAAGGGCCAGACAGTCCAAAATCAAATGGGACATCTGGGACAAATGGACGCGAAATGCCCGAACCGGCCGAAATGAGTACAAAGGGCCCAAAATCAAATGGGACATCCAGGACAAATGGAGGTGAAGTACGTG
Source organism: Taxus chinensis (assembly GCA_019776745.2). Lineage (NCBI taxonomy): Eukaryota > Viridiplantae > Streptophyta > Pinopsida > Cupressales > Taxaceae > Taxus > Taxus chinensis. Next base: position 455,211,551 of record CM034154.1, on the reverse strand, counting down.
AAGGAGCCGAAGCAGCCGAGTACCAATCAGAAATCGCCACATGCCACAAAGAGAAAAGTCAAAAAGTCAAGGGGCGAGTTTTCGAGCACCGATCTGAACCAATGGGATAGTGCCACGTGTCCCAGCTAGGGCCCACAAGGAAAATTCAAAAGAAAGCCCACCGAAAGGTAGAGGAGAGAGAATTGTACGACCAATCAGAGCCTGCCACGTGTCGTCTAGGTGGCGAAGCGCGGGAAAATATTTTGAAATCTGTCTTGGTCTGTTCCGTGCCCTAAATCTTCAGATCGCCATATCTTTTGATCCGGAGATCAGATTTCCACGTTCTTTATATCAACGGAAAGCTGTTGAGATTCTCTACATGATTTTGGGATCAACATCAAGTTTTGGTGTAGTCTGAAGAGAGAAAATCAAGAAACGGCTCTGATGCGTGTGCACAGCCAGAAGTGATATTTCAGCGGCCAAATTAATGCAGAATGGATCACATTCTCCTCCAAATCGGTCAAAGATGGCAGGGTATGGGTTGGTAAGATCCTCCATGCTGTTTTAATGCATCTGCAGTCAATGAGGAATGGTCTTACACGTTTTCCCACATTTTCTGTCCCCTGAGCTCGACCCATGCAATGTAAAAGCCAGATTTGGCTCATTTTTTTAAAAAAAGAGGTTGTTCATTCTTTCTACTCTGCTCTCCCTTCTTTTCTTCTCTAGGGTTGAAAATGGAGTTTGAACCTCCTCCCTTGCTTTGTAATGGCATTTTTTCCTCTTATTAATGGAATGATGTTCTGTGCAAACTTCTGAAGCAACAAAACGTGTTTTGTGATGCATCTGTCCATCCTTTCTCGTTTTTGCTTGTTTTCTTCTTGCCTCTCTTCATTGCAGGTATTTGTGCATGTTTGAATGTTCATTACAGGTTCAGAGCTGTGTTCATGGAGTTTTGGGACATTTTCTGTGTGAAATCTATCCTTAGGCCTGTGATGCATCTGTCCATCCTTCCCATTGCTCACCTCTCTTTGTCCCATGACAGTTTTGATAGATGTTCAACATCCTCCTTCTCTGGTGTATCACCGTTTTAGTGTAGGCTTTTGCTGTTTTTTCCCTTCTCTCTCTCTCTCTGTCTCCTTGGCATGGTTAGATTAGGATTAGATTAGCTTGCCTGCACTGGAATAGCTTGTGGCAGGTAGTTTAGGAGCAGGAACCAGCCTTCTTTGGAGATTCCTCTCTCGGTTTCACAAGTCCCATGCTTGGAGAGAGGTTTCCATGTTGTGCAATCACACTGGATGCCTGAACATCAACCTAGAAGCCTGATGTGCATCCAGGGGTGCTGTGATTTTGCATCAACAATAACTTTAAACTATGTCTTCAATGTTCTTTTACTTTCAATGAATTTCATTTCCTAATTATAATAAGTCCATTTTCAGTTAATTATGTTGTTAAGAATGTGCTGAGAACAATTATATTGTTCCCTTTATTTCAAAAAACCATGGACACTGCCATGGAATGGAAAATATGATATAACTAAAGTGCGAGTATTAACAACGCTCATCACTTTTTGGTGCCATTGTTGGGGACATTGAAGGTGTTATTAAAGGTTAAAGGTGATACCTAGAAGTGGTATCTGGTTATCTAGTAAGTTTTCATTCAGAAATTTTATTTCCATAACTCTTTCTTAGAAAGTAAAGAAGACCTTGTTATGACAACAAGAATCCTTGATTCTTTGGAGTATGTGGAACAAAAACAATCAGGTTAATTATTGATGGGTAGGGAGCTATCCTTAGTATGATAGGAGTTTATGTTTAGACCTTGATACCATAGAGGTAGATTCATTAGGATAAATTTTCAAAACCCCCCTCAAAACTAGCCTATAGAACAACGTTTTGACCAAAGAAGGATGGTTAATGAAGTAGAGAACCCCATTGGTGTAGAAAATGGAAACCCTCTAATTGGTAGAATGTTTACCTATCCCATATAACTTGGTCTTAATTATCAAGCTCCTACGAAAAATATATCTCCCTCAATTTTACTCACCTTTCAAGGATTATTATTAGAAGACCTTGACCAATTCCTTTTTAAATTTAAGGTCTTGTTCCAATCTTACGATTACAATTCCAATTCCCAGAAGCTCAAGTTATTCCCATCCAGTTTAAAAAACACAACTATGAGATGGTTTATGGGATTAACTCCTAACTCCATTTATAGTTGGAAGGAGATGGAAACAATTTTCTTGGACAAATATCAAGACTACTGCAAAGTCTGGGACATGAAGGAAGAACTCTTTAGAATTACACAAAATCAAGATGAGAGTGTGAAGGATTATATTGATAGGTTCCTCTTCCTTCACAAGAGGTGTGGTACTAGTATGGATATTAATATTATTACAAATCTATTCCTAAAGGGGTTGGATGAGGACACGCGGGAAGCCTTCAATATTATAGGAAAGGTGGACATGAACAAACTAGAATTTATAGAAATCATTGACCTCTTTAGGAATTACTCCTAAAATCATCCCAAATTTTGTAGACAAAAAGGAAAAATGGCTAGTGGTGATCTATCCAAACTAAGGGAAGAGATTAAAAATTTGAGAACAAATTTTTTGGCCCAACTCAATACAACCATGGATAGGGAGAAGGCCATAAATATAGAGCCTTTGTTCATCTACTTCTCAAGATGTAGAAAAAAACATGGTAAAGACTACCCCTTAGAAAAGACATCCATTTATATTCTTTGTAAACTCAAGCATTCCATAAACCAATGTGGGTTTCTTCCCTTGCTGAAGAATCATTTGAAACTAAACACACGAGATGAATCCAAGATGAACTATATGGCTCAAAGCCAAGGAGGAAATGTTCAGTCCAACCAAAATCAGTCCTATATGCCAAAATCACAATGGGTCCCAAATCAATGGAATGCACCATGGTCATATACCTAACCTTGGGCTCAATAATCCTCACAACAGTGGATCCCATAATGGAATGCCCCACCAAATTATTATCAACAACCTTGGTTTCCACATCCAAACATTCCACAGTTTTGACTATTTAATCCTCAGTACCAATAGTAGTGGAATGTACCTCAAGGATATGGGTAGCAATACTATAATCAAAGAAGACCCCATGGTCAATAATTCTTGTTGAATAGACCTAAAAATTCTACCCCATCTAATCAACCTATCTAGTCATATATACCACCATAATATGTGGAGAATCCCAAAAATGTGAGGCAGGGTAACCTAGTGTATAATTTGGAATCAAATAAAAATCCCACAGTAAACTCTATGGATTATAAGAATATCTTTTTGTACTCAAGGAAGGTTACCTCAAAACATTCATCTCCCATGATAGAAGAAATCCTTGAAGAAATAATAAAAACGTAGCCTAATCCTATTGTTAAAGAAACTCCTCAACCGATCGTTGAAATTCCCTTCCCATATAGACTCTTAGAAAAACACAGTATTGTAGTTCCTGAACAACCATAGTCAGATTTAATTTAGGGAATAAATAAATTGAGTATTGGCATTCCCTTTTGTAAGCTCTTAAGGAAATTCCTAAATTAAATAAAACTATCAAAGAGCTCTATTTTAAGACTCTAAGAAGAAGAAAGAACCAATCTAAAACCATTCATGTTGATGGGAAACTTTCTATATTCTAGAAGGGAATATGACCCCTCATAAATATGGAGACCCTAGAAGTCCTATTGTTATAGTTTGCATAGGAGATGTCTAGATTACTAATGCCCTGATTGACCTGAGAGCTACTATGAATGTTATGACTATAGATAATTTGTATACACTATCACTACCTAAACCACAATCAACCTCCATATTTTTTACAAACAGAAGATTAGTCTATAAACAAGCCTAATGGAATTATTGAAGATGCCACCATCACCATTGAATCTTGGGACTATTCGATGGACTTCATGATCATAAAAATGAAGAATAGGAAGATTAGATACCCTCTAATTCTAGGCCATCCTTGGTTAGCTATAGATGTTACCCTTATTGATTGTAGAACAAAGAATATGGTGATAATAAATGGGCAAGATTAAAAAAATATCAATATACCCTATGGAAAAACCTATTACTACAGACAATAAATAATGGTGTAAGGCCAATTCCGATGATTCAGATGACATCATATCTTTGTTGGCCATGGTCATAATTCAGGAACACTTAGATTATACTCCTTAAAAAGGACGTAATCTAATTATTACACTTGAGTCTTGCACTAGGTTCATTTTTAGTCTTACACCATAACTAATTAAAAAAATAGATGATTTTATGGATGAAAACAACAAGCCTATCATTTTCCCTTTTGCACAGAATATAGATTTGACTAATTCTAGTTTTCAAAACATCACTAATATTCATAGATTACTTCCCCACATGTGTCCATTGAGTGCATTATTGAGAGATTATACTATTTTATATTCTCTTCATCCAGGTACCAAACAACAACCTATTTTCCCAGGGAAGACATTGACAATTAATAGCTGGCTGACTAGTCAAGAAGAGAATACCCTATTTGAACTCTTATACTCTCATCCCCAATATTTTTATTGGGAATTTAGTGACATGAATGGTATTCATCCTGGTAGTTGTACACATCATATCTACAACATTGATTCCATACTAGCCAGGAAACCTCAAAGAAGGACAAACCCTTCTTTAAGAGACATTGTGAAAAATGAGATTCTTAAGGTAGGATTCATTTATCCAATATCAGACAGAAATTGGGTTTCTCCATTAGTCATAGTTCCTAAAAATAATGGGAAATGAAGAGTTTGTGTGGATTATAGAGAATTGAACAAGGAAACTCATAGGGATTATTTTCCACTACCTATTATTGATCAAGTCTGAGATAATTTATCAGGAAAATCATACTTTTCATTCCTTGATGGGTTTAGTAGGTATAATCAAATACTAGTAGCACCAAAAGATCAAAACAAAAAAAATTTCACCTGTCCATGGAGAACATTTTCTTACAAAGTGTTACCTTTTGGTTTATGTAATGCTCTTTCCACTTTTCAAAGAGCCATGTTGGAAATATTTTCTGATCTCACACATAACAGTGTAGTGATTTTCATGGATGATTTCACAGATTATGGAGAAACATTTCAAGAGGCAATTGAAAATATAAACAAATTATTTTCTTAGTGTGAAACACGTAAGTTATCCTTAAACCATGAAATTTTTTATTTATGATGGAACAAGGGATAGACTTAAGCCATCATGTTTCAACAGAGGGAATCAAGGTAGACCCAGAAAATGTTAGTATCATTTTAAAAATCCTATATCTCATAAACCAAATAGAAGTAAGAAGCTTTCTTGGCCATGATAGGTACTATTGAAGGTTTATCTCATATTTTAGCAAGATAACTTCTTCATTATTTTCTCTCCCAACTAAAAATTCTGAATTTGAATAGACAAAATCATGCCAACAAGCTTTTAATGCTATCAAAGGTAAGTTAATAAGCACACCAATGTTAAGAGGCCCGAATTGGAAGCTCCCCTTCCATATAAAAATGTATGCCTCTAATGAAGCAGTAGGTGTTATCCTTGGACAAAAAGAGGAGGGATATCCTATGTATGCTATTTATTACATTGGTAAAAACCTCTCCCATACTGAAAATAATTACACCACAGCAGAGAAGGAATTTATTTTAGTTGTACAAGTATCACCATTATATCATAGGATATGAAGTGATTGTTTACACTAACATCTCTACTATCAAGTATCTAATGAACAAACCCTTAGTGCAGGGTAGGATTGTAATGGGGTTGTTGTTGTTGTTGTAGGAATTTAACATTAAAATCATTGAAAAACTAGGTAAATCCAACGTGGTAGCTGATTTTATTTTAAGACTTACTACTTCAGATGAGGAAGAGCATGTCAATGATGAATTTCCAGACAAACATCTATTTTCAATTTCTACTACCTCTCCTTAGTATGCAAATATGGCTAATTACTTGGCTATAGGGAAGTTCCCAACCTTTTTCACATAAAAGAAAGGAAAATAGTTAATTAAATAGAGTGTGATGTATACATGTTTAAATGGAATTTTTATTAAATGTGAACCTAATCATGTTTTATGTATGTGTGTAGCTGAGGATGAATTATTTTACATACTTAGAGCATGTCATGATGAGCCATGAGGAGGGAATTTTTTAGCTCAAAGGACCATTCAAAAATTTATAGGATTTGGTTATTAATGGTCTTCCTTGTTTAAGGATTTCAAAAAGTATGTGTGGAGATGTGATTAATGCAAAATAATGGGTAAACCAACATTTACATCAGAGATTCCACCCCAACCTCAAGTTGTCTTAGAGCCATTTGAGAAGCGGGGATTGGATTTCATAGTACCAATTGACCCAACTTCTCAAGGGAAGGAATACATTCTAGTTTTTATAGACTATGTTACTAAATGGGCTAAGGTGGAAGCATTGTAATATGCAAGATATGAGAAAGTTACATATTTCTTATATGAGCATATTTTTTAGAGGTTTTTAGCACCATGATCTATTGTTTCAGATCAAGAGCCATAATTTATGTCTAGTGTTATCAGTTCCTTTATGGAAACATACCATCTGAAGAAAAATAAGTCATCACCATACCACCCAAAGTCAAACGGTCAAGTAGAGGTTACTAACAAAAAATTGGAGAAGATCCTAACAAAAAAATTGGATATATCAAGGAAGAATTGGGTTCAAAAACTTCCTGAATAAGTATGGGCCTACAACACTACTTGGAAAATAACCACATGGTTTAATCTCTATGAATTGGTCTATGGGAAGAAGCCCATTAACCCTATAGAATTTGATATTCAAACCATGAGAACAACTGCTGAGGTGGGGATTGAATTAATTGAGGCACAACAGGAAAGGATTGTTTAACTAAATGAGATGGATGAAATAATATTTTTGGAATTGTGTCAGACTTAAATCATCCAACATCAGAGGTAGATATGACATGATAAACACATAAATCAAAGGAAATTCCAAGAAGGGGATTGAACTCTTTTATTTTATTCAAAGTACAAGGATTTCAAAAGGAAGATGCAAACAAGATGGATGGGCCTATATCAGATTGAAGGAGTATTTGAAAATGGGACTGTCCAAATGATTCCAATTGATGGAGAGAAGAAAGTAATGTTGGTTGATGGGAAAAGATTGGGGTTGTACTATAAACCAACATCTAATGAAGAGTTTCAGAATGAACTTCAAGAAGATCCAACTTTGAAGTGTTTGGATAAAGTCTCTTTGTCTAACAAAACTCAAAAATCAGATATTTTTCATCAAGGAACAAAGAGGAGACGACGACTGAAAACCAAAAATGGAGATTATCATCCTATAGATCATTGGATGAAAACAAACAATGGTAGCCTTTGTTTCTATAAAAATAAGAAGAAAAATTTATAGAAAAAAATATGAATTCATGAGACTAAAAACCAGGAATGACGGTCACCACCCCTGAACCCAACATGAAATAAATTAAGCACCATGTGTGGATGGAGGATCAAATAAACATGGAAATGGAAGCTAATGATGTGATAAGCTAATTTAATGAGGTATGCACAAATCACTCCCTTCTTAAATTTTGAATATTTTAATTTATGAATCATTAATTATTATACTCATCCAAATTGATTACCTTCTCCATTTCCAATAACTTCCCATGCTTCACAAATCCCAACAAATCCATAATCCACCTCCATAATAATCTCCACATGCAGCTAATAACTATCATTGTCACATTGGGATTTTATCAAACCTTTCCCAATTTGGTTATTTCAAGTGGAACCATTTATTCTCCCCTGTCACTTTCCAAATTTCACTCCCCCACTCCTGCGCTACTATCCATGTTTCTCTTGTGCCTATCCATGTCTTTGAAAAACCTCAACTTTATAGTCTTATTCCCTTTATATTTCACTTACTTACTCTATATATTGGTCATGGGGCATAGACTATGGCATGAACCAACCAATTTAGCAGAACTGTTGGCCGATAAAAAGTCGGTGGAATTTTTTACAAAGGCAGGATGACCCAATTTATTGCTTGCTTATGATGAATTCAACACAAAAATGACAGAGTATTTTACCAAAAACATAGAATAAGGGTACTCCATTATACAAGGTAAGGAAATTAAATTACATCCCACTTTAATTAGTCATCTTTCTGGCATACCCGAAGAAGGTAAAGTAGTTAATCATAAAACATTGTATGCTGAAATTATTATAAGGTTCTCAATTGGTAAAAAGGAAAAGTTAGAATTGTTGATGGAAAATAAGGGTAAAGAAAAAGGTATAAAAAGTAACTCTCTTGAGCCTTGGGTAGGATTTTCTAAATGGTTAATCAAATATTTCACCTACAAAGGGAAATATGAGATCATTTTGGGACATGTAGTGATAATTTTTATATACCTTTGCCAGGCCAAACTAAACCCAATATAAAAAAAAATTTCCTCATTTTTTTATGATATTATTGACTCAGCCACTGAAAATTTCCATTTGGGGGCCTCCTACCTAAAATTTCAATGCCTAATTCATTTTATTTACAAACATCAGTTTTCTAAGAAGAGACATGACACTAAGAAATGATTGAAATTATAAAAGAAGTGTTCCCTAACATCTAAATTAGTCCTGGAGAAAAATCCCTCCACTTCATAAATACCTAAGAGGTGCCCTAGGACCTATAGGAATGCACAATCCCTAAATGAAACCCCAACTAAAACTATTCCTTCCCAGGAAGAACAAGAAGTAACAACCATAATGTAAACCCTACTGAAGACACCACTAGTGGTTCTCCCCAATCAGTGTCACCCACTATTATTGTTACTAAGAAATAAATTGAGCACCCTCCAACCTCTGCTCTAGACTCCCCTGTGTTGCATAAAGGTAAAGCTCCTATGGTGGAAAGACAACCTAGTTCTCCCCCTGAATCTGACACAGTTATGCAAACCAATTATCCTTTTCGAAAATGTAGTTTGACCTATAACTAGATCAGGAGAGAATTACACATCTCCAGTTCCTCCTGGAAGCTAAAGAGTCTAGTTTCTCCTAGATGGAGGCTAAGAAAAATTATAAGATACAATAGTTACAACAGACTGTAGAGAAACAAGAAGAGGTAAAATTTCAACTCTAACACACCTTAGAAGAGAAAGAACAAAAATTCCACTCCCTTAAGGTCAAAACAGATGATCTTAGTACTTCCCTTTCATTTTTGCAAGAAAATAGATAGGAAATAGAGCATGTGTTCACTGAAGATCAAATAACTCAAACAAACTTTGTTTCCCCCCAAATTATTATCTTAAAGGGCATGGTTAAATGGATGGAAGAATGTTATAAGCTCATAGCTGTTGCTGATGAGAATAAATATTTTAAGGAAGAAAACAAACTACTTGAGGAGAATGTTATTACTATTTCTTGGTTGTATGATCAAGTTCTTTCATGTAGGCCCACTTCCAATTTTTATGCATTATTTTTAGAAGAAAATTTTCTAACATGGCAGATTTCTCAATCCCGTGCTATGCAAGACATTGAGTTTGATGATGACAAGAAATGTTTTGGTGCATATATATGAAGAAGTGATGTTGAGAATAATTTTCTTTGTGAGTTTTATGTTCACAAATTTCTTCTTCTGAATGAAATTCTATAACATAGAGTGTTTGAAATGAGCGGATGGGAGCGGGAGTGGGAGGATAAATATTTTCAAAAACCAAATGAGCAGGAAATATCACAAGACACAGGGGACCCTCAGATAGAGGATTGACAAGTAGGCAACCCATGTATGGTATAAGAAGGAGGTAAGTTTTCTTTTTCCCCTTCTTGGGCTAATAAGATATTGGACCATAGAATGGAAGTTGTGAATCAACCTTTGGATTTAAACATTATGTATGAGGAAAAAGATGGTCTTTTAAGTATTGATATCCCTTATGGATTAGTAGAAAAAGCTAGATCTAGGATGGAATATGATTTGGTAGGAAAATTTATGGTTCAAGACCTAATGTGGAATGGCTTCGGGAATGGGCGAAATGGAAACGGAACCCAAAGGGATCAATGGAAATTACTTTCTATGTGAATTCTTTTTCTATTATAAATCTTTCAAACTCAGAGGATTGCACAAACATATTGGTTGGTGAGCCTTGGTTTATGGGTAGATCAAGTCTTTTGATTCAAAAATGGGACCCAGGGTTTGATCTGCTTAAGGAGAAACCAAATGAGTTGCCTGTATGGGTTAAACTTCCTAGTTTACCAATGGATTTTTGGGAAGAAGAAATCTTAACAACTATTACAAATGCTATAGGGTCTTTGGTGGTGTTTGATCTAGTTACTAGGGATAGAATGAGTTTAATTTATGCCAACTTTTGTGAAATTATTACTGTGGGTAATGGGTTGAGAAAGGAAATACAAATCAAATCGAATTTTGGTGAATGGATCCAGAAGATAGAGTATGAAGCTTCTCCTTTTTTTTGTCAGAACTGTATACGGATGGGTCATGAGTAGAGGTAGTGTAAGGAGGGTAAGAAAGGTAAGTAGATTTGGGACAGGAAAGATAAGGGACCTCTACTTGAAGAGGTAAATATATCCTTACCTTTAAAAAATGTGTCTTTAAATAAGTTTCATTTGCTACAAGTAGAGGAGTTGGATGAAGATGTAGAGCAAGAAATTATGAATCTAAAAATGGATTCTTAGGCTAAACAAGGTGATGTTTTGGATGGTGTGGGTCGAGAGGTAGAATGTTTTGGGTCTCAAAACCAAAAGGAAGATTTAAATGTGGAAGGTTTAGGATTTTGGGATCAACAACCTAGGTCAGAGGGTCTTGATCCATTTTTATTGGTTAAGCCTACACAGAAAGAATCCTTTTCAAAGGAAGAATAGGATTTGTCTCAGTTGGAATAAGTTCCTTGTTAGTTAAATTTAGATAGGATTAAGGAGGGACTATAAGAAAAGAGGATAAATATGAGAATTGATTAGAAGCAAGACAAAGTTAAAGTAGATTGTGGAAACATCCCTGTAAGGAAAGGAAATACGACAAATAGGGATAAGAGGGAGAAAGTAGTAGCTACAGAAATGGATTTAGGAAGAAAACAATCCATTGAGGAGAGAATTTAGATGAAGGTTATTTCCTAGAATGTAAGGGGTTTAAATAATCCTAATAAACGTAATATCTTATCCTCTTTCAGAAAAAGGAATAAGCTTGATGTTCTTCTTATTCAAGAAACTAAGATGTCTAAAGAAAAAATGAGTGAGGTAAAGAATAAAGTTTGGTTTAGATATGAGATTCAGAGTGTCTTTTCAGTGGGTGCTTCTGGGGGATTGGGAATCTTCTGGAATCAGAAAGATAGAGAAGGAAGTTTTATTTTTCAGTCTCAGTATCATGTTGTTATCTTGTTTAGAGAAAAGAAAGATGGGTATGTGTGGATTTGCTCAAATATTTGTGCTCCCAAATATTTAGTCGAAAGAAGGAAACTTTGGTTCAAATTTTGTTAGTTTTGTGAGAAATTTAAAGAGAAAAGCTAGTTAATAGGGGGGGTTTTAATTCCCCATTGTGTATGGAAGATAAAAAATGAGGTTTAGGTTCCTACAATGATAGTCTGGGGGATTTTTCTGACTTTATTGTTGACTGTAGCTTGGTAGATATTGAGTTGAACTCCTTTTACTTGGTCGAATAGGAGATTAGGGGACAATTTGATTCAAATAAAATTGGACATGTTCCTTATAAATCCTTCTTGGTTACAAAATCTAGATGCATCTTTGGTGGCTTTACCTAGAATTGGGTCCGATCCTAGTCCCATTAGCCTTTAAAGTAGTTTAATTAAAGGTGTAAGTGGAAGGCCTTTTCAGTTTTTTAAAATGTGGTTGCAACATCCTAGTAAAGAGGAGGAGATCAGGTCGAGTTGGAAAATTGTTGTCAAAGGTAAACCTATGTTTAGGCTTGTGGCAAAATTAAAACATGTTAAAATAAGGTTGAAAGTTTGGAAAAAAGAAAATTTTGGCAATATTTTTGCTCAAAAAATAGAGATTAGTGAATAATTAAAGAAGGTGGAGGATGAGATTATTAAAAAAGGTCTGAATAAAGAGTTGAGAGATAAGGAGAAATCCCTTTTGACAGAATACCATAATTTAGAAGCTAAAGAGGAGGCTTATTGGAAAAAAAATTATCGGATGTTGTGGCTAAAGGAGGGTGACAAGAACATGAAGTTTTTTCATCTTATTGATTTTATGTATAATATTAGCAATACTATCCTAGAAATTGAATATGAAAGAGGAGTCATGTTAAGTAATCAGGGTGATATTTCACAGGAATTTGTTAGTTTCTTTTTCTCAGTTACTAGTTGTTCATAGGGAACCTGAGTTAGGTAAGGAAAGAGACATTGAAAATATCTTTCAAACTGTTATTTCTTATCTGGATAATGTTGAATTGATTAAAATTCCTTCTTCTAAGGAAATATCAACTGTTGTTTTTGAGTTGGAAGGGGATAAATCCCTAGTCCTGATGGATTTCCTACGCTATTTTTTCAAACTTTTTGGGAAATCATTCATAAGGATGTGGAAGAGGCTATTCAACATTTTTTCAAGAATGTTAAGCTTATGAAGGAAGTTAATATTACCTTCATATCTATTGTTCCTAAGGTGTCAGGGGCTGAAAAAGTGTTTGATTTTAGACCAATAAGTATGTGTAATATGATGTATAAGATAATAAATAAGATTATCTCTCTAATAATTTAAGGTATTTTGGAACACTTTCTTTCATAAAATTAGGGAGCTTTTGTGGAAGGAAGAAAATTTTTGGATAGTTTGATAACTATTCATGAAGCTGTTCATTCGGTGGAAGTTTCAAAAAGGGCTGCCATGATGCTTAAAATTGATATGAATAAAGCTTATGATAGAACATCTTAGAGATTTCTTAAAATAATTCTTGGGAAGTTGGGTTTCCATACCAGGGTTCATTTTAAGACCCCCCCTCTAAAAAATTAGTTTAGAATGGTTGGAGAATCTTCAAAATTGACTTTTGAGTCAATGGTGAATTTTTGAAAAATGTTTCGTGGTAAAGGCAATTTGGCAGGGCACAATTTTCTTGGATGAGGTACAATGATAAAAAATGTTGGAAAAATAGATGCATAAGTTAATTTAACATATAAATAGTAGGAGAATTAACCCATATAAATGACTCATCGGTGGAAATTTTAGGCAAATTGGGTGGGAGTCGACTGCTGAAAAATAGCCATTTCCAATTTTCAAAATCCCTAATATTCGTAAGTTTATGAAAATTCACCACTAAAATTTTCCCTATTCCATACTCATTTTATTGACCTAATAATGTAATGCATCTCTACTCCAAAATACTCAATTCTGGTTAATGGTAAATTTGAAGGTTTTTTCTCGTCCGATAGAGGATTGAGGCAAGGATATCCTCTCTCTCCTTTTCTTTATATCATTGTGGCTAAGACTTTGGGCAAAATTTGTACTGGCTACAAATTGAAAAATAAATTGCATGGGTTATTTATTTCTAATGGTCTAGATCCTATAGCGCTACAACTATTCATGGATGATAATTTCTTTCTAGGTAAGGCAACTCAAGCGGAAGATATGGGTTTTAAGGAGGTCTTACAGGATTTTGAGGAGGTTACAAACCAGCTCATTAATTTTAGGAAATTTTTTTTTCTCTTTTTAATGTGGATGTTGAAATTCAAAACAAAATAGTGGTTGTTTTGGAGTGTCCTATCCAGGTGTTTCCATGTTTCTATCTTGGAATTCCTTTGTTTAAGGAAAGGATGCCATTGGAAAGTTGGAACCCCCTGATTTTGAGGTTTAAAAAAAAGTTAGCATCTTGGAAAGTAACTCTATTATCTCAAGCAGGAAAACTTCAATTGCTTCAGAGTTTCCTTCAGAGTATGGTGGTGTATCTAATGTCCTTGTTCAAAATGCCGGTTAAAATTAGACAAAATATAACTCAGATTAAATGAAGGTTCTTATGGTTAGGAATGAAATCTAAAGATAGACTTCCCTTGGTGGCCTGGGAAAAAGTCACCCTTCCAAAGTATACTGGTGGGTTGGGTTTGAAAGATATTAAAAGTATGAAATTAGCCCTTATGGATAAAATTAGTTGGTGCTTAGATCATGAAGATGGATTATGGGTTAGAATTTTAAAATCCAAGTATTTATATTTTGATCAGGCCACTTTTTTTCTAATGGTGCTCTTCCAGATGGTTCCTTTTTCTGGAATGGTTAGGGAAAATGTAGGGATATTTTGCTGAAAGGTAGTAAATGGTTAATTAGAAATGGTACTAAAATTAGGTTTTGGAAATATTGGTGGTTACTTGAGGATCCCTTAGTCAATCATGTGCTTTTGAGAGTGATGGCGGCTTAATTTCAACTGACTGTGGGAACTTTGATTAGATATTATTGGGAGAGATTTGATTGGGGTTGGGCTTGGAAACATTTGGAGTGGGAAGGTGAGAATGGAGATTATCAGGAAAGTATTATAATTTTGAATACTAATATTATTGGGTTACATGTACCTGTAGTTTAGAAAGAGGACAAGTTGGTATGGTCTTTGACTAAGGATGGTAAGTATTCGGTTAAAACATGGTATGGAATAACAAGAGATTGTCCTCCTCAACCTTTTTGAAAAAATATTGGGGATAAGAATATTATTCCTAAGGTAAAATTTTTCTCTAGCATGTTATTCAGAATAAAATTTTAACCATTGATAACTTACAGAGGAAAGGTATGATGATCCCTAATTGGTTTGTTTTCTGTAAAAATGATAGTGAATCAGTTCAACATATTTTTCTTCACTACCCCTTTTTTCGTAGGGTTATGTCTCATGTTATGAAATTCTTTCAGACTTTGTGGATCTTTCTGGAGACTTTTTCTGACTATTATGTGCAATGGACAAGTCCTTTTGTTTCTCTAAATCTCTCAAAAGCTTGGTGTTTTGTGGTGTCTCATTTTTATGGGGATTTTGGCTTGAAAGGAACGGTTGAATTTTTTAGGATAAACAAAAAATCTCTCTGAGAGTGGGGAGTGGTATATTAGGAGCTTTGAGAAACAATTTATCTATTGTGAAGATTAAAGAGAAAAGTGGTTTTCCTAATCATGAGCAAGAGATTATTCAAGGTTTAGGAATTATTGTAAAGAAAGCTTCTATAGTGAAGGAGATGGGTAGAAGAAGTGCTAAATGGGCTAGGCCAACTAAATGATGGATGAAATTAAATTTTGATGGAGATGCTAAAGGAAGTAATGGGTTAGCGGTAGTTGGGTTTATTATTAGGAATGATGTGGGTGATCTAGTTTTAGCTTACATTGAACCTATTGGAAGTAAGTCATATAACTATGTTTAAGCTTATGCCCTTTTAATAGGGTTGCAATGGGATATCTCTATGTAAATTAAGAAAGTTCAAGTGGAGGGAGATTATTCATACATTATAAATGTGATGTAGGGCTTAGCTAAACATCATATAAATCAAGGTTCATTTTAAGACACCCATAGAAAATTGGAGGTGGAAAATACCTAGTGAATATCCCCAGAACCGGTTTAAGTGAAAGGTGAATTTACCAATTTTTCAAAACTAAATTTTTACTCATTTTTTTTAGCCAGAGAGATTGCATAATTGCAAACACTGAAGGCTTATTGACGTGTGTCAAAAATCCTTTTTTACAACCATGTACTCATACACAACAATTTATTTTTAACAAATTTAGAACGTAAAACAAAAACAATAAATTACGGTGCAAATTCATGAATATAACTATTAGCAAACATATAACTATCAAAAACATAAATACAGAAACATGCATTCCAATCAACTTGCATAATCCCATAATTAATTTGGATATCAGGGGAGTACCATTTTTTTCTATTTCATGTATTCCTACTACCTAAGGCTATGAAGTTATGAACACACATAACCCTATCAAGATACTTTATTTAATAGACTCGGTGAGTATTAATTATTTGTAAGTGAATTTCATGGAAAAAAATGCCATGTAACTCAATCTAGTCAAAATTACTGTGAAAATGAATAGGAATCATGGCATCTTATGTTGTTCCACCACTCGAAATAGTGTTATGAGGAAGGATAATATCGCTGCCATCCATGCAGCTTCACCAAGTACCCCATCTCTTTTTTTAAAAGAAGTGAAAGTGCTATAATCTACACCCATAATCAACCTACAACTCACCTCCTTCTAACCAATTTTCATTTTATCTTCATCCCTTGCCATTTCAATTAGGACATATCTTTCGCTGTTGAAAAAAATCTCTTTATCATTCAATTATGAAATGGGGAGGGAAGCATGTTGCATTCCAGTACCTAACCCCTCCATTGAAGTCCCACCTTGAGAAAATCCAACTGTTTCCATATCAAGATTCATTAAAAAAATATATTCAAAAAACCTAGCAAGCTGTTTAAATTACACAGTCACTATCCATGTGTCAATGAGTCTTATTGACGCGTGTCAACAAGTCTTATTGATGCACGTCAACAACACTTGTTGATATGCATTAATAAGACTTGTTGATGTGCTTCAATAAGACTTGTTGACGCGTGTCCATAAGACTTGTTGACACGCGTCAATGCGATTTGTTGACATGCAACAACATGACTTGTTGATGCACATCAATTTCTTAACCCTTTGTCACATGTCAACTACTTTACCCTTTATCGTTTGTCAACTGCTTAACCCCTTGTTACGCATAAACTTCTTAACCCCTTGTCACACATCAACTGCTTAACCCCTTGTCACGCGTCAACTACTTAACCACTTTTCACGCGGCAACTGCTTAACCCCTTGTCGCGTGTCTACAATACCTCCT